>CM050165.1:305441349-305798278 GCA_027410445.1 Discoglossus pictus
TATGTCACTGTAATGTTTACAGAATACACACCAAGGCAAATGTATGCTATTAACTTGTAGCCAAGAGAATTACAGTTTGTGTTGTACCATTTGTCTACTAGATTTTTACTTTTCAACTCAAGGGATGTCCTCTTGGCACAAACATTTCACTTGACAGTGTCTTATATTGACCCCGTATGTATTTGTATAAGGTAATCATATCCCCTCTTAGGCCCCTTATTTTTAGAGAAAATAAGCTTAATTTGGATAGTCAGTCTTCATAGCTTAGTTCATCCATTTCCCTTATTAATTTTGTTGCCCTTCTCTGTACTTTTTCCAGCTCTAAATTGTCCTTTCTATGACGGGAGTGCCCGTCATAGTACTCTTTATTCCAAATGTGGGTGTACTAGGAATTTGTATAGTGGCAGAGTTATATTTGCTTCCCTGGCTTCTATACCCGTCTTAATATGAGCTAATATGTTACTTACCTTTGCAGATCCTGCTTGGCATTGAGCACTGTTACCTAGGTGCTTGTTCACAAGCACTCACAAATCCCTTTCAATATCTGATACCCCTTGATTTACTCCATTAAGATTATAAATTGCATGTTTATGTTACCTTCCTAAATGCATAACTTTAAATGTATTTGATTTAAATCTCATCTGACATTTAGATGTCAATTTCTCTAATTTATGTGAATCCCTTCAGGAGGGAAAGTACATAATTATCTTATTGAATTACCTTACGCAACTTACATCCTTATTAAATTGTGATTCGGCCAATTGAAAAGGGCTCTATATAAGCACATAGCATATTTGTTTTACAGCAGCTTTTAGTAAGTGAAGACCTTGCTTTTAGATAGAAGTTCACTAACTAAAAACTTCTATAAAAATATATGCTATGTGCTTATATAGAGCCCTATTCAATTGGCCGATTTACAATTTAATACGGCTGTTAGTGTCATCCGCAAAAATGGAGAAAATACTTTCCAGTCCTACTTCTAAGTCCTTAATAAATATGTTAAAAAGGAGATGACCTAATACTGAACCCTGAGGAACCCCACTAACCAGATTGGTCCAATCTGAGTATTTACTGCAATTCCTGTATTCATTAGTCTGCACAATAGTCTTCCATATGACACTGTATCAAAAGCCTTTGCAAAATCTACAAATACTACATCCACTGAGTTGCCTTGATCCAAGTTCCTACTAACCACCTCATATACACTACATTTATTTGACATCACCAATCACATATATAGTTGTGAGCAGGCGAGCCAGCTCGAGTCGTTGCTCATGCTTGCGGGCTTGCGTAGCAAGCCCGCGGCCCTCGCGTAGCGCTCCTTGCCAGCAACTGCGGCCCTCGCGAAAAAGCGCTGACTAGCAAAAAACGGCCGCAACCCGCGGACAGGAAAAAATGAAAAACACAATAAATACACACAACACATACATAAAAAGCTTACCTTCAGCAAGAGGGAGCATCCAGGACCTCAAAAAATTAAGTTACACCTTCATTTAACTCAAAATAAAAGAGTTTAGACACTCAAAAAATTCTCTAAGCGAGTGAAAAAATGGCCGCCGAACAAAACGAAAACGAGGCTACAGCACTCTAAACGCGCAAAACACCACAAGAAACACACAAAACACCACAAAACACCTAGGGATATTCCTCTACAGACGTATACCACACATTACCCGCCATTTTACAACAATGCGGAAGTACACAACTACGCTAACGGTTTGGTCTCGCGCACGCACACTATTACACCGCACACATTCATCACGCTTACACAGCAGCTCCACACCACTAATGCTGCAGCAACATCAAAACAGATTGCCAGCTCTTCAACACAATGCTTCCTGCATATCTTACTTCAAAATAGGTAAAGTATATTACTTTATTAATCTATTAGTTATTTTATTATTATACACCAAATAGCATTAGCTCACTTACAATTTCATTGCCGTCATTTTTTGACGGTCAATTCGCTAGTCTATCATAAATCTGTGTTAACGTCTATTTATTATTGTGTTCAAATGGACATATTCTTGTATACTATCCTTTATTTTGAATAAATATTCTTTTATTAGAAGGTATGCAAAATCCATACATAAATAAAACATTCTTAACAGTCATAAATGTCAGTTTTATCAAGTCATAAAATTATCATTTTGCAGCATGTAACTGACTAAACCTTCTTGTTTTTTAATTTTTAGTGAGAAAATTTTCTAGTGTCTAAGCTGTTTTTTCCAACCATATAGAAAATACAAGGCAAAATGAGCCAATTAAATTCTAAAGTACACAGTTGATAGGAGTATACAAAATAAAATGTATTACCTATCTATTTTAACTAAACTATCATAAACCATATCCCCCCAAAAGAATAAAAAAAAATAATCATTGGCCCCTCATGTCGGCCATGAAGCAATCCCGACTGATTTCTCCCTCTTACCTCAGATCCTCCTTGCCATCTGGTACCACTGAGAGGTCTCCAAAGCTCCCCCACTCCAGTCCACTCCTCAGAATCACTTCAAGCAATTACAGGCAATATACTAGGGGAACGCTAAAGGAGGATGTTATCCAAGGGTCCCAAACTATCTGGAATTGGGGCATCCTATCTAAAACAATATGGGTTAGCCTCTCATTAATGAGTAAATAGTTGATCTTCCTAATTACCTCTTGAAAGTTTAGATTCATGTCCTTCCATCTACTGGCTATGTGAATCTTTGAAGCTAATGCCATTATTTGAAACAACTTGTTCTGGGGTTGCGACAAGTTTTTAATATGAACCCCCAGTAAACAGGATTCAATTGAAGGAGCTACTTCTTTATGAAAGAGTGTGGAGGCTAATCGGGTCAATCGTTCCCAGAGATTCTGGGCGCGTGGACAGGCCCACCATACATGAATATGATCCCCCACATCCTGGCATCCCCTAAAGCATTTGTTACTCTCCTGCGGCCTAAACTTCTGCATTTTTTCGGGAGTACAATAGGCCCTGTGTAAGACTTTGATTGATGTTTCTAATAAAGCCGAATTAAGTGATCCTTTTGAAAGATTTGAGCAAGATTCAGTCCATTTGTTCCAGTCCCACTCTACCCCCAGATCATTTTCCCAATGCAGCATAAACTTGGGTTTCTGGCCCCTCGTAGTGCCCAGAAAGGTGTTATACAGAGAACTCAGATTACCTTTGGCAAGTGGGAGATTTTTACAGATAACTGATAGCCAGGAGGCTCTGGGGGGCCCGGAATCCTTAACCATCTTGGTAACCCAACTTCTAATTTTTAAGTAATTGTAGAGTTCCGTAGTTGGCAAGTCGTGAGTCGTGCAAAATTGGTCATAGGTCAGTAGTTTGTCATTGGCGAACCAGTTCCCTATGCGATCCAAGCGCCTGGAGGTCCACCAGAATTTAGACATAGAACTTGAGTCTGCTAGAATTTGTGGAAAGGACATAACTGATAGAAGAGGTGATAATTCCGTGCTAAATCGATGGCTAGAATTAGCCCATCTCCAGGCCTGAAGCGTTAAGGAGATCATGGGGTTTTGATGAGTTATGAAAGGGGCAGAGTCCTCAGGAATCCAAACCAACTTATCCCAACTATGTGGAGACATTTGATAATTTTCCATAAAAACCCAAGATGGATGGTGTTTCGTAGAGTGAGCTCTAGGCAAAGGGGCCAAGAGTGCGGCTTTAAGATAAAGTCTTAAATTCGGAGTCGCGAGGCCACCTCTATTCTTGGAGCGAAACATTACCTGCCTGGGAATGCGAGGGCATTTATCGTCCCATATGAACCGGGAAATGCTATTCTGGAATTTGTCTAGGTCTTTAAGGGAGAGAGGGATAGGAAGGGATCTAAATAAGTATAGTAATTTAGGTAAGATATTCATTTTCACAGCCGCAATGCGGCCTGTCCATGAGATCTTAAAGCTCCTCCATTTCTGCATATCCAATGTCAGAGATCTATACAAGGGGGGAAAATTTGCCCCGTACATATCCCCGAACTTGGAGGTAAGTCTGACACCTAAGTATTTTATAGACTGTGCGGGCCAAGTAAACTGGTGATTAGCTTTGAGGATGTCAATCTCCCCCTGCGGCAATCTTACCATCATCGCCTCAGTCTTCTCAACATTCAGCTTGAGACCCGAGATTCTGCCGAATTCCTGAACAGTGGACATGAGTGCAGGTATGGATGAAAGGGGATTGGTCAGGGTGCAAAGCATGTCATCCGCAAAGAGAGAGCATTTGAAATGCTGGAGGCCTACCTGTACCCCCTGGATGCCTGGGTTGGCCCTAATCGCTTGCGCAAGGGGTTCTATGGCAAGAGCAAATAACAGTGGAGAGAGCGGACACCCCTGCCTGGTCCCTCTTTGAATGTGGATGTCGGCTTTGTGATCCCCTGGGAGTTTTAGGTTGGCTGCTGGGGAGTCATAATATTTCTTAAGTAAATTAATAAAGCGTCCCTTGAATCCAAATTTGTCCAGAATCTTATATAAATATGGCCATTCTACCGTGTCAAAAGCTTTCTCTATATCTAAAGCTAAGACACAGACTGGTATATTAGACTTCTGAGCCATGAACTGAGCGTTCATGACCCTCCTAACATTGTCCCCGGCCTCTCTAAAGGGAACAAACCCAGTTTGGTCCTTGTGGATCAAATCTGGTAGAAATTTTGAGATGCGGGTGGCCATAATTTTCGCCAAGATTTTGACATCCCCATTAATTAGGGATATAGGGCGACAATTTTTCACCTCTAGAGGGTCCCTGCCGTCTTTTGGGAAAATCACTAAATCAGCCCGGTTTAGCTCCGGGGGCATAGGCTCTCCGTTTAATATGGCATTAAAAAGAGATATCAAGTGGGGGGTAAGAAGGGGTTCAAATTTTTTATAATACAAGTTAGTAAAGCCATCCGGTCCTGGGGATTTGCCCAACTTAAGATTCTGGATGGTAAGTTTAACCTCCTCCTGTGTTATTTCTAAATTCAAATCATCCAGTTGATAATCCGGTATTTTAGGGAGGTCGCATAAATTTAGAAATGAGTCTATATCTGATCCACTGCAGTGGGGTTGCGAGGAGTATTTTTTTTGGTAATAATTTTGAAACGTTTTTTGAATATCATTGGGGCTGTAGGAGATTTGACCGCCAGGTATCCTAATTTTGGTGGTTCTGGGTTGGGAGAATTTATTGTTTAGTCTTTTAGCCAAAAGGGAGTCAGGTTTGTTTGCCTTCCAATAATAGAGGTGCTTCATTTTTCTCATAGCCCGTTCAGTTTGATGGGACAAAATAGCGTCCAGCTCTAGCCTAGTCTGGTCAATTAATTTACGCCCCTGAAGAGAGGGACGCTGTTGGTTTTTCTCCTCTAACCTCTTTAATGAGGCTGAAAGCTCTGTCTCCTTCTGCCTAAGAAGTTTCTTATGTATAGAGGACAGCTTAATGCAAGTTCCTCTAACAAAAGCCTTATGGGCGGCCCAAAGCCATCCAGCCCCAGTTTCGGGGGAGTCATTAGTCTCAAAAAACAGCTGTATGTCCTTGGATATGGAATCCATACTACTCGGGTTAGACAGTAGGAATTCGTTCAGAACCCATTAATAGGGAAGTCGAGGATTAGGACCCAGATCCAGCTCAACTAGTACCAGAGCATGGTCTGACCAGGGGCAAGGGACTATCTCAGAGTTTATGGTAGAGTCGTATAATGAGGAAGTGATAAGTAGAGCGTCAATCCTAGAGTATGTCAGGTGAGTCTGGGAGTAGAATGTGTACTCTCTCTTGTCTGGGTGCTTACCCCGCCAGGCATCAACTAACCCCAAACCATTTAGTAAGGACTTAATCTGATTAGTCTTGTTGGGAAATCTGTTGGTCGGTTTTCCAGATCTGTCAAGGGTCGGGTCTAAGGTCAGGTTAAGGTCCCCCCCAATTATCAATTTCCCCAAATCCTGAGCCTCTAGTTTTTTCAACAGGTCTATGAGAACAGAGTAGGGAGAGTTCGTAGGAGAGTACAGAGATAACAGCGTCATTCTTTCCCCTCTTATAGTCCCAGTTGCCATAACGTAATTGCCATCCCTGTCTACCCGAGTGGATTCTACCTGGAAGGGAAAGGTTCTATGCAATAAAATTGCACAACCAGCTCTCTTTGTAGGGAGAGAGGCCAGATAATAGGTGGGGTAATCCTTATGTAAGAATTTAGGTTTGTTGCCAAGGGAAAAATGGGTCTCCTGCATGAAAATGACCGAGGGAGTGTAGTTTTTGTAGAATGCAAAGGCCTTCCTCCTTTTAAAGGGGGAATTGAAACCCTTCACATTATGGGTCACTATGGAGTATTTAGAGGTAGCCATTGAAAATTGGGAGTGTAGGTGTATGCAACCTTACCTAATAGCTGAGCACGTGAGTGACGAGGAGTGGAGGAGCCCGGAGAGCAGACAGAAGTCCCAGCGGATATGCTGTTGGCGGCGGAGAAATCTCTCTTTTATCAAGAGGGCTGAGAGCAATGAAAAGGGAGAAAGGCAGTTTAATATCGGAGAGGTAGATAAATCTGGGATAAAACAAACAAGCCAATAATAGAACAGAGAAAAGAAACATAAGAAAAATAAAAAATCAGAGCACTAAAACAGCAAGTTTACAGTACGTCTAAACTTCAAGCTGCAGTTTCAAGAATATAGCAGGATAAGCATGAAACAGTACACATAACCCTTCTATCTCTATTTATAGTAAATAAAGTATAAGTCAAATCCACGTAATGTGGGAAACTAGTCTGGCAAACTATAATAATTCTAAATGGCAATAGTTCGAACTATTCTATCAACATTCTATCTGGATTGTAAACAGCGAAAAGTGAACATCAAATACTCAGCAAGATGTTATCAAAGTCCAGCTAGGTAGGAGGCCTCTCAGGTCGCGGGCCCAGCTTTGAAGTGGCAGAGAGTCCAGAGTCTGCTGAGTATACCAAACGCTTGTCTTGCAGATCGCCTATATAGTCCCGGAAGCCGCTGGGCCCCTCCAGGATAGGGACTTGTTTTCCATGAACTTGTGCTGGCTTTGGAGTCTGCTGCCTCTTAGGGATAAGCGAAACCAGGTGCTCTTGGTTTGCTTCTGTCGTGAGCTCCGGGCATAGCTGTAATCTCGGCAATACATCTAGGCAGTCTTCCAGGAAGCGGGTGGTATAAGTCTTACCGTGATAAGAGAAAGTCAGAGCAAACTGAAAGTTCCAGCGGTACTGGATCCTGTGCTGAAGAAGAATGGCAATAGCCGGTTTCATAAGTCTCCGCTTATGCAGGGTATCCGGGCAGAGGTCCGCATAAAACTGCAGGGTTGAGTCATCCGGCCCCTTGATAGTATGCAGCTTCCTGGTGGGCGATAGTAGAAGATCTCTGGCCTGCGGCCTTAAAAATCTAACAATAACATCCTTGGAAGCCTCCAAGCTTCTCGTACCTCCCAAGGCTCTATGGGCACGCTCAATCTCCCACACACTTTCAGGCTGATTGGGAAGGATTATAGGGATTGTATCCCTCAGGTAGGCAGACAGGTCCTGTATCGCTCTTGGTATACCACGGATGCGGACATTGTGTCGGCGGGACCGGTTCTCCAGATCCTCTATCTTATCCTTGAGGTCAGAGATGTGAATGGAGTTTTGAGCAATAGAGGATCGGTCTCTTTCTTGCGCCTCAGCCATCCGATCCGACGTGTCCTCCAGTATTTGAGTGCGTTGCCCCAGGTCCTTCAAGTCTTGTCTTAGAGGATCAATAGCTTTTGCCAGGAGCCGCTCAATAGTAGCCACTGACCTGGCCGAGAGGTCCATATATTGGCTAGGAGCGTCAGGAGTACCTTCCCTGCCTGAGCCCTCCGAGTGTTCTGAGGCGGATTCCGCAGGGGGGGAGCATCTGACAGTTTTAGGTGTAAAGTGCTCCCTTATGCCCTTCGCCGAAGCAGTTCTTTTGGGTTTCGGCATTTTGGAATACGGGCCTCAGGAGTCAGCAAAGGGTCTGTTATGGAATCAGCCAGGTATAGAATAGGGGGAAGCTATGCCCCAAGTGGTCTGAGTGAAAGTCCGCTGGCCCAAGTAGTAGAGTTTGTCCTGATTACAAAGTTGAGTTGAGGTAGGTGATAGCTGTGCTGCCAGGCCAATTCCCCATTCGTCTCTTTATTCCATAATTAGAGTATAGTCCCCAGCCGGGGCTCTGGAAAAGCCTTTGGAAATCCGGCCCAACAGAGAGTAGTCCTTTGGTAGACGAGTGGCACAAAAAGTTGTACCCTCTTCGGGTAGTCTGTCTGCTTATGTTGACAGGGGCCTGTTAAGTAGAACTCAGCCGTAGAATAGATCAGTACAAACAGTAAGCAGCAGTGAATGGTAGGGAGACTTCCACTCTTACATTATTCGCATAAAGCCAATGAAGATCTGCAGTATTACAAACGTCCACAGGGTGGCAGCATATGTGCTAATGTTGTAAGAAATTAACACAGTCCATGCAACTGGCAGTAAAAGCACAGGTCTCAAATATAGGTAGACACAATATTTTTGTTTGATGCATAAATGTTCCATAAAAGTGCCTAAAGATAGCATCAGTTTCTGAGACCAGGTACACCCACTGTGCTCCCAAATATTATGCAATTCAGTCTCTGGCAATGCTGCGTGATAAGTCTCTATATCAAAAGCTTAGCACTGAGAGGGTAGCTTAAAGAGTTGATTCACACCACCTTAACCCCAGATCTCAGAGTTGTGTGGGGATATGGCAATAAGTAAAGCATTGTGTGCCTTGCAAGCTGGGGAGAATTCAGGCAGCTTCCTCCTCCTGCCCCACCATGCCTCTTTGATAACAGCCACAGTTCCTTACATGTGGGGAGAGTGCTAATCACCCACTTTTAGCTTTGGGTGCACTGCTCCCTCATTTGGGGATATCTATTATTCTCCTGGGGCCCCCCTGGGGAGTTACAACCCTCTGGGGAAGATCCCCCCTACCTGCAGCCAACAAGATGGCGGCCTCGCAAGATGGCGGCCGCGTTTCGCAGGCTTTCTGCCCCGTCTTCAGTGGCCCCACTCTGGCCAGAGGGGTCACCCTGGGATCCCGGCCGGATCCAGCCGCCACCGGGATCTGCTACAGCACGAGCCCAGGAGCTGAGAGATAGAGCCCCGAAGTCTTCTGGGGCCTCAGGCGTCACCCCACAGTCGGAGACCTCCTGTGCTGCTGGGCCGCCAAATAAGCTCCGAGTCGCTCCCCAGGGGATGGGGGCAACCTCCAGTGGTGCCCCTGATGGCAGGCAGGACACAAGGAGCCGCTCCAGGGCTAAATAGCAGGCCCTATTTCGGAGCTCAGTACGGAGCTCAGGCAAACACGTCCGACTTCATCAGACGCCAGCTCCGCCCCCCATACTATCCTTTATTAACCGCTCTAAAAGTTTCCCCACTACAAAAGTGAGGCTTACAGGCCTATAGTTTTATGGATTTGTTCTTGCTCCCTTCTTAAATATATTGATCACATCTGCTTTTCTCCAGTCATCCAGTAGCAACCCTGTGTTGAGTGAATCTTGAAAAATTAGATTTAATGAATTGACTATTACAGAACCCAGTTCCTTCAGTACCCTTAGATTAATTCCATCAGGACCTGTTGCTTTAGTAACATTTATTTTTTTCCAGCCTGTATTGGATTTCTTCCTACACTAACTAAATAACCATTAATGGTGTAGGTAGTGCATTTTGTTGCAGTGTCCTAACCACTTGGACCTTCTCTTGTGTATACAGAAGAAAATAACTTATTTAGCTCATCTGCCTTTTCCTGTTCAGTATCATTGCAATGTTCCCACAGCTTCCCTCCTGGCCTTTCTCTCATTAATATACTTACACTCCTTTGCAATGAACTTTTCATATCTATTTTACACATTCTAATGCCTCTTTTGCAAGCCTTGTTAAATTAATTGAACCTACGTAAGACTTGACCTGAGCAAGGCCCAGTTGGTATGTACCCCTAAGAATGTGAACCCAACTCTCTCCTTGACTATAATGATTGGACACAAAACACTTCTTGGGATAACATACTGGCCACAGCGTTTATTGGTAAACACAAATTGACCAATAAATAAATAAACATAAACAAGAGAGGGGAGGAGCCTGACCCGAGACAGAACACTCTCCTCCCTAAACCCTTGTCCAGGGCCTCCAGGATCTCACCCACTTTACCACTGTCCCGGCGACTCCCCTCACCATGCGCCACAGAGAAGACAGCTGACTACCTATGCAGAATTCGACACCCCCCAAAAACGCCATGGCCAGCCGCCATCCTACCCAAAAAAAACTAACGCTAAGAGCTATGCCTACTCTTGACCTTAAGCCCTGCTGCTCAGGAATTATTAACCTTGGAGCCCTAAGGCTACAATTGCTCCAGCAACTACCTCCATGCAAGGCTAAACATGCCGTCACACTCCTACTACTGGCTTTTTTTCCATCAGCTTGCCATCCGCTCCTGCAAGCTGGCCGATGTGTTACTGCTACCATGCATGGTCCTTTCCAATCCCTCAATAAAATACGCTGTTTGACGGGTGGATTATCAGGGACGTTACTACCACCTGGTCCAATACCAAGGTAGGCGTTGGATAGCTACACTCTCCACCTGCTCATCCAACCGATGACATTGCCCATCTTCATAACACACCGATTGTACTTCCAACAACTGGTACCCGCAGTCTTCTAAACCATATTCTTCCTTACCGGCACCGAGCCCAGGTGTATCCGTCATTGACATACTGAGCGTGCCGATGCCCAACGGAGAATACATGTCCTGTACTCCAGCATTAGTATCCGAACAACGATTTACTTATCCTACTAGACACCTTAACTTTAGCTTATGATACACCTTAGCCCGAAGGATGAAAGAGTGATCCAACAGAAGACAGCAAAACTGCCCCTTCGAACCTCCATTACTTGAGATGCCACGACAGTGCGAGGAGAAGGGGAAATTAACCACCACAGATGAATGCCAGTAGAAATGCAATGCTCCAAGGATTATACGACCTACCCGGATGAACCACCCAAGATAGGGTACCGCTCAGCCTGAGCCTCTGCAGCAGTGTCAAAAGTGGACCCATGTGATGTGGTAACCACCACTCTGTATGCCAAATTGCCAACTGATGCACAACATGCGCATCCCTTTACTAAACATGAAACTAGAGGTATGGATAACTGACTACACCCCGAATGGCCCCGGAATGATGGAGGAGCTGGTAACCAGGCACCAAAAGCCCAGAAAGCCATGATCACGATAAATGGCAAAGCCTCCCAACCTATAGGGACGAGGATACATGGAACATTCCAATATTACTCTGCGCATACATGAACAAAACATTGCAGGACATACCAGAGTCCGAAACTTAAACCTTGTGCACAGCAAAGCGCCCTAGTTTCCTTTCATCATAAACCAATTATGTTCTAAATCTGGAGTAATACTGTCGCTGTGCACCGCCGGAAGGCCAATGAGCGATCGCAAAGAGCAATGACCAATCAGTAGCACTGCACTGCCACTTAAAAACACAATACTGCATTTTTTATTAATGGTAAAGCGATCTAACTATCGTATCTATAGCTTTACCACTACTGCATTATGTCTAACTGTGGGTCCGGCACCCCGTACTTGAAAGCTGTACGCTTAGTATTAATTGCAATTTCCGAATGCATTATGGGTTTGCTCCCCGCAACCCAATCTACTTACCAAGCACCCTAACTGCACTTCCAGTACTCAATTTAATTGGGGCTGATGTGCAGTTAATGAACACCCTTTACCAGTAACCCAAATATACTCTCAAGTCCATGTTATAACTGCGCAGAGATACGGGAAGGCACTATGGAGCTGTTAAAACTGAAGACACGCTGGCACCTAACTGCATCCTACGAAACCTGAACCCCTACGCTTAGCCCCCAAACCTAGCGGCTATAATTAGACCACCTACGCTACCCGTGAACAATGTATGAGGGGCCTACTCTGATTATGCAATAGCTTTGTTGCCATTACAAAACCCTACCCCAACCTATATAGCGATGCAAAAAACTCTAATACATATTATTTGACCAACGCTAATATGTTACCCAAAGATGGTTAATTGGAAATATTAAATTTGTAAGGACACCTATTACATGTCACCTTGCTTAAGGCACCTATAACAAGTGGCCTTAAAGGCCAAGTGCTGCTGATCCCAAGCATGCTGGGCAGAAGACAGATTGCACATCTCAGATATACAAATGAGAAACACCCAACCAATCTATTTGCTACCTAAATATACTAAAGGTGCAAGGCTTATGCACTGTGTATATTAAATAACGCCCTGCACCCAACTACTTATAACGTGTGCCCGACAGATAACCGCCCAGGACCAGCCAGCGCACATGCCCCTACCCTGGCAGAGGACACAACACTGGAAACCTGGAGACGGGAGACCCCATCCGCTCACCAGGAGAAGAATACAGAGTGGCAGTGTAGAGCCCTGCCCCCCAGGAAGGGAGGGGAGGGGGTTCGCTGTCTCACCTACCCCGACAGGGAGCCTTATTCTGTCACTCCAGCCAGGCTCCAGACAGCCATCGCTCGTACACCCTGACCTCGATGCAGGATTCTGTGCTCTGACTCCCTGCGGGCAGCCAATGCCGCCCAAGTGATGTGTGGCGTGCTTGCACGAAACAGACAACAACTCCCATGATCCCCCCGGTACTCCCAGTGCCCCCTGATGGTGCTGCGCTTCACTCTGGAGCCTGGGGGGCAGTCCAGGGATGTTGCCAGCAGTGTCGCCATCGAAGCCACCGGATCCCTAGGCAGCTGCCTGTCTGGTCCCCCGCCAGCCTCCCAGCGACTCCAGAATACACGCCCGTTCTCAGGATCGCTGCTCACTGTGAGGAGAGAGGGTAGAGGGTCAAGAAGGAAAAGAAAGGAAAAAAATACAGAAAGAATAGAGAAATAACAGAGACCTTGCATCTATTCACGTGTCTAGCTGGGGCATAATGGTGAAGCTGGTGTCAAAAACCTATCAGTGGCTGCACCCTCAGCTAGCCACTTCCTCTACCATACTCCCGGGCCTAGTAGGTCAAGGGGCACCTCCTGCTAACCTCAGGAGGCCTGGGCGGCATTCAGGACCTTCAGACTGTGTTCCCTCTTTCTTGTAGAATTTAAGTGCCTGCTTTTACTCTGTATCTTGATGTTTAAATCATTGTTAAGCCACATGGGATGTGATTTACTCCTTTAACTATTATTTCCACATGGTATATGGTGATACATATTTATATTTAGTAAAGCTTTTACATTATATTTAAAATACATTACATAAACAAATTATAAATCAAACAAACACAAAGAATTGTTGTGGTCTTTCCCAAAAGAGCTTACAGTGTAGGAAATGGGACACATGAGAACAAACACTATAATATCTGACATGCATTGGTCTAATGGTCCTAGCCGCAGAATTGTTGATGCAAGAAATGGGGATGTTTGTATCAGCCTTCTACTTAGTCTTTAGTAAGAGTTTTTGCCCATCCACAAAACTCATTAAAAAGTTGCAAAGTTGTTGCCTACTATTTTGTAGGTTGATAAGTGGATTGTTGGCCATGAAAGGAATGGATTTTTAAAGATTAGGATATAAAAGGACATGTTTGTTTCAGCACATTTCCCACCCTCTGCTTATACTCGAGTCACTAAGTTTTCCCAGTATTTTGTGGTAAAATAGGTGCCTCGGTTTATACTTGGGTCGGCTAATACTAGAGTATATACGGGTAGTTAGAAATTCTGGTTTCTGCAGGATCTTTATGCCCCATAGATTATCTACTGTTTCATAGGTTGCCCACCATGTGTGTCTAATCATGGGGCAGTCCCACAATATGTGTTTCAGGGTTCCTACACTAGTACAGCCTCTCGTACATGTTTTGGTTTTCTTGTTATCTGAGTGGTAGAGTCTGGTTGGCGTTAGGTACCATCTCATAATCGTTTTATATGAATTCTTTCAATGTTATATTTAGAGATGATGCCTTGGCTTGTTGGATTGTTTTCCCCCACTGTTTGTCATCTAACTCTATTTGCAGCTCTGTTTCCCATACGTTCCTGTAGTACAACTGTTTGTACATTATCAATATGTTCTTCCTACCACCTGGGTTGTTTATGCAACAACTTTCAAAGGGTGTTTTATTAATATGGCTATTGTTTTTTTATAACCGGATTTATTGTCTTATCAATTGCCATTAAGTTTAGCCATTCTTTTTGTGGTGGCCGAATTTTTTCGATGAATTGCGACATAGACCAACTATGGGACCCTGCTAGTAAGTCTGAGTTGTCGTTTGATCCACAACCGTAATTGGCAGTTTTTATTCATTTTACTGTCTTTTTGGGGTAGCCATAGTGGGGTCAACCATGAACCATCCACTAACAGTCTTGTTCTCTTATTTATCTCTCTCCATAGCATGATGGAGTGAGCAATACATGGTGGCAATTTTTTGATATTGAGCTTGTATCTGTTGCTTAGCCATAAAGCTTAGGTCAGCAGTTTGTTCTGTTCCCACAAAATTTGCCTCTCAATGTCTACCCATACTGGGGGAGAATCGCTAATATACCACTTTGATAATTGGGCTAGACTTGCAGACCTGTAGTACTTTTGAATTGATGTGGCCATGATTGTTTTATTTATTCTGGGTCTTTTATTGTTCCATATAAAGTTGGATAGTGCTTTCTGTAAGTCTTTCAGGTCCTTCAAGTCAATCTGTGTTGGAATTGTATGAAAAAGGTATAGTAATATTTTGCCTCTGTTCTGTGATTACTCTTGAACAGTAAGTGTGTTGTGTACTTGTGCAGTGAGTAATGGCAGCTGAGAGCGGGTGTGGTTTTGCCTATATAAAGCTATATCAGTGTGTGACTTTTTGTGGTCTGATTGCCTCTGTTCTGTGATTACTCCTGAACAGTAAGTGTGTTGTGTACTTGTGCAGTGATTAGTGGACAGCTGAGAGGGTGTGTGGTTTTGCCTGTGTAAAGGTATATCAGTGTGTTACTTTTTATGATCTGCTTGCATCTGTTCTGTGATTTCTCCTGAACAGTAAGTGTGTGTACTTGAGCAGTGAGCAATGAGTAGTGGGCAGGTGAGTAGTAAGAAACTAATATAAACAGGTAAAGGTGCAAACACTTCTAGCATAAGTTTTAGTATAAGTGTAGGAGTTTTAATATAAGGAGGGAGTGCATTATAGTACTTTATACATTTTTTTCCCACTGTGATTATGAGTCAGTCCAATGGCAACCTCACTCAGTGTACATCTTGTCATATGTATGCACTACTGGAACAGATGATCCAGGGTCCATACCTCCATGACAGGTGTGAGCATGTTGCCTCTCTTGAAACTCAAATTGGAGAACTGGAGAGGAGAATTGTAGCACTTGTTGATATTGTTCCACTGGAAAGGTGGTTGGTGCTTACGGAGCACAGTTTTGCTGGGCCTAGCATGGAGGGTGGAGCTGGGGCTAGTGAGGATGTCCAGGGAGGTAGCTGGGTTACAGTTAGAAGGGGAAGCAGGGGGAAAAGGAGCAGGAGGGAGGCCAGTTCTGAGTTGGCAAGCACCAACAGATTTGCCAGATTGAGTGAAACTGTTGGGGACATCCATTCAGGAATGGCAATGCCAGATAGAGTTGTTACCTCTAACAGCCAGGAGAACAGTTCTACTGGAGCAGAGGGAGGACAGCATAGACAGAACAAGAGAAAGGGTTTGGTGGTAGGGGACTCTATTATTAGGAAAGTAGACAGGGTGATTTGTCACCCAGATCCAAGCAATCAAACAGTTTGCTGTCTCCCGGGTGCTCGGGTTCAGCATGTTGTGGATCGGGTAGACAAATTATTGGGAGGGGCTGGAAATGAACCGGTGGTCTTGGTACAAATTAGTTCCAATGACAAAGTCAGTGGAAGATGGAGTGTCCTAAAGAATGATTTTATAGAACTAGGTAATAAGCTGAAGACAAGGGCCTACAAGGTAGTATTTTCTGAGATACTACCAGTGCCACGTGCTAGCCCAGGGAGGCAGAAGGAGCTTAGGGAGGTTAATGCGTGGCTAAAAATGTGGTGCATTAAACAGAGGTTTGGGTTTTTAGAGCACTGGGCTGACTTCTCACTTGGGTACAATCTCTATAGCAGGGATGGATGGCACCTTAATAATGAGGGAACGTTTGTGCTACAGAATAGGATGGTAGAACGGCTGGGGTCGTTTTTAAACTAGTAGGCGGGGGGGGAGGAACGAGATAGAAGTAATAGGGTAGTAAGTGTAGAGGGGGAAAGGAACTTATTAACTAGTCATGAGGCAGGAGATGGGGAGGGTTAGTACAGTCAATAGAGAGGTATTGCTAAGTAACTCAAGTACAGTGGCAGGCACATCAGAACTACAGACTCATAACATAAGTTGTATGCTTGCTAATATCAGAAGCTTGCCAGGAAACATGGGAGAGTTAGAATTATTAGCAGTTAATGAGAAATTGGATTTAAGAGACATCACTGAAATGTGGTGGGATGAATCTCATGACTGGACTGTTAATCTGGATGGTTATAACCTATTTAGGAAAGATATAATTAATGGTAAAAGTGGAGGAGGGATTTGTCTGTATGTTAAGCCTAAATTTAAGCCTATAGTCAGAGAAGATATTTATGGTGGAAATAGTGGTAATGTTGAATGTTTGTGGGGAGAGTTAAAAAGCGGAGGAGCAAATTCTAAAATAATATTAGTAGGAGTATGCTATAAACCCCCAAATGTAGCTGAAAGTGAGGAAATACAATTATTGTTACAGATTGGAAATGCAGCTAAGCATGGGCAAGTTCTAATAATGGTAGATTTTAATTACCCTGAAATAAACTGGATAAATGAGACCAGCAGCTCAGCTAATGGGAGCAGGTTCTTGAGTACACTGAGAGATTATCTGGCCCAGGTTATATAAGAGCCTACTAGAAATAAAGCTATCCTGAATTTAGTTATCACAAATAATATTGATATAGTATCAAATGTTGAAAAAGGGCAACCTTTGGGAAACAGTGATCACAACACAGTCTCATTTGAGATTGAATTAAAAAAAAAACATAACTGTAAGGGGCTAACGAAAACTCTTACTTTTAAAAGGGCAGATTTTAATGGTCTAAGGGCAGTGATACAACTTATAGACTGGGACAGAGAACTAGCAGGTAAAAATAATGAACATTAATGGACAACGTTCAAATCTTTACTAAATAAACATACTCATCACCATATACCATGTGAAAATAAAAGTAGGAGTAAATCACAACCCATTTGGCTTAGCAATTGATTAAAGATGAAGATGAGGAGTAAAAAACAAGCATTTAAGTTATACAAACAAGAGGGGACAGAGACTGGCCGGCGCGGAGGCAGCTCCTAATTGGCTGGGAGAATGGAGGAGGGACTTCTGCCCGTTTCGCGGGCTTCCTCCTTCACTCTGCGCCGGCCATTGCCAGGAACGGAAGCCAACGTGGTCTGCTCCTGCCTTAGTGCCTGCAAGTAACAGTACCCAATAACCCTGTCATCTATAAGGCAGTGGGGGTCCCTCTTTGTGTGCGTGCTGTGTGAGCTGTGTGTGCTGTATGTGCTGTGGGTGCTGTGTGGGCTGTGGGTGCTGTGTGGACTGTGGGTCTGTGGTGTGCTGTAGGTCTGTGTGGTCTGTGTGGCTTGTGTGGGTGTCGTGGGCTGTGTAGGTAGTGTGGGACGTTTATGCTGCACGCTGAGTGGTCTGCGTGGGCGGTGTGTTGCGTGTGCAGTGTCTGTGCGCTGTCCTTGTTGGGGGTGTGTGGTGCGTGTAGTTTGCCTGCTTCTGTAGGGGCGGGTGTTAGCTTGCTCATGGATCCTGGGGAATTAGAGGCTCTTTTGGCAATGGTTAGGTCCTGAGCTTTGTGTCATGGGATTAGGTGGGTCCAGGATAGATTGGTTTCGGCGCATCTGGGGAGGGTCTTTCCACGGAGGCGCAGGCGCAGTCTGAAGTGGCTGCTAGCCTGAGGCCCATGGGGGAGGTCACTCGCCCAGACGGGCACCATAGGCTCACGGAGACACACAACAGCAGCAGTTCTGGCAATAGGGCCAAACAGAGGGCAGGGGCCACGGATGAGGTCCCAGAGAACCAGGAGTACATCCCACACACTGCCGAGAGGTCAGAGCCACAGAGAGGCACGGGCGAGGGAATAGCCGTCTGGTCACCGCCTAGCGTCTTGTCACAAGGCCTGCACCGGACCCCAGAGTCCGCTAACACCACAGTTCAGACCCGGTCCCGGGTTTCTAGGGGTAAGAGTAAAAAGCCAGGGAGTCCTAAAAAGACTCCTACAGTTCGTCACTGTTCGGCCCCAGCGGTCCCCACTGCAGCACCCACTGAAGCTGTTATAGGTGTTTTGCAGGGATGACACTCCCCCAGTGGCGCGACAGGCAAGGACATGGGATCCACGAGAGGAAAAAGACATCAGGTGCTCGAGGAGATGGCTAGGGACGGCAGTCAGGTGGTGATAGACGACGTTCCAGTCATAGCCAGGGCGGCACGGCAGACGCGCCTCGGCAGGGCTCGCAAAGCAATGAGCAGGTACAGTCCTTTGGCTTTTACTTCCACCCCAGCAAGGAGACAGAAGTCCCTGGACGAAATAGTTAGGCCACAGCTTAGGTTGACGACAATACCCTAGCTAAGGGGACCCTAAGGGATACAGACACGCAAGACGGGTTTAGTTAAGGCATTGGCCCAGCCTTTAAGCCGTTGGGGTCAGTTGAGTCTCTAAGCCCTGCCGTTGCCCTAGATTTGGTTTCCGAGCACTACTCAGGGTGTGAGCGAACTGCCGGGGCAGCGGGATACAGGCATAGGAGAGCTAGTAATCCTTCCCAGATCCAGAGGCAGGTCCAGGTCCCGAAGTGAGAGGTCAGGCGCTTGCAGCTGCACCTGCTCAGGAGCCGGCAGGGAGAAGAGCCCTAAGGAAGAAGAGCCCTCCCCTTTGGACCGAGAGGCGAGGGTGTTCCAGGGTGGCAGCTACCCCTGCACGACGGGAGTCAGGTGAGCGTACATGGGATTTCGGGGTGGAGCGATACAAAGGGGGGGCCCCCTTCCATGGCACCCCAGTTGCTTGCATCCCTAAAATCTCTTATGTGAGCCCACGATGTCCCAATCAGCGACAAAATAGCCAGGCGCACCTGGGTCACTCCTCCGGGTTAACCCCCCTCCCGGGACTTCAATCAACATTTCTACCCTTCCGGCAAGCCCCCAAGGGGCACCGTCCCCCTCCATTCAGAACAGTCCCCTAGTCGGGAAGGGCGGGTTGGCGGAGTCGGCCAGGAGGCCCACCATTGTGTGCGCCCAAGACAACCTCTGGGAGCATTTGCCTCTAAATGTCAAAGAAAAGATCTGGGGCATGGAATTTGTCGAACTGTTCTCATTATTGCCCATATACCGGTTAGCAGATCCCCTGGAGCGTTTCCCAATGGAAGGTGATGATCGTGAGAATTCCTTTAGACGGCTTTCACGTACATTCGACAACTGGCTCCAGGACAATGGATTAAAGATTAAGATGAGGAGTAAAAAACAAGCATTTAAGTTATACAAACAAGAGGGGACAGAGACTGGCCGTAGTGGAGGCTGCCCCAGGCACTGGGTTTGACGCAGCGCAGCGTGACCCAGCAGAGCCTGGGGCGCTCCTGATTGGCTGGCAGAGTGGAGGAGGGACTTCCTCCCGTTTCGGGGGCTTCCTCCTTCACTCTGCCCCGGCCATTGCCAGGATTTTCCCTCCCTCCCTGCCCCAAGTTAGTTAAGAAAGTTGGGCTGCTCTAAAAAAAATAAAAATAATATATATATATATATATATATATATATATATATATATATATATACAGTAGTTATATTTTCCTTGTGTTATAGGAGAGGAATTGAGTAGGAAGTGTGTAATGTTGGCACGTTGTATCAAAATGTGCTTTCTTGTATGTTTGATGTTGGTGTCTCACGGCGGGAGGTAAGTTGCCCAGGGCGTGAGGTTAGTGTCCTGGCCGGGCTCCTCCTCCATTATGTTAATTAAGGAACGTTACGTTAATTACGGTAATTATGTTTAAGTTATGGATTAAGTTAATTCAGTTGGTCAATAAAGCTGTGGCCCATGTTACTCCCAAATTGGTGTCAGTCGTTATTTCACAAGCTAATGGATCTTGCTGGGGTCATGCTTTACGCAAGTACAAGGAAATCAACAAGGCTTGCAAAAGGGCTATTAGACTGGCTAAAATCGAAAATATAAAGTTAGTTGCAAACAAGAGTAAGACTAACCCTAAAATATTTTTTAAATATATTAATGGGAAGAAGGCCAGGAAGGAAGCTATAGGAACATTACAATGTGACACAGGCCGTCTGATAATTAGTGACCAGGAAAAGGCACATGAGCTAAATAGGTTCTTTTCTTCGGTATACACAAGGGAGTTACCAGTGGTTGGCTCACTGCAACATAATAAGGCTACATTACCTACACCAAATAACTGGTTAATGCAGGAATAAATCCAAAAGAGGTTGGAAAAAAATAAATGTTAATAAAGCCCCAGGTGCTGATGGAATACATTCAAGGGTACTGAGGGAACTGGGGCTCTGTAATAGCAAAACCATTATATCTAATTTTTCAAGATTCACTCAACACAGGGTCTCTACCAGATTACTGGAGAAAGGCAGAGGTGATACCTATATTTAAGAAGGGAGCAGGAATATGCAAATTCAAACAGGATTATAAGTAGGATTATAAGTAGGAGCCAACATGGATTTATGAAGGATAGGTCATGTCAAACAAACTTAATTAGTTTCTATGAGGACGTTAGTAGGAACTTGGATCAAGGCAACTCAGTGGATGTAGTCTATTTGGATTTTGCAACGGCTTTTGATACAGTGACACATGGGAGACCATTGAGCAAACCAAGGGATACAGGAATTGCCATAAATATTTGCTTATGGATTGTGAGCTGGCTAAAAGACAAGAAGCAAAGGGTTGTTGTAAATATAACATACTTCGATTGGACTAATGTGGTAAGTGGGGTTCCTCAGGGTTCAGTATTAGGTCCCCTACCTTTAAACATATTTATTAATGACTTGGAAGTGGGATTGGAGTGTGGTGTCTCCATTTTTGCTGATGACACAAAGTTGTTCAAGGTGATTCAATCGGAAAAAGATGTACTTTCCCTCCAAAGGGATTTGCATAAATTAGAAGAATGGGCATCTAAGTGGCAGATGAGATTTAATACGAATAAATGTAAAGTTATGCGTCTGGAAAGGAAAAATAACCATGCAATTTATCATCTTAATGGAGCAAATCTAGGGATATCAGATATTGAAAGGGATTTGGGAGTATTTGTAGACAACAGCTTAGGTAACAGTGATCAATGCCAAGCAGCATCTGCAAAGGCAAGTAAAATATTAGCATGTATTAAGAAGGGTATAGAAGCAAGGGAAGCAAATATAATTATCCCACTATACAAATCACTAGTATGCCCTCATTTGGAAAATGGAGTACAATTTTGGGAGCCACTACATAAAAAGGACATTTTAGAGCTGGAAAAAGTACAGAGAAGGGCAACAAAGCCAATAAAGGGAATTGAGGGGCTAAGTTATGAAGAAAGACTAACAAAATTAAACTTATTTACTCTAGAAAAAAGACGTCTAAGAGGGGATATGATTAGCTTATATAAATATATCCAAGGTCAATACAAGGTTTTGTCATGGGAACTTTTTGTGCCAAGAGGTTTTCAACTGACATGGGGACATCCTTTGAGATTAGAAGTAAAAAGATTTCACCTTATGAAAGAAAAGGGTTCTTCACAAGAATTCTCTACCAAAAGAGGGGGTGACAGCGGATTCGATAGATAACTTTAAAAAGGGATTGGATATATTTTTATATAAAAAGGCCATTAAGGGCTAGAAAAATAGAGAGGGAGTATTGATCCAGGGATGAATCCGATCGCCAGTATCTGGGGTCAGGTAGGAATTTTATATTTTTTACCCTGTTGAGACAATTGACAAAGTTTCACTGTTTTTTTTTTCTATTTGCCTTTCTCTGGATCAATTAACAATAAATCTGCGTATTGCAGATCAGAGAAGATCTAAAAAGGTTAAATTTGATGGACTTAAGTCTTTTTTCAACCTAAATTACTATGTAACTACTATGTAATGACTAATTTTGGCAATATATTCATTTTGAGGGCATGTATTTTGCCTAACCATGAAATATTTATGGTAGACCACCTTCTTATATCATTGTAAATGTTTTTGATAATATCTGGGTAGTTTTGTATATTCATTTTGATGTTTTTGAGATTTGAATTCCTAAGTCTGTGATACATTTTGGGGACCATTTTAATGGAAAATTTAATGTCAGCAGCACTTCTAACTGTTTGGGTAAGGATATATTGAGGGCAATACTTTTGTTTGTATTTACTTTAAATCCTGATACTTGTCCGAAATTTGACAATAGCTTAAAGATGTTGGGAATATTAGTTAGTGGATTCGTAATTGTGAGTAATATATCATCTATGAAAAGGTTCAATTTGTATTCATTTGAACCCACTCGGATGCCTGTGATATCCCAGTTGTTTCTAATAGCTATTGCTAGGGGCTCAAGACATAATGTGAAGAGCAAAGGAGACACGGGCATCCCTGTCTCGTGCCCCTTGTTATGTCAAATGAATGCGATTTTCATCCTTGGTATGAGATGTATGCCTTTGGATCCGCGTACAATGATAATATGCATGTAACGGAGCTGGAACACGCAGTCCAAAATCTCCGCTGGTATACGATAAAATACCCAAGAGGCACTACAGTTTCACCATCCCCGACCTCCCATATTGGACGACACACAATTTGGGAGTCAAATGAATACTGATTTTATTTTGTTATTGCAGAAATATTTATACATCTCTTTGGCCACAGGTAATACACATGCCCATATTTGGCCACACACAATACACATAAAGAGAACAATAGGTGGGTCACACCTCCCTGGCAACTTTGATACAATCAGACATTGATTCAATTACACTTCTTTGTTCTTATCTGAGAATGAAAACACTTTGGAAAATGCAAGGATCCTTTACAACTTTCTTATCTCTTGAATCTCTGTAACAGGATTATCTATTAGCCTAGGTCTGCAAAAGTCTGGCTAATATTCTGAGCCAATATATTCTGTAGAACATAAAACAACATATCTACAGTACAGCAATGTGATCATAGTTTAACCAAGAATTAAATAATCATAAAACAGGGTAAAACAGGGATGGGTTCCGTTACACACCTCCCCCGTGACCATAAGCCGGCATACACGGTCTGATCCCAACGGATCGGCCTGGGGATGTCCGGACAAAAGTATTTGTTGGTCAATTCTCTAGTTTGACAACCCATCAGCATTACTGCAATTCACATTTACTCACATTTCCCATATCCCCAGATAGCTGGGATCTGAGCGCAGAAAACTACCGAATAGCGCTCAGATCCTCTTCACACAGTTCAATTGCCATGTAGCTAAAGTCTTTCCCATAGTCTTTCATTATATGAATGGACTTCATGGCACAGTTATCTGGGGTATCACCGCTCCCACAGGGCAAGTACCGAATGACCCCCCTGTATGTAAAGGGCCAGAATGAGTGACATACACTCTGGTATGGCCGAATACTGTGTTTGAAGGGCAATATGTCCCTGGGCCATAGTCACAGGGCAGGAGGCTGGCAAACAGTCCTCTCCAAGCCAAAGTGGCGAAGGGCACTTCGTCACACATCTCCCCTTTGGGGGGAAGTCTAACCGGGCACCTGGATATTTCGCTGGGGTGATGGTGCAACACGCTGAGGGGACTTGAGGGGCAGAGGCCAGCGGCACTCTGTCCTGATGCCAGCTCTTCTGCTGGTATAACCTGCAGGACCTCCTGCTCTGTACAAGGGACAAAGGGAGGGCAGAGGCCGACTGCACTCTGCCCCGCTGTCAGCTCTTCTGCTGGGGTACCTGGGACATATTCCGGCTCAGTAGCCAGGGAAACTTGGGGGTCAGTGGGGGTTAACATTTCCTCTGTTAACCCTGGGGCCACATTAGAAGTTAGCTGGGGAGGGGAATTTGTACTTACCCCCTCCTCCGGTTGTCCCAGTGAGGGTAGTTGGGGATCTGGACAGGCTGCGGGCGCAGAGACCACGGTCCCATCTGCGCCGTCTGGGAGATTGGTGTCTCCCCTGGTTAGGGTAAACTGTCGCTGGGGGGGAAGGACGACACCTTCTGCCCCCTGGGGTTCACACTGCCGCTGGGGGGGAAGGACGACACCTTCTGCCCCCTGGGTTTCATACTGCCGCTGGGGGGGAAGGATGACACCTTCTGCCCCCTGGGGTTCACACTGCTGCTGGGGGGGAAGGATGACACCTTCTGCCCCCTGGGGTTCACACTGCTGCTGGGGGGGAAGGACGACACCTTCTGCCCCCTGCGGTTCACACTGCCGCTGGGGGGGAAGGACGACACCTTCTGCCCCCTGGGGTTCACACTGCCGCTGGGGGGGGAAGGACGACACCTTCAGCCCCCTGGGGTTCACACTGCCGCTGGGGGGGAAGGACGACACCTTCTGCCCCCTGGGGTACACACTGCCGCTGGGGGGGAAGGACGACACCTTCTGCCCCCTGGGGTTCACACTGCCGCTGGGGGGGATGGACGACACCTTCTGCCCCCTGGGGTTCACACTGCCGCTGGGGGGGAAGGACGACACCTTCGGCCCCCTGGGGTACACACTGCCGCTGGGGGGGAAGGACGACACCTTCTGCCCCCTGGGGTTCACACTGCCGCTGGGGGGGATGGATGACACCTTCAGCTCCCTGGGGTACACACTGCTGCTGGGGAGGAAGGACGACACTTTCGGCTCCCTGGGGAACACACTGCCGCTGGGGAGGAAGGACGACACCTTCGGCCCCCTGGGGTACACACTGCTGCTGGGGAGGAAGGACGACACCTTCAGCTCCCTGGGGTACACACTGTCGCTGGGGAGGAAGGACGACACCTTCAGCTCCCTGGGGTACACACTGCTGCTGGGGGGGAAGGACGACACCTTCGGCCCCCTGGGGTACACACTGCCACTGGGGGGGGGGATTAGTTGGAGTATTCCACGTGGAGCGGTTTCTGTTTCTCTCTGCATGTGACCCTGCTGGTTACACGTGTGGCACCTGATGTACCGTGGAGGGGTTTGGTAGTTCCCACCACCCGGACGCAGGGCTGGGGGGGGGTTAATGGTGGGAGGTGGGTTAGCAGCTCCCAAGATGGACCGTTCCCGTGCCCGCAGCTTTTCCATTATGGATTTGTGGACATCTGTCATTAACCATTCCAAGGTTTTTATGGGAAGCGTACCTGGGAAAAAGGCCAGTCTGCTTTGGAGTTCTCTTTGAAACTCAGTCTGTGGGGTAATAAGAGGTACTGTAACCATGAGTTCCTTTCTGTCTGCATCCCTGTAGTCCGCGGCCGCCTCCTCCTCCTCATGATGGAACGCTGTCTGAAAACTAGCCGGTTCCATCCTGCTGTAGCCAGGGGCGCTGTACGGATACTAGCGTTGCCCTCAATTTGTACTCCACGGAATGGTGTCTCCTGTAGCTGTCCTTCTGACCGTGGGAACAATCCCACCACTGCCACCAAATGTAACGGAGCTGGAACACGCAGTCCAAAATCTCCGCTGGTATACGATAAAATACCCAAGAGGCACTACAGTTTCACCATCCCCGACCTCCCATATTGGACGACACACAATTTGGGAGTCAAATGAATACTGACTTTATTTTGTTATTGCAGAAATATTTATACATCTCTTTGGCCACAGGTAATACACATGCCCATATTTGGCCACACACAATACACATAAAGAGAACAATAGGTGGGTCACACCTCCCTGGCAACTTTGATACAATCAGACATTGATTCAATTACACTTCTTTGTTCTTATCTGAGAATGAAAACACTTTGGAAAATGCAAGGATCCTTTACAACTTTCTTATCTCTTGAATCTCTGTAACAGGATTATCTATTAGCCTAGGTCTGCAAAAGTCTGGCTAATATTCTGAGCCAATATATTCTGTAGAACATAAAACAACATATCTACAGTACAGCAATGTGATCATATTTTAACCAAGAATTAAATAATCATAAAACAGGGTAAAACAGGGATGGGTTCCGTTACAATGCAGTTCAGAAAGTTTTCAGGAAATCCGAATTTCCACAGCACCGCTCTCATGAATGTCCAGTAAATTCTCTAAAAGGCCTTTTCTGCATCCAACTACATCAACATCCTCGGTATACTGTCACTGGATGCAAGGTCTATAAGGTTAATGCTCCTTCTTGTGTTGTCTGTTGCCTCTCTTCCTGATATGAAGCCCACCTGGTCCGAATGGATCACTTCTGGCAATAGCGTTGCTACTCTGTTTGCTATTATCTTGGAATATAATGTAATATCTGTGTTTATTAGGGATATTGGCTTGTAGCTACCACACTCTGCTGGATGTTTGCCCTTTTTATGTATCACTATAATTTTTGCTTCTAAAAATTCTGTTTTCATTTTCTCTCCCTTTAAACCATCTGGTTTATTGGCATTTAACATTTTTTTTGCTTGTGTGCATTGTAAAATAGATACAATTTTTTTCTGTAGCACAGAGGTTAGTTCTTGTTTAGTTTTTAATATTGCTTCATGTATTTGTGTGGACTTATGTTTGTAAAATAGACTATGGAGCTCTGTGAGTTTCTTATTCAGGGATATGATCTGATTTTGGTCCGCTTTTTTTGTTGCTGCTAATTGAATACACACTCCCGTCACACCTGTTTTATGGGCTGCCCACACCCCTGCTGTCTATACCTCTCCCCCATTATTGAGTGTAAACTATTTCTCTACTGCTTTGTGGATTTTCTCCTTACTGCTTGGATCATTTAATAAGTTGGGGTTAAGTGTCCATGTCGGGGTGCAACCTTTTGGTAGTAAATCACTTATGGAGATTTTGACCAGATTGTGATCTGACCATGAAATGGGGTATATATTGATTGGATGCTAATTGCTGCTGTAGCAGAATGTAGTCTATACAGGAATGTGACATGTGTCTTGCAGAGTAAAAAGTGTATTCCCTTCCTATGGGGTCCATTTCTCTCCATTTGTCAAACATGCAGTTGGATTTTAATAGCCTTTTAAATGCTTTAGTTATGGTGGGAGTTAGCTGTGAGCTAGGTGTTGTTGTTTTGTCTTTATTCGGGTCTAAGACCGCATTCATGTCTCCGCCTATGATCCATATGGAGTTTTCCCAATTGGTGATTAGGTCCGAGATTTTACGGAAAAAGGGAGCTTTTTCGCATTTGGCGCATATATGTTTAGGAATGTAACATTTCTTTCATTAATGGTACTCTGGACAGCTAAAAATCTACCTTCCTTTTTGTGTGTTAATATGTCGGAAATGTAATCTTTTATGGAACAACATTGATACCCCCTTTTTTTTTTCTAAGACCGTGGCGTGGAATGTTTGAGTATAGGTTCTCAACAGTTATCAAACTTGCTGTAGAGGTCAAAAGGAAAGTGTGAGCAAAAAACAGATACTTATAACAAGTTAACACAGTTGGAGTTACACAGTTATTACTAGATTGTCAAAAGATATTATCTGTGTCTAACCAGGAACTCTAAATTCGCTTGTCTCTTTTACAACTATAGATTTAATATACCGTATATACTCGAGTATAAGCAGACCCGAGTATAAGCCGAGGCACCCATTTTACCACAAAATACTGGGTATTATGAGTGACTCGAGTATAAGCCGAGGGTGGGAAATGTGCTGCCCCCTGTGTCCCTCTTGTGCTCTCTGTGTCCCCCTCTCTCTCTGTGTCTCTTCTGCCCTCTCCCTTCCCTGTGTCTCTTCTCCCCTCTCCCTTCCATGTGTCTCTTCTCCCCTCTCCCTTCCCTGTGTCTCTTCCAACCTCTCCCTTCCCTGTGTCTCTTCCCCCCTCCCTTATCCCCCTCTTCAACCCCACTCCTCAACCTCCCTCCTCATCCTCAACCTCCCTCCTCATCCTCAACCTCCCTCCTCATCCTCAACCTCCCTCCTCAACCTCAACCTCCCTCCTCATTCTCCCTCCTCATCCTCCCTCCTCATCCTCCCTCCTCATCCTCAACCTCCCTCCTCATCCTCAACCCCCTCCTCAACCTCCCTCCTCAACCCCCCCATCCTCAATCCCCCTCCTCAACCCCCCATCCTCATCCTCTCTCCTCAACCCCCCATCCTCAATCCCCCTCCTCAACCCCCCATCCTCATCCTCTCTCCTCAACCCCCCATCCTCAACCCCCCTCCTCATCCTCAACCTCCCTCCTCATCCTCAACCTCCCTCTTCAACCCCCCATCCTCAACACCCTCCTCAACCCCCTCCTCAGCCTCAACCCTCCTCAACCTTAACCCCCCCTCAACCCCAACCCCCCTCCTCAACCTCCCTCCTCAACCCCCCCATCCTTAACCCCCATCCTCATCCTCTCTCCTCAACCCCCCCATCATCATTCTCTCTCCTCAACCCGACTCCACAACCCCTCCTCCTCATCCTCAACCGCCCTCCTCATCCTCAACATCCTCCTCCAGCTCCATCCTCATCCTCAACCCCCTCCTCAAACCCCCTCCTCAACCCCCCCATCCTCATCCTCAACTCCCCATCCTCAACCTCCTTCCTCAACCTCAACCCCCCTCAACCCCAGCCCCCCTCAACCTGCCTCAACCCCACCCCCCTCTCCTCAGCATAAACCCCCCTCATCCCCCCTCCTCCACCTAAACCCCCCTATATACATCCCCCCTCTCCCCTCACTTACCTGCTTGTGCCCCGGCCTCTGCTCCTTGACCCGGCGCCGGCACGCATGTGACCTCACATGCACGCCGCATCATTAGCATATACCGGGTGTTGGTATGGGTGGGAGGTATTTAGGGGGGTTTAGGTGGAGGAGTGGGGTTGAGGGGGGAGGGAAAGAGACACGGGGTGTAGAGAGACACACGGGGGGGTTAGAGACACACAGGGGGTAAGAGACACATAGTGGGGGGGTAGAGAGACACGGGGGGGTTAGAAAGACACGGGGGAGAGTGACTTGAGTATAAGCCGAGGGGGCCCTTTTTTGCCTTAAAAAGAGGGCTGAAAAACTCGGCTTATACTCGAGTATATACGGTAATCTAAATTGGTAAATTAGATTACCATGAGGCGGGCTAGAGCCGTCCTCTTACTTCGTAGTTGGTGGATCAAGCAGTATTATAAACTAATACTGAAATGATTCGCCTAACAAAAATTAACATTTAACAATGCCCTATAGGGACACATTTGTCGATGATTCCTACAAACAGTAGTTGAGTGACTTTTCAAAATCATAACAGACTATAACATATATTACAGGATTTGACACTTTGTTATATCTTTTTCTCATCACGGTCAACATAGTGCATTTGAGTCATGAAACTTAAGACAGAGTATCCCTATTTTGTCTCCTCTCTCTTGTTGTTTTATGTCAGATTGACTTGAGTTTTGGGAATGTTCTTTTTCGTTGGTTTTTGGCCCCGATCCTTGCCGGAAGCTTTGGGTTCTTGTGTGAGGCTCTCCGGTGTCCTCTGTCAGTTGAATGTTCCATGGTGCTAGGAGATGTATCCCCTCCTCACGGGATCTGATGCTGAATATCTTTCCATCTTTTGAAATATTTAAACGAAACAGGAACAACCCCCAAGAGTATTTCCACCCATGAGCAAGTACACTGTCCAGAATTTGTCTTGCGGTTTTTCTTTTATACAGGGTCACTGGTGCTAGGTCTGGATATATACTCGGTCGGTGTCCCTCTACTTCCGGATTTCCATTCCTGGCTGCCCGCATAAACAGTTCCTTTGTAGTGAAATAGTGGAAGCATGCTATAATGTCTCTTGGGCGTTCTGTATTCTGTCGATTTTGTAACTTGATGGGTCTACCTCTGGCATAAGAAATTTGTATAACTCCGTTAACTATAGGCGCAGGTCTTTTATCGTCTCCTGTACATTCCTCATATGTACGTTTTATCTCCTTGATCTGTTCTCTAGTTCCTCTTGTTGTGTCTGTTGGTGTGTTTGCTCTTCTCTCAAAGCTTTGATTTCCTCTTCCAAATTATTGTGAGCTTGTAATAGTTCTGAATATTTCTCTTCGAGGACCATTGTTTTGTTGTCCACTTTCCGTATCTCAGTGGATAATTCTTTTTTTTATTTTTTTTATCTGATTTGATTTCAGAACTGAACGTAGAAATTAGATCTTTATATCTTATATGTTTCCTTTAGTACTTGGTGCTGAGTATTCCATGGTTGCACTAAGTGTTTCTTTAGGTGACGGTTGAGCTTTATGAGAACTCTGTGAATTGTTCCGTGGCAAGCAGTATGATTGTATGTCCTTGGTGCTTTTTCTCATTGACACTCCTGCCATATACTGTATTGTGCTTTCTAGTCACTTTGCGGATGTAAGTGTCCCTTTGGTCAGGGCAAGTTGAGGTCTCTACATATTAAACGGTGTTCAGCCTCTTAATAAAAATGTTGCTCTTGAGACCGCAGTGTTCAGTACAACCTCTAGATGTTAATGTCCCTGTCTTGTTCCTTGCTGTTACTTGGACCACAATGTTAATGTATATACTCTGATTGTCCAAGTATTATAGGAACCTTTTGTTAAGAAAGCCGTTACTGCGGTTGATTATAAGGCTGCAACTTGTAATGTTATCTTTGTTATTATCACAGCAAGAATTGATGGTTTATATACATACTAGCGACTTGCCCGTCAAAAATGACGGCAATAAAAATTGAAGCCTGGCAATGGTGTTTGTCACACATTGCGAGCCTCTCCCCCCCTCTACTTTATTGGGCTCGCAATGAGCGACTTCGGTGCTAATCACAGGTCTTGCAATGAGCGCTGAAGGCGCTCATTGCGAGCCTCTCTACCCCTCTACCTCTCACCGCCTCTACTTTATTGGGCTCGCAATGAGCGCCTTTGGTGCTAATCACGGGTCTCGCAATGAGCGCCTTCAGCGCTCATTGCGAGCCTCTCCCTCCTCTACTTTACTGGCCTTGCGATGAGCTCCTTCAGCGCTCATCTCGAGCCATGCAATGAATGGCTTTGGCGCTCATTGTTAGCCTCTCCCGCCCTCTACTTCCTCTCCCTCCCCTGTGACTCCCCCGTGTCTCTTTCCCCGCTCTCCCTCCCTTGTTTCTCCTTCCCCTGTGTATCTTCCCCCTCTCCCTCCTCTGTGTCTCTCCCCCCCTCTCCCTCTCTTGTTTCTCCTTCCCCCTCTCCTTCCCCTGTGTCTTTCCCCCCTCTTTCCCCTGTCTTTCTCCCCCCTCCCTCCCATGTCTTTCTCCCCCTCCCTCCCCTGTGTCTCTTCACCCCCCTCCCTCCCCCGTGTCTCTTCACCCCGTCTCCCTCCCCTGTGTCTCTTCCCCCCATCTCCCTCCCCTGTGTCTCTTCCCCCATCTCTCTCCCCTGTGTCTCTTCCCCATCTCCCTCCCCTGTGTCTCTTCCCCCATCTCCCTCCCCTGTGTCTCTTTCCCCCTCTGTCCCTCCCCTGTGTCTCTTCCCCCTCCCCTGTGTCTCTTTCCCGCTGTCCCTCCCTTGTTTCTCCTTCCCTCTCTCCCTCCCGTGTCTCTTCCCCCTCTCCCTCCCCTGTGTCTTTCCCCCCTCTTTCCCCTGTCTTTTCCCCCTCTTTCCCCTGTCTTTCTCCCCCTCCCTCCCTTGTGTCCTTCTCCCCCCTCCCTCCCCTGCGTCTCTTTCCCCCTCTCGCTCCCTTGTTTCTCCTTCCCTCTCTCCCTCCCGTGTCTCTTCCCCCTCTCCGTCCCCTGTCTCTTTCCCCCCTCTTTCCCCTGTCTTTCCCCCCTCTTTCCCTGTCTTTCTCCCCCCCTCCCCTGTGTCTCTCCCCCATCCCTCCACTGTGTCTCTTCCCCCCGTATCCCTCCCCTGTGTCTCTTCCCCTCGTCTCCCTCCCCTGTGTCTCTTTCCCCCTCCTCCCTCCCCTGTGTCTCTTCCCCCCTGCCCCTCGTCTCTACCCCCATCCTGCCCCTCCCTTGTGTCTATTCCTCCTCTCCCTCCTCTGTTACTCTTCCTCCCCTCCTCTCCCTCCCCCTCCTCTCCCTCCCCTGTGTCTCTCTTCCCCCTCCCCTGTGTCTCTCTTCCTCCTCCTCTCCCTCCCCTGTGTCTCTCTTCCCCCTCCTCTCTCTCCCTGTGTCTCTCTTCCCCCTCCTCTCCCCCCTCCTCTCCCCCACGAGTCTCTCTCACCCTCCTCTCCTCCCACCCCGTGTCTCTCTTCTCCCACTCCTCCCTCATCTCAGTACTGCAGACGCGCGCGCACGTTTGGCCGTCTTTGCGTGAGCTTGTGCGCGCACGCTTGTGTGGCCATCTTCGCGTGAGCGTGCGCGCGCACGCGTGTATGCCCGGCTACCCGTGCACGCGTCCCGCCCTCTTGTGCATGCGCATCCCACTTGTGGCGCGTTGAGCGGCGAGCATCAGTGGGGTAAAGGGAGCCGTGGCAGGGGGAGTTGTGAAACTGCGAGTTCTCGACAGTTGCGGCCCTCGCTTTGCGAAGGCCGCAAAGCGTGACAACAACTCGCAGTTTGACAATTATAATATGTGATATTTACAGTGCTTTCAGTATCTCCAGGCAATCAGACTTTCTTTGCCAAAAGTTGCCACTGGGTGTTGAGCTAAGAATCTCATAAATATTCAGCCTTATTAAATTGCGATTCGGTAAATTTAAAAGGGCTCTATTTAAGCACACAGCATATTTTTTTTACAGAAGTTTTTAGTTTGTGAACTTCTATCCAAAAGCAAGGTCTTCACGAACTAAAAACTTCTTTAAATAAAATATGCTGTGTGCTTAAATAGAGCCCTTTTAAATTTACCGAATGGCAATTTAATAAGGCTGATAGTCCGGAGAAAGCCTTGCATGTACTTTATCCTGTTGATGTACTATTGTGCACTGACAGCAACGCTGTAATGCTTCTTATTAGAAAAGTCACTCCTGAGGCCGTAGTAGTCCTCTTAGCCTCTAGATGGCAATGTCTCTGTATTGTTTCTTGCTGTTACCTGGACTGCAGTGTTAATGTTTAGACTCTGGGTGTCCCAGTATTATAGGAACCTTGTGTTAGGCAAACAGTTACTGCGGTTGATTGTAATACTGCAACATGTACTGTTATCTTTGTTATTCAACAGGCAAGAGCTAATGGTTCATATACATACTAGTGACTTGCCCGTCAAAAATGTTGGGTTAAAAAATTTTTAAGGCATGGGAATGCTGTTTGACACACATTGTAAATCTTTTTATAGTCTGAGGGCCTTCGGCGCTCATAGCGAACCTCTCATCTCGTTTTGCTCCTTCTGAGCGTCTTCATCACTCATCAGAAAGAGAGATATATATTTATCTATATTTAATTAACTTGAATAAATTAATATACTTTACCTATTTGTTATTTAATATATCCAGCAATCAATAGCCTGAAGAGCTAACAATCTGTTTGTATTTTACGGCAGCATACAATGTACAGTGTTGGTGCTCTAATGATAAAGTGTAATGAATGTCCCAACTGTGCATTAGAAATAGGCTGCGTGTGTTAGGGAAATCCGTTGGTTTAGTTGTGTAAAGCGTCATTGTAGATTCTTAATGTTATTAATTTATTACGCAGCTCGTGAGCATTTTCCGTCATTTGTAATAGTGTATTTTGTAGTTCGTTCGTTCCTGCGTGAAAGTGTTTGCGTTTGGAAGTGTTTTGCACTGTCGGGGCCTCGTTTCATGTTTTTTGACTGCCATTTTTTTTCTCTCTTAGGCAATTTTCAAGTGGTGAAAGTCTTCGAAATTGCCTTAAATTTGTGTTCCACCTCACTCCCAGACGTTTGTGCTGCGAGTTTTAGTGCCTTAACAGCTCGTCTCGCAGGTGATGAGTACCAAAGGCTAAGCGTTAGCGACTCGCCTCGCTTAGCGAGGCTTGCAGCGATGAGCACCTTCGCCTAACTCGTATGCACCACTCAAAGCGTGACAACGTCTGGCAGTTTGACAATTATTATATGTGATATGTACAGTTCTCTCAGTATCTCTAGACAACGAGGCTTTTTTTTATAAAGATTGCCCCTTAATTGTGTTCATTGAATCTCATCAACATTGTCCAGAAAAAGCCTTGCTTATGTTTTGTCTTATTGGTGTCCTGTTGCTCTCTGTGAACAGCAATCACAGGGTTGGCAGCTCAATCTCAGTCACTTGTGGCGTATCCTCTCTACCTTTATCTTGATGTTAAGCCCTTATAATCTTTTGAGATTAATTAGCACCCTTGAGCCAATTATGTATGTTTTGTAATAGGGCTCCTTGTTTCTGCTTTTAAAATGGCTGCTGTGTCCCCCTGCTCCTCTACCTCATGGCAAAAAACAAAATGGCTCCTGTTGTTAATCTCCCCTCTTAATGTCTTATAAACAGTCCAGAGCCAGATAAAAGCTTAATTTGGGAAATAAGAAAGTCCTCTGTCAGGTTCACAGCTCTCTTATAATGCTCTGAAGTGGATTTTCCTTTATATCATGTTTTTTTTAGGGACCTTTTTTCATGCCTTGATTGTACACTAGCAGTGCACCTTCTATATGCTCTTAGGCTCGCCTTTTAGTTGATGCCTTTCTGGTGGGTTGGTGATGCCTCTGCCCAGCTGGCCCAGTCTTTTTGTAAATGTCTCCTCTTTGTCTTGGAGTTGTACAGATGTAGGCTCCCTGGTGTCTCTGTTAGATGTACTGAGAGGGAAACACACTTTAGCTTGGCTTGGGAGGGCCAGCAGGCCGCAACCTCTTGGGAGGCAAAAGTTCACAAACCCCTCAAACGTGGTGTCAGAGTGTTCAGGGTGATCTCCTGATTGATGATGTCAACATTAAAGGTTGTTAAAATTAAATATTATAAGCCAAACTTTCTCTTTGGCACATATCTTTGAGGAGCTAGAGACATGCACATCTAGTTCAGACCCTGGTTGACCACACCACCATTATGTCGTCATTTTTGATGGCAAGTGACTAGTATATATATAGTCCCCATTATCCTGCAACCTCCTGCCATTCCTCCCATGAATCCCAAGCTGGTGCCTCTGATGAACACGTGAAGTAGAGAATGTCTTTCCACCAGGATTAGCGGTTCAATTGTCATGTGATTGTCATTGTAAAGGAGAACGCGTTATACATGATAATTTTAATGATAAATTTACTTGAATCTAATAAGCACCTTTTTTGTGAAAAATCGGGTCCCAAATTTGGAGTGCGCATTAGAATCGATAGCGCACTAGATTCGATGACATTGCATTACCGGTAATAGCAAAAAGGAAAGCACAGACCAGGACATACAGGTATACACCCCAACACCACCATCTCTCGCTTCCCGGCTCTCTAGAGTGGGTGACTGATGTTCTCAGATTGGCAGATGGCGGCAGGGAGCCTCGTCATCACCGCCGAAGCAAGTGGCTCCTCAAAGACTGGCATTAAGGATGCTGAGCCCTTTCTGTAGAGACTAAGCCTCCCGCACACTATCATGCAGAGCCCAGCACACAGAGAGCCCCACGCACACTGGCACACATAGCCTGGCAGCCAGAAATCCCCAGCACAGTGCCACACTGGTCGGTACTTCTTGTACAAATGACAAATGCGCATTACATTCACCAACAAAAAATTTCTTTGGATTCATGGGTCCCAAATTTGGAGTGCACATTAGATTTGATGGCACACTAGATTTGCGGAAATATGGTATATAAAAAGCAGTAACAGGAATTCTGCGCAGCATTTGCTTGTACTAGAAGGTTTAATTCAAGATTTGTATTATTATATGTAACACAAGTACATTTCGGTTGCTGGTAAAACAGACCAGACCAGTTTTCAAAAACAATATACTGTAATTCCATAATATGGGCTGCAGCATTGTCACTATTCATCTGTTCCCCTCTCTTTGCATGAGCAGCTCCTGTTTTCTGCATCTTTCCTCCCTAATGCCACTGCACAGAGCTATCTTAATGTGGGATGATAATAACAGCCTTGCAATGGCTTTATAGTAAATAATGGAGAGGAGGCGGCTCAGGAAATATTGCGTAGGGTATTAATGATCTTAGCCTAATGGACTAGGAGAGGCCTCACAGTAAGCAGTCAACAGCCATTATCTTAAAAATCTTGATAGGACACAAGTGTTCTCATCTTTGTATGAGCCACCTGCTTCTAGGAAAACAGAGCCCACTAGTCACACACGTCTCTCTTGTGCCAAGTACAAACAGAAATCCTGCTAAAAGCTAAAGATTTACAGCCTTATTAAATTGTGATTCGGTAAATTTAAAATGGCTCTATTTAAGCACACAGATTATTTTTATTACAGAAGTTTTTAGTTAGTGAAGACCTTGCTTTTGGATAGAAGTTCACTAACTAAAAACTTCTGTAAATAAAATATGTTGTGTGCTTATATAGAGCCCTTTTAAATTTACTGAATCGCAAATTAATAAGACTGTTAGTATTTCTTTAGTATTTTGTTATTTTATCTGTCCTATAATTGCAGCACGCAGACTCATGAATCACGCAAACTTGAACTGGAGAACTGAATAGGGCAAAATTATAACAAATACAACATAATTGCAGCACAATAAATATCTAAAGAAAATCTTATGCCTGTAGATCATGTCTTGCATATTGTTAGAATCAATACTACCAGCAATTCCTAATTCAGAGCTAGGATGAATACAATTTTTATGAACTACCCACAAAGGGCAACAGTATATAAAACCGCTAGCCAAAAATATAAAGTACAGATACATCTTGGAAACTGCTGGATGATTTCATTGAGGAACACGTGACTAGTATATACAATTAATCCTTAGTGATCACTTAGTGATCTTATGCTGCACAGACTGAGATAATGATGTACTAGGGAGGAATAGAAGCTCTGCAATATCTGCTGGCTATGTGGTAAAATACATTACATTTAATATTATTTCTGAGCATCTGCAGATCACAGTTCAACTACCTCTGAGGAATGACTGTATTTAAAAAGAGCTGTATAGTTATGAAGTGGCACTGTCTTATCACATTCTATCTGTTTTTATCTGGTGTTTTGTGAAGTGGTTGGGACCATAAAGAAAAAAAAAGCAATTTCTAAAAGAACAGTATTTTGATTCCCTCTAATTGGGGAGCTGGGAAAAGTAAATAGCCGATTTCAGGGTTGAAGACAGTTTAATGGGGCTCAGATTTATAGACATTATGCTTTATATAACAGTGTATTAAATGTGTTTATTATATAGCCTCTACTGCAAAGGAATATAAGCAATTGATTATCAGTAACTGTTTTGGGCTCACATATTATCACAAGTTTTGAGCACTGCCATTTATTTTCTCGTAGGCACACATCAGTAACAGTTCCTCCCCAATATGTACTGACACTAACTTGCATATGCATCAAAAGTATTGAACTTCGGCAAGAAGTTGTGAATAATTTGTGCAGTAGTGAAATATGTGCAATAATTGTTAACTTCCACTTAAAGGAAAACTGTAGTCTCATATTTACAATATACTATATTAAAGTATTTGATAATGGGTAAAAAGAGTCTTTATATTATTACCATTTCCTTGTACTTATGCTGCAGGGTCAGCTGCTATTTTGGTTTCTGCTGATCTTAAGAAACCACTGTGGTTACATTTCTTTCTCTGTTTTTTTAGTAACTCACTTGATGATGGAAAAAATGTTTTAGATGTATTTAAATGAACAAATGTCAAGATGTGTATTCAAATGAAAAATCACATTATATGGCTTAAAATGAACAAGCGTCAATATGTGGAATCAAATAAGCTTCAAATGAACAAGCATCAGTAGTTGTCTTCAAATTATACAAGACATCCTAGGGATACTATACTATTGTATAATTAGTCCCTGTTTTAAATTTTTAGTTTTGATGCAAAATAGTAGGTTTCAGAGTATCATAAAAAAAATACAAAAAGTACCACTAAATTGTTTCAGATTCTTTGTTATACAAATGTTTTTTCATAAAAATGTACATATTAATGGAATTTACATTAAAAGTTAAAATCTTAACTAATAATGTTACAAAGGGCCCTATACTAATCCCTGAAAAAGCACTTACAGGGGCCCTAACTGTTAAACTGAGTAAATACTACCTAGCTATGTTAATCCTCCATCCCTAAAACATTGTGAGGGAACTCCTACGAGTCCGAATGAACTTCATGACACAGCCAAAAAGCAAGGCAAAAATCTCTATTGAGTTTTGCACTGAAAATAAATTACTCCGTAAGACTTTGACACCAAAACCCTATGCTTCTAAGATTTTATGGATCACTCAAAAATCAGGGCACTGCCGTAAATGCAAAAAGCAGAACATTTTTTTACGTCAACAAAAGACCCCTTGCAACTGGTTTTCAAACCTTGCTGAGCCCCCCTAAAGTATTTAGAGGGACAGTATAGCACAAAAAGCACTATAAAAGAATGACATTTCAACATTATTTGTTATATTGTCGTAGCCAGTTAGGGGCAGTTGTACTGCACATCCCACTCTTTATAAGATTTATGACGTTCGCATTTTTTTGACGTTCGCATTGGCTCCTAGGACCGTCTCATCCATGGCTGCTCCCCGCACAGAAATCTTTTGCCGCTAAGGCAGGATTTACAAGCTGTGAACTGAATGCTCTAATCTGGGGAGTAAAAGATTTACATTAGTGTAGAAGTTAGGGAAAAAAAGCTTCCGCAGCTGATTAACAGCAGTGCCCTAACTTAGAACACCTGATTACAAATGGGCTCTAAGTTTGCAATTGTTCTAAATATGTAGTTGTAGTTAAAGTACACAGACACACACCAATAGAGGGTGTTATCTTGGAATATAATATTCTAGGAAATCGGTGCAATTGATGCATATATTCAAATGAACTATCCTAAATATTTGGATATAGATGAACAATCCTCAATTGTGACTTCAAATGAACAAGCATCTGAATGTGGCTTTAAGCGAATAAGGTTTAACAAATAGCTTTGAATTAACAAGCCTTAATACATGGTTACAAACACAAATAAAGCACCAGTAGGTACCCCATCACCCATCTCTCTCCACTCCAATCTATAATAAAGGCTAGACTTCCCACTAGACCAGACCTGGGCATTGTGCGGCTCGTGGCCACATCTGGCCCATAAGCTGCTACAGTGGCCTACAGTGGGATAAAAATTTGTGACCTGGACACAAAGCACTGCCAATTGTAAAAGGGGGCAATTTGTGAGCAGCTGTGTTGTGACTAACTTGGGTAGATAGCATTCTATATATACTGCTCCTGGCACTTAGAAAATAAAATAAAATAAAGCTATAAAATTTATATTAAGCAGAATTAAGTTCAGCTTATGGCTCAGCCCTTCCCAACATTCCAAGTTTTTCATGTGGCCCCTTTGGGAAATTAATTGCTCACGCTGATGAGAGTCAGTAACCTTGAAACAGCTGTATGTGGGTAGGTTTCCTGGCTTGTGTATAATCCCTCCTGAGATTTGCTTGAAGCTGTGTAATACAGCAGGATTATGCTTAAAGGAACCATGTTTAAAATGGTAATAGATTACATGAGTGAAGCCTTTGTGGACACATTTGCATGTGTCAAGAAAACTGGGCAATTCTTTCACAGCCCCTCGGCCAGATTTCAGAAGTCTTAAAACAGCTATAGCTAATCAAATGGCTCAAGTAACTCTTTAAGACCTCCTGGAGTAAGGGAGGTTTGTAAAGTATACTGCTCATACAGACCCTTTGTATCGCCCTGCCAATATATCACATATATAGTTGTGAGCATAATGTTGCTAACACTTGCGGGCTCACGTAGCGAGCCGCGGCCCTCGCATAGCAAGCAACTGCGACCCTCGCAACCTTTACGTTGTAACGCAAACGACACGACACAGCAACTTCGACCCTCGTAAACTTTACATCGCAACGCAAACAACACAACACACCAACTGCGACCCTCGCAAACTTTACAGCGCAACGCAAACAACATACGAGACACATTACCACTCATTCCGACCTCGCAAAAATCAGCAGCAACTCACGAACATGAAAAAATTCAAAACACAATAAATACACACCGCACATACATAAAAAGCTTACCTACAGCAAGAGGGAGCATCCAGGACCTCAAAAAAGCAACTTACACCTTCATTTAACTCAAAATAAAAGAGTCTAGACACGAAAAAATTCTCTAAGCGAGAGAAAAAATGGCCGCTGAACAAAACGAAAACGAGGCTACAGCACTCTAAACACGCAAAACACCACAACAAACTCGCAAAACCCCACAACAGATCTACGGATATTCCGCTAAGACGCATACCACACATTACCCGCCATTTTACGACAATGCGGAAGTACACAACTACGCTAACGGTTTGGTCTCGCGCACGCACACTATTACACTGCACACATTTAGCACGCTTACACAGCAGCTCCACACCACTAATGCTGCAGCAACATCAAAACAGATTGCCAGCTCTTCAACACAATGCTTCAAAATACGTAAAGTATAGTCATTTAATAATGGATTATATATTTCATTATTATACACCAGACAGCATTAGCTACCTTACAATTTCATTGCCGTTATTTTTTGACGGGCAATTCGCTAGTATATATATATATAAATTAAATAAATAGTATATCTGTGTTCACACTTGAATGTCTAAAACAAGTTAAAAATCTGCTTCTAGTTCAGAATTCCAAGAAAAACAGTTATTACACTGCATTCTGAGCTGGGATATGCAAATGTGCCCACAAATGCCTCGCTCTTCAATCTATACCAATTAAAAAACATGGCTTCCTTTAAGCTTATGCCTGCTGTATTACACATCTTTAATGCAAAGCCAAGGTTGGATTTTACACAAGCCGAGAATCCTATCCATGTACAGCTGTTTCAAGCTTACTGGCTATCATCAGCATGGAGTGGGATCTCAGCTTGTGTTTTGGACTTTATGAGTAGGTACACCACAACAATCATTTATAATATGGTGGGCAAAAGAGCGATAGAAGCCCTAGAAGCGATATTAAATAAATAGTAAATCTGTGTTCACATTTGAATGTCTAAAACAAGTTAAAAAACCACCTGCTTCCAGCTCAGAATTCTGAGAAAAACTGTTATTACAGTGCATTCTGGGAAGCTGAGCTGGGACATATATATATATATATATATATATATATATATATATATATATATATGTATTATATTTTTAGTGTTTAGAAAGAACTGCCATAACATTTTTAAAAAACAACCCCAACATCACCATCAAACCGGCAGACAAAGCAGGTGCAGTTGTTATCATGAATACTCAGGACTACATAAATGAAGCCAACAGACAACTGTCAGACAACACCTACTACAAGAAACTGAACCAGGACCCTACAGAAATATATACTCTTCAACTTAAAAAACTCCTCAAAACATTTCTTAAAAATATACATCAAGAATTAGAACAACTAATCCCCGCCAATCCTACAACTGGGACTTTCTACCTACTGCCAAAAATCCATAAACCAGGCAACCCAGGGAGATCAATTGTTACAGGTATGGACACACTGACTGAACAGATATCTGGATTTGTTGAAAACATCCTTAAACCACTAGTTAGTAACACCAGTAGCTATATACAAGACACCACTGACTTTCTCAACAAACTCAGTCAGATTAAAAACCTACCTGCTAACACACTACTTGTTACCATGGATGTAGAGTCTCTTTACAGTAATATCCCACACAAAGATGGCACTGAGGCATGCTTTAGGTTTCTTTCAACAAACAAGCAAAACAATAAATATGGCCCTGATGTTATTGTTAAACTAATAGAATATATCCTTACCCACAACTATTTTACTTTTAACCAAGATACCTACCTACAGATGATGGGGACTGCCATGGGTACCAAAATGGCTCCACAATATGCAAATCTATTTATGGCCAATCTAGAAGAAACATTCTTATCTGTATCCATTTACAAACCATACAAATACTACCGTTACATAGATGATCTGTTCATCATCTGGACAGAAGGAGAAAGCAGACTCAGAGACTTTCATAATTCATTCAACACCTTCCATTCATCTATAAAACTTAAAATGGATTTCTCCACAGAACAGGTAAACTTTCTAGACACTACTATATCCATCACCAATGGCACTCTCCACTCATCTATATATAGGAAACCTACAGACAGATGTAATTACCTACACAGCTCCAGTTTCCATCCCTCCCACACCAAACAAGCCATCATCCATAGTCAAGCTATTAGATACCATCGGATTTGCTCAAACACTGGAGACCATGATAAAAATTTAAAAACACTGTCTGAATCTTTCAAACAAAAGGGTTACAAACCCTGTATTATTACCCAAAAAAAATCAACTGCCATCAAAATACCCCGAGAACAACTATTAAACTACAAAACAAAAGAAACTACTTCACGTATACCTCTAGTGACCACATACCAACCAATTTTAGAGAAAATTCAGAAAATAATTAAAGATTTACAACCATTACTAATTGAAGATACTGAATTAAAAAATATATTCCCAAAACCTCCCATCCTTGCATTTAAACAACCACCAAACCTGAAACAAAAACTTGTCAGCAGAAAATTGGCCAATGAACAACTGAATACAAAAAATGGAACTAAACCTTGTAACAAATGTGCCTGTAAATTATGTCAGCACATTTGTAATGATGATACAGCCACACATAACAAGAAAACCTATAACATCAAAGGATCATATTCATGTACATCGTCAAATGTGGTTTATATGATACAATGTACTTTATGTGACACAGGCTGTTACATTGGAGAAACCGGCCAAAAAATGCATTTAAGGATGAATTTACACAGGCATTCAATAAGAAAACATAATGAAGACAGTTATTGTAGCCCAGTAGGACACCATTTTAGCCAGAATGATCACTCCATCCAAAACTTAAAAGTCAAAATACTCAGAGGAAAATTTAAAAGCATCCAAGAGAGAAAAGCATTTGAAATAAAGATGATCACATTCTTCAACTCTAAAAACACAGGACTTAATATAGATTTGGGCTTTCTAACACATTATCAGAATTTCATGTGATTTTTTTTTTCTTATACCATAACAGACTTAGCACTCTTAGTGAGATGTTTGTCCAACAGGAAAGATATCACGGTGGACTACAGTGTTCTGCTTTTTCATGTATATATTGATGTATATGTGTATATAATATGTGTATATATGTTTCCTTTGCTATGTTGTATTTATTCCCCATATTTGAATTTACCTGATGATGTCAGATGCTGTCCCCACTCTATCTGCATCTGCTATTATTATTCAAACTGAGGGTTCCATCTCATGTAGTATTGCTTGAGACTTGATAAAGGGAGGCTAAGCCTCTTGAAAGCTCGTCATTGGAAATAAGACGTTTGTCCAATACAAAAGGTATCAAATTATATTGCAATACTCATTATTATTCTATATATATATATGGATTAATAATTACTAAATTACTGGATTACTGGACATTCACGGCTGCTTCACTCTTCAATATATATGTATATATATATATATATATATATATATATATATATATATATATATATAATAATTTTTTCCCACTATATACATACACACATAAGAAAAGAAACTCAAACCTTCTAACATAAACATGCATACACAGTAACACACACAAACACTGCACACATAATTTATATATATATATATATATATATATATATATATATATATAGTTGAATCATCAGAGTATTGCAGTGAATAGTGATACCTTTTTTTTGGGACAAACCTATTCATAATAAAGCAACAAGCTTTCAAGAGATAATGCCTCTTTATCAAGTCAAAAAGCGATACTGATAAAAGTATGAACTAAAAACAGTAAACTGAAAGAGATGAATCATTTTTAATTCAAAAGTTTTCCGCTGTTGGATAGTTCTGAAATTCCCTCTGAGTACTTTTATTTTGAGGTTCTGGATGGAGTGATTCTCCTGGATGAAATGGTGTCCAACTGGAGTACAATAACTGTCTTCATGGTGCTTTTTGATAGAGTTTTGGTGGGGGTTCATGCGCATGTGTAGCTTCTGGCTGGTTTCCCCAATATAGCACTTCCTTTCACATACAGTACATTGTATAATGTACACTACATTTGATGATGTACATGAATATGAGCCTCTGATGTTGTGGGTCTTCTTGTTATGTGTGGCTGTGTCCTCTTTGCAGATGTGTTGGCATAGTTTGCAGCGACTTTTATTGCAGGGTTTGGTGCCATTTTCTCTGTAATGCTGTTCATTTGGCAATCTTTTGTTCACCAATGTTTGTCTTTAATTTGGTGGCTGCCTAAATGCAAGAATGGGGGGTTTGGGGAATATATGTTTCAATCCTGTGTCCTTTGTGAGTTGTGGTTGTAAATCCTTAAATATTTTGCGTATTCCTTCTAGAACCGGATGGTATGTGGTTACTAGAAGTGTACGTGAAGTTTTTTCTTTGGTTTTGTATTGCAACAGGTGTTCCCGGGGTGTTCTTGTGGCAGAGGTTACTTTCTGAGAGATAATATGGGGTTTGTAACCCTTCTGTCTGAAGGAGGCAGACAGTGTTTTTACGTGTTTATCACGGTCCTCTGTGTTTGAACATATGCGGTGGTATCTGATGGCTTGACTATGAATTATCCCTTGTTTAGTATGGGAGGGGTGGAAGCTAGAGCTGTGGAGGAACTACATCTGTCTGTAGGTGTTCTATAGACAGATGAATTCAGTTTGCATTTGTAATGGAAATGGTGGTGTCCAGAAAGTTAACCTGTTCTGTGGAGTAGTATATATCCCCTAGTACTTACCATTTTGGTCCATGCATTGACAGCATCATAGCAGCTTCCTCCCTCTTGCAATTCACTGGTTCCAGGTGTTAACTAGTGGCTAGTCTATGAACTGCAGTATTTAATTTTTTTATGCCAAGGAACATTTCGAAGTGTGAAATATAGTGTTCTTCACAGAGAAGCTGATTGTCTGGATTCCTGGTATTAGTTTCTTACATGTGTCTAAAACGATATGAACAGTGCATAGAAGATTAAGGATGAGGATTGTCCTGGAAATTAAGGGAGACTCAGTTACTTTCATCAGAAAATAAAGGGTTTATTGAAGGCCTACTGAAGAGTCGTATTTTTTGTAATCTTTTGAAGAACTTGACTTGACAATGGGAAAACAGTTGTTAGTTTTACAATTTATGAACATTTGAAGTTGATGCCAAACTATAGTGGTCCATTAAGGCTGTCAGTTTCGTCTGACAGTTTAACGTTTCATCAGAACATTATTGATAAATATGATATTAATATTTTCTGTACAATAGGTAAAGAATAGTGATTTCTTATTAAGGTAAATATAACTGGCGCTGTGTGCTTTTTGGGTGACCGCTGGTCTTTGTTTTAAGTCTTGCTGTCCTGCTTTCATATCATTCTTTTAAATGGACACTGTCATCAGTTTTGATATTCCATTATATGAGAAATTAATATATAAGGTTTATCATAATTTCCATATTTTGTACAAACTTATAGCATGGAATTTTCATATTTGTATTGTGCAAACACGTTATTATTATTTATTCCAGTTTGACTTTCTCCATTTTTCTTTCCTGTAGCAAGAGAACTAAATGATCTGCATTGCTTTTTTCAGTGCTGGGGATGGAGATGACAATTTGCTTGTTCTTAGATGTGAAGATATATAAAAGGATATTGAGAACTAGTGGGTAATCAGAGCAGAGAAGGTGGTTCTAAAGTTGTTGTTTAGTCGTTCAGTCGCGTCCGACTCTCCGTGACTCTATGGACCACAGCACACCAGGTGCTTCTCTGTCACTGCCCCTCTGAGCTTCATCAACTTCATGTTCATTGCTTCAGTGACCTCATCTATCCATCTCCACCTCTGTCGTCCCCTTCTTCTTGTGTCTTCAATCTTTCCCAGCATCAGAGTCTTTTCTAGGGAATCCTGCCGTCTCATGATATGGCCGAAATATTTCCAGCTTCAGCCTCGTGATCATACCTTCTAGTGGACAGTTTGTCTTAATTTCCTGAAGTATTGATATATTGGACTTCTTGCAGTCCAAGGTACTCTAAGCAGTCTTCTCCAACAGAACAATTCAAAGGCGTCAATTCTACAGTGCTCAGACTTCTTTTCTGGTCCATCTCTCACATTCATATGTTACTACTGGGAATACCATAGTTCAAACTATGCGAACCTTTGTTGATGGTTTAATATCTTTACTTTTTACTAGCTTGTCCAGGCTTGCCATAGCTTTCCTCCCCAGAAGCAAACGTCTTTTAATTTCATGACTGCAGTCACCATCTGCAGAGATCTTGGATCCAAGGAAAATAAAATCTGTCACTGCCTCCACTTCTTCCTTATCTATTTGCCAGGAAGTTAGATAGCTGTTTGCCATGATCTTCGCCATTTTAACGATGAACAGCAGACCAGCTTTTGCACTCTTTTCTTTTACCTTCATCAAAAGTCCCTTTAGTTCCTCCTCACGTTCAGCCATCAGAGTAGCATTATCGTTGTATCTGAGATTGTTGATATTCCTTTCAGCAATATTGATTCCGGTTTTGCATTCATCCAGTCCAGCCTTACACATGATGCACTCTGTATATAAGTTGAATCAATAAGGTGACAATATACAATCTTATTACACTCCTTTTCCGATCTTGAATCATTCTGTTGTCCCATGTTCGGTTCTGAGCGTGGCTTATTGGCCGACAGATTCTTTAGGATGAGGATGAGATGATCTGGTACTCCCATCTTTTTAAGGACATGCCACATTTTGTTGTGATCCACATAGTCTATGAAGCAGAAGTAAATGTTTTTTTGGAACTCACTTGCTTTTTCTATTATCCAGCAGACATTGGCAATTTGATCTCTTGTGCCTCTTCCTCTGCAGAACCCGGCACATCTGGTAGTTCCTGGTGTTGGAGTCGAACTTGTAGAACCTTAAGCATTACCTTGCTGGATTGTGAAATGAGAGCAATTGTTCGATAATTTGAGCACTCTTTGGCACTGCCTTTTTTTGGGATTGGGATGTAGACTGACCTTTTCCAGTCTATTGGCCATTGTTGAGTTTTCCAAATGTGTTGGCATAAGGCAAGTAACACTTTCAATGAATTATCCAGTAGAATTTTGAATAGTTCAATTGGGATTCCATCAACTCCTGCAGTCTTATTATCAGCAAGACATCCTCGGGCCCATCTCACTTTGCTCTCCAAGATGTCTGGCTACAGCTCATTGGACAAATTATTGACGTCATCACAGCTATTAAGATCCCACCTATATAGCTCTTATGTATTCCTGCCACTTCTTCTTTATCTGATCTTCTTCTGCGAAGTCCCTACCATTTTTGTCTTTTATCACACCCACTTTGGCATGAAAGGTGCCTTTTAGGTTCAAAATTTTCTTGAAGAGATCTCTTGATTTACCCATTCGGTTATCTTCTTCAATCTCTTTACATCTCTCATTGTAGAATGTCTCATTGTCTCTTCTTGCTATCCTCTGGAATTTTGCATACAGTTGGACTAATCTTTTCTTATCTCCACTACCTTTCGCTTTCCTTCTTTCCAGGGCTACTTTCAAAGCCTCATCATTCAGCCAGTTTGACTTCTTACTTTTCTTTCTTTTAGGGGTATTCTTTGTTGCCGTTTCCTGGATAATATTGCAAACTTTGGTCCAAAGTTCTTCAGGCATTCTATCTTCCATGTCTAGTCCCTTAAATCTATTCTTTACATCTACTGCATATTCACAAGGGATATTTATTTATTTCGTATCTACTTGGTCTGATGGTTTTCCCTCTTTTCTTCAGTTTAATTTTCAACGTTGAAATAAGAAGCTCTTGGCAGTCAGCTCCAGGTCTTGTTTTTGCTGACTGTATAGATCTCCTTCATCTTTGGCTGCAAAGTATATAGTCAATCTGATTTATATATTGTCCATCTGGTGATGTCCATGTATAGAGTCGTCTCGGAGGCTGTTGGAAGAGAGTGTTTGCTACGACCAGAGAATTATCTTGACAAAATTCTACTGATCTCTGACCTGCTTCATTTTGTACTCAAAGGCCCAATTTGCCAGTTATTCCAGGTGTCTTTTGGTTCCCTTCTTTGGTTCTAAAGTACAAAGAGATAAATGATATCTTTGTAGCAAAGATTCCCCCATTCAGTATGTCTGAAATAAAAGTAGATGATCAAAAAACTAATTCTACTAATCCAGTCTGACATGCTGAGTGTTTCAAACCATTGCTTCGCTGCCTTTCATTCATTACTTCTTCCCTTATTTTCATATTACCATTTTCTTGGCTACAGGATCACAGTGTAGGATTTATTGAAGGTTTACATATAAGCAGCTTCCTTTATTGGAGAATTCTAAGTAAAATACAGACCTTATAGTGAGTGACTGAGTACTAACTGTAGGTCCAAGAAAAAAACAGGTTGTTTCATCACTTCTGGTTCCTTGATTTGCCAATTTTACTGGAACTTTCACCTTAGTCTTAGATCTCTCTCTTCCTGCTGTCAGATCTATTGTGCACATTAACTCCTTGTCCTCCTTAGCCAAATGGGCCTTGCAGAAAACCAAACAAGGCACAGGATATCTTGCTAACATTGGTTGAGCATGGCTCATATACAACATTTTCCTTTTACTGTCTCCTTGGCTATTATCTCAATATGATTCCTCTGTTCTCACAGACTCCCAGGAGAAGTATTTCCTCACCCTGCTGCCAGTTCTTCTTTAACATTTGTTTTCTCATGATGGTTTCTTAAGCAGTTAAAGATATTCAAAGATCGTATTTTGTTCCTCCTTGATCCCTAATAATTCACAGAGAATTCTCACTCAGAACAAGCAGAGCATTTTAGCTCAGTTTATAATGTTAGGGTCCAAAGCATCTCCCCTTCACCAGATGGTCAAGGCATGTGGAGGATTAAAAATTGGTATGTTAAGCATATTCTGTGTAAACATGCCCTGCTGTAAATTACAAAGCTTGGGCACATTGTTAATAACCGGTGTAAATTATTAATATCCTTGATTATAAATTACAGTCAAATATATTGGGCTAGATGATGGACACACTGGGCTAGATGATGGACACACTATATAGAGCACTAAACTTAGATTATACTGGACTGGACTGAAAACACATGCAAGTCTATTTTGAAAGAGGGGGACAGTGCCTGCACGGTAGATTACTAAAGGTTCATCGCGGCTGCAACACATAGTTAAACCCTGTATTTATCAACACTTACGTAATGATACCCTATCTTAGGGTACAGTTATATGAGTCACATAGGAAATCTTAGCCCACGTAAGCCTAATATAGCTATTAAATGCTGTCATAATGTGTAAACCCTAATGAGTGATCGATATGTGTGATATGTTCTTTTTTCTATGTGTGTTATTACCTAATGTGTGATTACATGGCTCACTTACGATGCCTAAACTTATGTAAAGTCACATGGGAGCTCACAGTGAGCCTAAAAGTTATTATTATTATTATTATTACTTTTATTTCTAACGCGCCAACATATTCCGTAGCGCTATACAGAGGAAATGAACAAGGAAAAATATACATTTTAACAAACTGGAAAAAGTGGAGGGTTTTTAATGAGTAAACTGAATCTCTTGCAGAACTACCATGTACAAGCAGTTGAAGCACGCAGGATTTACGACCCCTAGGACTTAGGACCAAAACCGGCACACATACTGTGCGCCTCGCAAAAATCAGACTTTAAGGTCCGTACCACAGAACTGGAAAGACCTAAAAAAAAAAACAAATATGCCTCAAATTCACTTACACACTCACATACAGCACAGGGGGAGAGCCAAGAAGCCTGTGAGTGAGGTTGCAAGTTAATTTGAGACATATTTGTCATTTTTTCACGATGGAAAATCGCCTAAGCAAGGAAAAAAATGGCTGCTGAAAAAACGCAACACGACGAGAAAGAGGCAGAAGGACGGAAAACTATCCTGAAGAACGAAAAAACGAGCCCTAACTAGTAACACTTAACGAAAGCCAATAACACTTCATCCAAGATACTAACATTTACCACAAGGTAGTAACACTTAACCCAATACACAGGGGGAGAGGCTTGTAATGAGCACCGAAGGTGATCATTGCAATGCAGGAAAGTTACGGCTCGCGATGAGCGCCAAAAGTGCGCAGAGGGTCCATAGCCTCGTATTGTGTGGCAAATGGCATTACCAGGATTACAATTTTATTCCCGTAATTTTTGATAGTCAACTTCCTAGTGTGTTAATATTGAATATGTATTTGCCTGGAAATTTACTTAGCGCTACAGAATATGTTGGTGCATTACAAATAAACATACATAATAATAATAATCTCAATTGGGGTTTTTAAGGACCTCATTGGAATCTAAAATGAACACGTATGGTGGGGATTCTGAGACAGCCTAGAGGGAATTTCTATGGAACCTTTTTAATTGAGCCCTAAATTTGTAACTCCCCTTTTGGATTGCGCCCTTCTTGTGGTGAAGGGGCTTGTGTACTTCAATGAAGCTAGAAGCTATACCATATAGGGGCACCCAAGATGGGCAGGTCATAGCAGAGAGGTCAGACAAATAACGGTCCACTAGAGAAGGAACTGGAAACCCACTCCAGTATCTTTACCATGAAAACCTTTTTGGATTACTACGACCAGACACAGGATGTGCCTGGTGTGCTGTGGTCCATGGGGTCATGGAGAGTCGGACATGGCTGACCGACTGAACATCAACAACAAACTTTGTAACTAGGGATTATTTTTGGTGACAGAAGTTTTACCTAGGGGACTGCCCACTGAATACTATAATGTTTGATCGTCCTATCTAGTAATCTGTATAACAATTGTAAAAAGTGAGAATATATTTTTGGTGGAAATTATGCCTTCTTGGAATTATAGCTTAATAACTGATCCTTGCTATAGACTATGAGAGAGAAGGAAGCTGCATTTAAAACATAAGATGTTGTGTAAAGAAATTATTTTCAGAGGGCCTTGTCACTGTTTTTAGGACTACATATCTGAAAGCGCAGATGTATCTTATTAAAATATTGTAAGTAAGTTAACATTATAAAAACATAAAAGATCAACAGGCCTTTAATTTTCTCCTCCTTATTTATATATCGTTTTGCTCAAAAGTTTGCATACCCTGGCAGTAATTGTAACATTTTGGAACTTATTTTGAAAAAGACCATGCAAAAAAAAATGTCTTTTATTGAAGGATAGTGGTCATATGAAGCTGTTCATGATCACATAGTTGTTTGGCTCCTTTTTAAATCATAATGAACAGAAATCACCCAAATAGCCCTGATCGAAAGTTTACATACCCTTGAATTTTTGGCTTTGTTACAGACACACAAGGTGACACACAGAGGTTAAAATGGCAATAAAATTTTCATTTCCCACACCTGTGGCTTTTTTTTTTTAATCATTAATCTTTATTTTTCACAGTCATGTGTCATAATATTTTTCATACTTGTAAATTTAAACACACAGGTCATAAACTGCATTTAATAAAATCTGAAATTCTTTGTATAAAAAATGTTGTTGTTGTAGTTCTTTTGATTAACTGAGACCTTCCTCCAGTTTTTTTTTTCTCCATTTGACTGTAGCTGTAGATTCAGTAAAACATACTAACTAAATGAACCTTAAACATATTAAATTAGACTGAACTAACCCTAACATTCAGGGGTGGGCAGGGTGAAAATACACTTGAGTGAGTCATAGTTGATTTTGTTTCTTTCTTTTATCCCTAATGGGTTTGAACTCCAGATTACAATTTTGTCAATAAAGTTGTCATTGAATCCGTACCTGTTCAGCTTCCACTTTGCACTCCAAGAGGTTATTCAGCCAGTTTTAATATATTTTTTTACTGTTTGTTTTGTGATATTTGTAATTTTTATATGATTGTGATTGAGTATAGGGAATTGATCCATACATCCCATATTTCTGTAAATAATGGCTATGACATGAGTCATTTTTTCATTAATAATTATGACATTTAGTTTATGTATTTCTTGGAGGTGAAGTTGTGGCGTCTTCCATTTTTTGCAATGTGGCTTTTCGTGGACTTAAGCGGGAATTGTAGCCATTTATTATGTCGCTTTTGTAGTAGAAGAGACTAGTCTCCCAATAGGCAAATGTCTATTGAAGGGTGTATTGTTGTCAAAATGGTAGATGGCAATTCCTTGACTTTGGTCCAAATGTTCTGGTCCAAGTGTGGAGAAATGTACCTGTAGTTTGACATAGTCTATAGCAACTTGAAGATGTTTGTGTGTTAATTTTATGTAATCTATCAGGTGTGAGATAAGCTCTGTGCAGCACCTTTATAGAAGTTTCAAGTCATTTTGTGAGCCTTTGCTTATATTTGTGCAGATTTTTTCCCACTTATGTGGATCCCATTGAGTTCCCATGTTTAATTCCCATTGTTTCATAAAGTTAGTTTTGAAATTTGTTTGTTGCATATAAGGGAGAACCAGTTGGTTTGCGGTTTACCCCATTTTTTTATTAGTGTGGTCACTAAATGTTTTATTTTAGAATAATTGTAATGCTTCTTAAGTGGGATGTTATAGTTAATCCTCAATTTGTCAAAGGTAAGGAATTTTCCATTTGATAACCAATTTCCTAATTTGTCAAGTTTAGCTGTTGTCCTCCAATTTTTTAGAATCCTCTCTCAAGCTGTCTAAAATAGGTTGAGATGTAAGTGTAGGGGTTAGTTCTGTTAATCTGGCTGCTAATTGATTTTTTTGAGTTAGCGTGGAGGGATTGATGGATTCCATGTAACGGATTCCCAGGTTTGGGGTTTCATTTGGTCATTTTCCAGAAATACCCAGGCTGGTTGCTGTTCACTGGAGTGTGCTTGGGGTATGACTGTGATCTGGGCTGCATTATGATATAATTTTAGGTTAGGACACGACAGCCTTCCAGTTTTTCTAATTCTGAATATGTGTGTATGGGCTATCTTTGCTCTTTTATTACTCTATATAAATCTAGTTATATATTTTTGAAAATTCTCTCTTTAGGAAAATTGGTATAGGTAAGGATCTGCATAGATATAATATTATTGGTAATATATTCATCTTAATGGTGTTCATACACCCTGTCCATGATAATGGATATTTGCTCCATTTGTTAATATCAGTTCTAATGGACTTAAATAATGGGATATAATTTGCATTGTACAGTCCAGACAGGTTAGGGGTTATGTTCAATCCCAGGTATTTTATTTGGTGTTTAGGCCAAGAGAACGGATATTGTCTTTTAAGATGGTCTAGGTCTTGATGAGGGAGCAATGATTCTATCACTTACATTTTATCTACACACGTCCTGAGATTTCTCCAAAGGAATCTAAGATGCCCATTAGGGCTGGTATGGAGTTTACGGATCTACCAATGTGCACAAGGTATCATCAGAGAACATCCAGCACTTAAATTGTTGCAGTCCAACCTTGACTCCTTTTACTTGTGACGTGGACCTATTAGCTTGGGCGAGCGGCTCAATTGCTAAAGCGAATAAAAGTGGGGAAAGAGGGCACCCCTGTCTAGTTCCTCTTTGTATGGAGATGTGGTCTCTATTTGAGCCTGGTAGTTTTAGATGCGCTATTGGATTACAATATGCCCGACAACACCTTGACATGCCTCACAGCTTCTGGCACACTGTAATTTAGATTGACGAGACAAAAATAGAGCTTTATGGTCACAACCATAAGAGCTATGTTTGAAGAAAGGGGCCAACAAGGCCTATAGTGAAAAAAATACCATCCCCATTGTGAAGCATGGTGGTGGCTCACTGATGTTTTGGGGTGTGTGAGTTCTAAAGGCATGGGGAATCTTGTAAAAATTGATGGCAAGATGAATGCAGCATGTTATCTGAAAATACTGGCAGACAATTTGCATTCTTCTGCACGAAGGCTGAGCATGGGATGCTCTTGGACTTTCCAGCATGACAATTACCTTTAGCACAAGGCCAAGTTGACCCTCCAGTGTTTACAGCAGAAAAAGGTGAATGTTGTAGAGTGGCCATCACAGTCTCCTGACCTTAATATCATCGTGCCACTCTGGTGAGATCTCAAATGTGCAGTTCATGCAAGACGACCAAAGACTTTGCATGCCCTGGAGGCATTTTGCCAAGATGAATGGGCAGCTATACCACCTGCAAGAATTAGGGGCCTCATAGACAACTATTACAAAAGACTGCACGCTGTTATTGATGCTAAAGGGGCCAATACACAGTATTAAAAAAAACGAAATGACCCTGTTGAAAAGTTTTTCTTTGTTGCCATGTTTTGTTTGATGATTGTTCCATTCTGTTATAACCTACAGTTGAAAATGAACCCCATAAGAAATAAAAGAAATGTGTTTTGCCTGCACACTCATCAAGGGTATGCAAATTTTTAAACACAACTATATATATATATATATATATATATATATACTGTATCTATCTATCTATCTATCTATCTATCTATCTATCTATCTATCTATCTATCTATCTATATATATATATATATATATATATATATATATATATATATATATATATATATGTGTTTCTACTGGGGCTAATTCCCCAATTACAATGTCATCTATTTAACCTTGAGTGGGGCTTATTGTATTAAAGTAACATTGTTAAAATAAAAAAAAAGGACTAGCTAAACTGCATATTTTTGAAAGCTGTATTCAAACTTAAACCAGCAATGTGTCCCATGACATAAAAAGAATATGAATGCTTATTATGTGAGCAATCATATAAGAAAAGGAGAAGGAAATATAAATCCCTACAGCCCCAAATCAGAGAGACTAATAAAAAGAATGGGACAGAGAAGAGGGGAATATACCTTAATGAAGATCTATGCTAATAGGGAATATATGGGTTTGCATACTCCAAAGCACAAAAAAGGAGAATCAGACAGTTATCAATTTCAGTGACAGTACCATGCACCATTGCTATCCCTCACTTCAAGACTGCAATTAAAGAGTAGCTAACAGTTACCAATCACAATATTGTATACACTCCAGAGTCAGTTTGGTAAACAGATACATCAGATGGTTTCTCTAAAAAAACTGTTTTATTGATTTCCTCATTTAATCCTAATGGAGCCATTGTGTTTAACAAAAACATCCACCTACTCTCAGCTTTTAGAAGTGCATTTGCCAGATTATCTCCTCTTATGCCTAAATGTACTTGCTGAATCATCCAGCATTTCAAATTAGAGGGTATCAGATTTATGATATAAGTCTTTCTTACTGTTGATGATATTCCGAATGTGTTCACTCAGACGTTTGCGCATCTTACGTGAGGTCATACCCACATATCTTTTAGGTGGAGAACAAGGGCATTCTATGACATATATAATTTGCTTAGAACTGCAATTAAACAGTTGTTGTACATCATGTCTCTGTCCCATACTGTCCTCAAATGTTTTGACATTTTTGATGTTTGGGCACACCCGACAGGGTGCACACTGGTAATTTCCTTTGATGTCTTTTCTCCTGCCTGTATGTCCTTCTCTGACAAAGTCACTAGATACCAAAACATCTTTCAGTGATGGTGATCTCCTCCAACTGGCCTTTACCCCTTCTTTTAGCCATAGTTTGAGGTCATCATCAGTTCTTAAAATATGTAGATGTTTATTAAGTATATTCAAAATTTGTTTCCATTGAGCATTATCGGATCCAATAAATCTGATATTCTCGTCAGATGATCTCTTAGGTTTAGGAGTTAGTAGTGTATCTCTATCAATGTATAAGGCATGATGATATGCCTTCTTAGTCTGTCTATTACTATAACCCCTTTTATATAAGGTGGTTATGTAGTTCTTGTGCCCTCATTTTTAAAAGTATCAATTTGAGAGCAATTGCGTCTTAAATGTATAAATTCTCCAAACGGAATACTTCTTTTGGTGGATGGTAAGTGAAAACTAGTGTTATGGAGTAAGCTATTTGTGGCGGTTTCTATCCGATATAAATCAGTACTGATCTGTCCATTAGGGCCCCTATAGATGGAAATATCCAAAAAATCTATTTTATTAAGATCTGCTTGATACGTCAATTTTAGGTTGAGATTATTCTGGTTAAGTTTTTGTATAGGAGTTCCTCAGAACCATCCCATCATATGAAAAGATCATCTATATACCGTATATACTCGAGTATAAGCCGAGTTTTTCAGCCCTTTTTTAAGGCTGAAAAGGGCCCCCTCGGCTCATACTCGAGTCACTCTCCCCCCCGTGTCTCTCTAACCCCCCGTGTCTCTCTAACCATCTCCCGTGTCTCTCTAACACCCCCCCGTGTCTCTCTAACACTCCCCCCATGTCTCTCTAACACTCCCCCCGTGTTTCTCTAACCCTTCCCCTGTGTCTCTTTCCCTCCCCCTCCTCATTCTAAACCCCCCTCCTCACTTTACCCCTCTAAATACCTCTCCCCTCACTTACCTCCATCTGCTCCTCCGCTCTCCAAGCTCCTTCCTGCGTTGGGACCCGGCATATGCTAATGACGTGACGTCACATGCACACCACGTCATTAGCATTGGCCAGGTCAAGACGCAGGAAGGAGTGAGGAGGAGCGGAGGAGAAGCTGGAGGTATTTAGAGGGGAAAAAGTGAGGAGGTGAGTTTAGGATGAGGAGGGGTAAAGTGAGGAGGGGGTTTTAGGATGAAGATAAGGGGTTTAGGATGAGGATGGGGGGTTTAGGATGAGGATGGTGAGGGTTCAGGATGAGGATGGGGGGTTGAGGATGAGGGGTTGAGGTTTAGGAGGGGGGCTGAGGAGAGAGGTTTTGGAGGGGGGCTGAGGAGAGAGTTTGAGGAGGGAGGTTGAAGAGGGGGGTTTAGGATGAGAAGGGGGTTGAGGATGGGGGGGTTGAGGAGGGAGGATTGAGGATGGAGGGTTGAGGTTGAGGAAGGGGGTTGAGGAGGGAGGTTGAGGAGGGGGTTTAGAATGAGGAGGGGTTGAGGATGGGGGGGTTGAGGTTGGGGGGTTGAGGAAGTGGGTTGAGGATGAGGAGGGAGGTTGTGGAGGGAGGTTGAGGATGAGGAGGGAGGATGAGGATGAGGCGGGGGGTTGAGAAGGGTGGTTTAGGATGAGGGTGGGTTGAGGATGAGGATGGGGGTTGAAGATGAGGGAGTTGAGGATGAGGAGAGGTGTTGAGAATGAGGAGGGAGGATGAGGAGGAGGGTTGAGGAGGGTGATAAGGGAGGGGGGAAGAGGCACAGGGAAGAGAGAGGGGGGAAGAGACACAGGGAAGGGGGAGGGGGGAAGAGACACAGGGGAGGGAGAGGGGAGAAGAGACACAGGGGAGAGAGAGGGGGACACAAGAAAAGGGCACACAAGAGGGGGGCACAAGAGGGACACAGGGGGCAGCACATTTCCCACCCTCGGTTTATACTCGAGTCACTCATTTTTCCCAGTATTTTGTGGTAAAATAGGTGCCTCTGCTTATACTCGGGTCGGCTTATACTCGAGTATATATGGTATCTCAACCAAATTATAACATGCTCTGTAATTTTTCCCATCTGGTCTCCAAGGGCTATCTCGTGCTCCCACCACCCCATATAAAGGTTAGCATAAGTGGGAGCACAAGAAGTGCCCATAGCTGTGCCTCTAATCTGTAGGAAAAATTTGTCATCAAATGTGAAAAAATATGGGTGAGAATGGGTGAGAAAGTGCAACAGCTTAATAATATACTCATGTATATTATGGGAATCCTCTGATTTCATTCCAAGAAAGAATCTCACTGCTGCTTCTCCTTCACAATGTTTGATTGATGTATACGAAGATTCCACATCACAGGTTACTAAATATGTGGAATCATTAAGGACTATGCCGTCTCGTTTTTTCAGAATATATGTAGTATCCTGAATACAGGATGGCAAACCAATAACAAAAGGTTTAATGCAAGCATCGACAAATTTGCTTGCTTGTTCAGTCAAATTTCCTCTCCCTGAGACGATTGGTCTCCCTGGTGGGTTATTTTAATGTTTGTGAATTTTTGGGAGTAAATATAAAGTAGCTATTCTTGGTTTAGCTACTTCCAGAAATTCATATTCCCGTTTTGATATCATGCCACTTGATAGGGCATCTAAAGTGATTTTATTGTAGTGTTTAAGGAATTCATTTGTAGGGTCGCCCAATAGCCTCTTGTAGCATTGAGGATCTGACAATTGTCTCATGACTTCTCCAATGTATTGGTCACAAGGCCATAACACCACATTTTCTCCTTTATCAGAAGTTTTTATGACCGCATCATCACACGTTCTCATATCTTGTATACATCTACGTTCTTGAGCATTTAGATTTGGCGCATAAACTGTAGAAAGTTTCTTGAGATCCTCAATTACCAGTTTAGTGTAGATGTCAATCTGTGGACAGATATGCATCGGTGGTACGAACTTATATTTTTTCTTCAATTGGGAAGTTCCAATCTCTGGTTGAGATCTTGTTCCTTCATTTTCTGATAGTAGATAGTAGATTCAAATATCTGTCTTTCTATGGTCTCCAAGTTAAACTCTTCTTTATGATAAAACATTTTTAAAAGTAACTTATGAGCAAAGAGGTTGACATCTTTAGCAACATCAAATAACTCAAAATGATGTGTAGGTGAAAAAGAAAATCCACTCTGAAGGATCCTTGATCAGTAGACAATCTTCTTTCTGAAAGGTTAACAATTTGTAATTGGTCTGTCACTAAATTTGTTTAATTTCTCTGAAGGGTATTGGTTTGATCTATAGTCAACCTTTCTTTTGAAAGATTAACAGTTTGTAATAGATCTATCCCTGATCTTGTTTCTTCCCTCCTCAATGTCAACTGATTGCAACAAATGTGCAGTAACCCCAAGTCTCTCTGTTTCGAAGTGTTCTGTATTGACTTTGAGGTATCCCAAACTCCATTTCCTCTGTCCCGTCGGTTAGTGCCATCCTGTTCCATGACTGGTCGGGAGGATGGACTTTTCTCCGACTCCTGTCTAAAAAAGGCATTTGAATATGATCTCTTCTCTTTGTCATATTACTGTTTGAACACCTCCACTTCCTCGGGGGCATAAGACTCATACTCTGATGACGACATTCTAAAGACAGTATTTTTCTTAGGCTGTCGAATTCGATGATTGAAGCGTCGTTCCTTATGATCCCAATTAAATACATTTTGACGAGTGCCAAGGTACCACTGTACTTTACTAGATTTTTATATTCAGTCATGACAACTATTTCACATTACAGAATTCAAGTATGAAATAATTTCCCTGGGCACTTTATACTATGAGAGAACTAGGTTAGCATCTTGTTTGTTTCTCTCTACAATAATAAAATGTGGGGCATGTACTATTGCTTGTTTCATTACTTTGAATTATTTAATAAAGTCTCACCAGTGCTTTTATATGGAGGGCTCACTGCACATTATTTCTTGATTGATGTCTCAACAACTCAGGCATGAAAAGAGTGCAATGCTGTTCCTCCAATCTCCGTATGGAGAGCCTCATGTTATACTGCTCTCAAATACAACTCCTGTTTCCACACTTCAAAACACTAGTAGTCAGGTTTTCTACTGATAGCATCAAACTGAAGTGTTCTGTTGTGGCGACCTGAATCTACAAAATATCATAGATAAATAAAAAACAAATGAATATAGGGCAAATATAAGTGCATGGCCTAAAAATACAAAATGTTATTGACTCCATGTGCCTCATATTTATAGCTTCTATGGGTTAATGGAGAATTGGCATGATGGAAAAGATATTAAAGGATCGATGTATGATGGAAATAACAATGTTTAGAAACGTGAGCATAATTAGGCATCAAAGTGTTTTTTTTTTTATTTAATAAATTTATTTGCTGGAGGCATGCATTTTGCTTTGGTGAGGGTTACATGTGCGAGAGAGGAGTTTACATTTAAGTAGGAAGAGGCTTGCATTTATTGGTACTCCCAGGCTTCAAGTTGTCAGGAACTGAAAATGTGGTTGATTCTAGCAGATATATTTACAATTTATTTTTCTGATAGTTTTAGAAATTTGTAGTCTGTATGCAAAGCAATGTATCGTTTCCTTTAAATGTGGAGGCAAAATTATCTTTTTTAACATCAACGCTTACCACTAAGTTTTCCCATTTAGTAGTCAGAGTATTTGTGTTCATCCTCCCTTTGTGACACACAGGGAGTCTGTTATGTAAATTGGGTGGTTGTGGGGGATGCCTGCTACGTTATGTATTGTCAGTTTACTTTGGTCTATGAAACAAAGCAAGGATAAGCAAACCCTACTACTTATTAAGAAGATGAAACAACAAAGCTCTAATCAGTCTGTCAGTGCTTATCGTGGCATTTTATTTTGGTCTATGAAAGCAAAGACATGCCAGGCTCCCTGTGCGACATGGTGGGAAAGGGAAAAGGAACAAAGGGGTCTATGGTCTGCAAAATGGGGTAACCTAGAGATGAGCATCGACTTAAGACATTGTATGATTTATATATTTACCACAATTAAAGGATCAGTTACTTTGCTTAGTAATACTTCTACAGGCAGTTTGTTCTTGTGGTCAAAGTAGTCCTTTAACAAATACAACTTTCAATTTACTAAATAATATATGTATTGTTCAGGGTTCATAAGATCTCAACAGTCTCCTAGGAAATATTATATATCTTAGAGCTCTGGTGCTTGGTAAGTAGATCTTGAACTACTAATAGATCTACAGGTGTTGACAGATACATACTCAGGATAACAGGTTACACATAGTGATGTCGCGAACATCAAATTTTTGGTTCGCGAACAGCGGACGCGAACTTCCATCAAATGTTCGCGAACGGGCGAACCCGACGAACCTCCATAGACTTCAATGGGCAGGCTAATTTCAAAACCCACAGGGACTCTTTCTGGCCACAATAGTGATGCGAAAGTTGTTTCAAGAGGACTAACACCTGGACTGTGGCATGCCGGAGGGGGATCCATGGCAAAACTCCCACAGAAAATTACATAGTTGATGCAGAGTCTGGTTTTAAGCCATAAAGGGCATAAATCACCTAACATTCCTAAATTGTTTGGAATAACATGCTTTAAAACATCAGGTATGATGTTGTATCGATCAGGTAGTGTAAGGGTTACAGCTGCTTCACAGTAACAGATCAATCTCCCCGTTTAATGCACCACAAACAACCGCAAACAGTCCCTTTGCACAACCGCAAACTCCACATTTGCACAAGGTTGGATATCAATCTAGCCATGTCCCGTTCCTTGTCCTCACTGATGTCATTGAATTTTTCTTCCTCCACCCAGCCACCAAGGGTCCCCGAAAGGTGACAACAAACCCCCTGGGACGCCTGCTGTGTTTGGTCTTCCACCTCCTCAAAGCCACCTTCCTCCTCTGACTCCTCTTCTTCAGACTCCTCTCTCTGCGTTGCCTCTGTCTGCATTATTATAAGGGGTGTACTGTTAAGTAGTACTATTCCTATCGGTTTAATCCCTGTTACGTCCATTATTAGGGGACGTGTATATGGCATTGATTTTTGGAACAGGGAGATGGAAAAAGATGCTTGGTCGGACCTCCTACTTCGAATTTGGGGCACTGCACGTGCAATGTAATGTGCCACCAGATAGGAGTGGTGTGCTCAGTTGTACTATTTATTCCTATCGGATTCAATAAAGCCAATAAACCTGGCCTGTTACTAGCCAGGAAACTACAAAACAACACAAAATAGCAACACTGGTGGAGGTCAAGGAAACTAGATAGACTGGGAGACTGGTTAGTAAAGGGCCAGATGCTCACCTATGAGGAACCGAGGGACAAGCATGAGCTACCACTGTCAGAACATTACAATTACTGTAGGCTGAGGCATTTCACACACTCCCTGACCCAGAAACAGGGGACACTGGTCTTAAATTGGTTCTCTAAAATTTGTAAAGATAAACCTCTTTCAAGGGGGATCATTGGGTCGCTTTACAAATATAAAACATTTGTTACTGGTTGAAGCAACACTGGGGGAAGGACCGGAGTGGGGGAGCCCTGGAGACCCTTCAGAAGCAACCGGCGGCAAAATCATCCCAGGAAAGGAGAGGTCGCTTACTGAAGCCTGCCCTAGGGTAACCCAAGGGTGATTGCCCAGGTTAGATATTGTAAATAATAAGCTAATACTGCTGGAGGGATGATAGCTGATAGGACTTTGGTGTTTCCTGCAGATATACTCTTTACTATTGTCTGTTTTACCATGTTTTAGGTATCTCTTAAATTGCAATCACAGAAAAAAATAAGAAAAATTATTAACCTAAAAAGTAAAAATAAGAAGGAATAGCCAGCTAACTTTCACAAAATGTCTTTATTGTAAATATGTATTTTTGCACAACTGTTATGCAAGACTGTTCAAAAATGCTTTATTTTTCATTACATGCTGTACGCCTTCTGACAATAAAAGAATTTAAATGCAAAAATTTGGTATTGTTGCAGCCACCAGAAAAAATGATGTTAGTTTGCCAGGCAGAATGTGCCCTAAAACATTGCATCTTGAACCCTAGTTGGTGGAGGATAAGTCACACAAGTCATCCGGCATTCAGGGATAAAATACAGCAGCATGTGGACCATTATTAGCTCAAGGCAGCTCATCTATCAGGCCTTTTTTAATCGAATGTATCGCCCACTGTCAGTCCCTTCGGGATCCATCCCTCATTCATCTTAATAAAGGTGAGGTAATCTAGACTTTTTTGACCTAGGCGACTTCTCTTCTCAGTGACAAAACCTCCTGCTGCACTGAAGGTCCTTTCTGACAGGACACTTGAAGCGGGGCTGGACAGAAGTTCTATGGCAAATTGGGATAGCTCAGGCCACAGGGCAAGCGTGCACACCCAGTAGTCAAGGGGTTCATCGCTCCTCATAGTGTCGATATCTGCAGTTAAGGCGAGGTAGTCTGTTACCTGACGGTCGAGTCGTTCTCTGAGGGTGGACCCCGAAGGGCTGTGGTGATGCATAGGACTTCAAAAGCTCCGCATGTCCTCCATCAACAACACGTCTGTAAAGTATCCTCTCCTTGCCGGTGTGATTGTGGGAGGAGGAGGATTATGTTCACCTCTTCCGCTGTTAGATTGCCGTTGTGCTGTGACATCACCCTTAAACGCTGTGTAAAGCATACTTTTTAACTTATTTTGGAAGTGCTGCATCCTTTCTGACTTGTGGCAATTTGGTAACATTTCAGGCACTTTCTGCTTATACCGGGGGTCTAGTTGCCTCTGAAAACTGGGCATTATTCTAGGGCCAAAGGGAATCACAGCACCACGACCACGACGGCCCCTGCGGGGTGGCCTGCCTCTGCCTGTCATTTTCTTTTCGATTAGTGGTACTATGCGTGCAAGCTACTGTGACACCAGATATGAGTGTCACTGTGCACTGGCAAAAGTTGGCAGAGTAGGCGCTGTAGGCCTCACACACACGCCTGTAGGCAGGCAACTGATATTCAATCGATTACAGTAAAAAAAGGGTTCTTTTATTTCCCTGTACACTAGGTTGCACCAGATATGAGTGTCACTGTGCACTGGCAAAAGTTGGCAGAGTAGGCACTGTAGGCCTCACACACTCTCCTGTAGGCAGGCAACTGATATTCAATCGATTACAGTAAAAAAAGGGTTCTTTTATTTCACTGTACACTAGGTTGCACCAGATATGAGTGTCACTGTGCACTGGCAAAAGTTGGCAGAGTAGGAGTTGTAGGCTTCACACACACGCCTGTAGGCAGGCAACTGATATTCAATCGATTACAGTAAAAAAAGGGTTATTTTATTTCACTGTACGCTAGGTTGCACCAGATATGAGTGTCACTGTGCACTGGCAAAAGTTGTCAGAGTAGATGCAATAGGCTTCACACACACGCCTGTAGGCAGGCAACTGATATTCAATCGATTACAGTCAAAAAAGTATTGTTTTATGTCACTGTACACTACGGTTGCACCAGATATGACGTATCACTGTGCACTGGCAAAAGTTGGCAGAGTAGATGCAATAGGCTTCACACACACGCCTGTAGGCAGGCAATTGCTATTCAATCTATTACAGTCAAAAAAGTGTTGTTTTATTTCACTGAGCACAATATAAGCTGTTAGGTGTTAGCCTGTCACACACACATGCTGGCAGGCAGGCATATGCAATTAGATTACACAGAAAAAAATTATAAAATGAATAAATGATGTTCTAGCCCTAAAAAGGGCTTTTTGGGTTGCTGTCCTTGCAGCAGATATCAGATGAGTCCTTCAGGTCTGTAGTGGAAGCTTAATACACAGCCTGGCTATCTATTTCCCTATTAAATCTCCAGCAGCTACACTATCTGTCCTCTCACAACGAATGCAGCTTCAGAATGATTCTAAAATGGATGCTGTCCTTCAAATGGAAGGCCCTGGAAGGGAGTGTATGCTGCTGATAGGCTGGAATGTGTCTGCTGACTGTGAGGTGCAGGGTCAAAGTTTCCTCAATGATAAAGAATAGGGGGCGAACCCAAAAGCGCATGTGTTCGCCGTCCGCTGCGAACGCGAACATGCCAAAATCGCTGTGAATAGTCCGGGGGCGAACTGTTCGCGACATCTCTAGTTACACACCATGTACATGAATATAAGAAAAATAAATATGTCCAATTACTGTTCAACATTTTAGAAACGTTTTGTAAATATCATCTGTGAATAGTAAGGGCTTTGAGGCCTAGATCTGGGGTAGTCAATTCATGTTTAGTAAGCTATCCAAATAACTTTGTGAAATAATTTCAAGGTCCACACACCAGGATTGTTACATAAATATATATTATAATTATATAATTATACAGTGACGGAGAATCAAAAAAAAGTTTACATAAACGATCAGGAAGAAAAAACGTCTCTAACTGTAATCATTATTACAGCACCCCATTCACAAACAAATGCTTGATATAGACATGTAATTCATATGTACTGATAAAGAGGAGATGTTTGTTTTAAGTACTGACAGTTCTAAACATCAATGGCATAGATGAATGGAGTGGATTATATATCCCACTATGTCACTCTATATATGCCTCGCATTTGTATAGGAATACCTCCAAATACTATGGACCAGTATTGTTCTCATCGCATGATCCTAAATACCATACACACATACTTTGGAGTTCAAAAACCAGTCATGATAACACAAAACAGAGAAACTGGTTATTTTCTCATGATTAAAGTTTATTCAGTAGGATCAAATGTGGATCTGCTGCTGACCGGCTGGAGAACTGACTACTACTGAAATTTATCCAGACACAGCCTTTTAGACTTGTTTACATGAGACAATGCAGAAATCCATTGTTCTCACCCACTAGCAACATGGCATAACCCACTAACAGCCAATAACATTTTATTTATATGAGATATCCAATAAGAATATAACACATGCTTTGTTAAAATCTGTGAGTACATCTACTTTAGATGATACACTTGTGCTCAGTAAATAACGCTTATTAGACCTTGGGGTGAGTGAAAGAGTGCTAATTGTGTATCTATATATGCTACAAATGTAAGGATATTTGTATTTCGCCACCAAATACAATTCATATCAATCCTGAAATATGAACATACCCTGCAGATATGTAACGAGGATATGTGTAATGCATGATATATAAATATGTGTTTTATTAATCATATCTCATCTCGATGTTCAAGGCAAACTCTTTGCAGTGGCTAATTTGTGACTGTAATCATCACATCATATTAACCTTACAGAGCTGCTGCCATGTGTCAACTCGTCTTTCAACAACCTAATAATGGAAAAACATGAACAGCAACAGAACAACTGCTACATCAATGTGAACTACATCGTGAGTATTTGCGGAGTAATATGGCCATGTATGCTGAAGGACTGAAGGACACAAATAACACATCAATCACTCCATTACTGTAGGCCTATCTCTGACTTTCCAGAATACATCACATAGGTAAGCGGTGAGAAATAATGACAATCCACAGCGCACGTGTCCTGGTGGAACAAATCACCTCGTATATGGGCTTGGGACCGCGTCCACGGTAAAACACCACATTTGGCTCTCCAAAGATGCATTAATGTGTAATCGGTGTGATAGTCCTACATCATTAGACATCAGATATATCCTTCTGCATCATCTGCCAGATGAGTAGCTCGTTTCATATGTATGGAAAGAACAGTGAAGACGTATGTATGAAATGACCAGCATATATTGGTATGTGATGAAGTAGGCACTCATGTAGCATGTGTAATGTTAATATTGACATGTTCCTTGTATGTCTGTTACAGATTGCAAATATGAGTCCCATTCCACAGTCAGAACAAGGAATGATGATGAGCATTCTCACATTCCATGACCATGCTATTGTCAAATTGCATCATGTATGTTCATATGCCATAGTCGATCATACGTTGCATCGGGTGTGATATTACATACTCTACATAGATTTTAGACATGCTCTTCTCTCCTCTACTTGGAATATTGTGAAGCCTGTATCATACTTCCTTCCAGATCTCTTCCTCAGTGCTGATGTGATTCTCCCTATTATATGGGGAAGAGTAACTCTAGCCTTGGAACATAACTGTTAATGAGGTTACATTTATCTTCAGTTGTGCATATGCAACAGCAGATAATAGAGATGCTCATTCAGAGAACAGACTTCACCTCAAATTGTCCGGTTTGTTGCAAGTGAATCTCTTGCATAAGATAGAACACACTGATATGGTCCTGGTCAGGTCCCCATCTGAGTGTCCAAACTTAGGTATGGAGAGGCTGCTCTCATAGCGGATTAGCATTGCCAGCAAACTGACCTATTGGGGTTATAACATTGACTGATTGAGCACTTCTACCTCTGCAGTTGCATAGGAGTGTCTGTTGCACACACACAAGACTACATATTACTTCTCCCCATGAGTACATCTCCTTATTCTGTATTGTTGTTTTTGAATATTGAATGTTACTGTTATCATTATATCTTTAATAATGATATAACTGATATTGCCTCATGTTGGATGATACACTGTATATCCCCCCTCAACTGATCATCTATATCAATGTCATCCCCCCAGCCTGCATTCTGTCCCTATGTCCCTGTTCACTGTGTTACTGGAACTTTGTATCCTACCCACCTCCAATATGATACTGAGCAGGCCTGTGGTAATGTGTCACTGTGTGGCTCTTTGTGATAAATTAAACATAATTTTTCAGTCAATGTTGTTTGTGTAATCCTGGATAATGTTCACACTATATATTTACCATGTAGCAAGTACATTACCCTGAAAGTCAACAGATGTGCTCATCACCATCAGTTAGGGGTATAACTATTCTGTTAAATATGTGTTTACATTACTACATAATAATCATGAATGTAGATTCATACCATCATTCAAGTTGAGCCCTTCAAGTCATTACATACAACCCTGCATGTCTATAGACATGACTCCTGAATTCACACAACTCTGGCTGACACCTACATCTATATTGGCAAAGTACAGATTAATGTAGTATATGTATCTCTCTAAACAAACACACACATATATGTATAGAACAATGACACTTCATTCTATGTGTAGTATAATATAATGTATAATCTTAATGGAGCAAATCTAGGGGTATCGGATATTGAAAGGGATTTGTGGACAACCACCTAGGTAACAGTACTCAAAGCCAAGCAGCAGCTGCAAAGGCAAATAAAATATTAGCATGTATTAAGAAGGGTATAGAAGCAAGGGAAGCAAATATATTTCTGCCATTATACAAATTCTTAGTACGCCCTCATTTGGAATATGGAGTACATTTTTGGGCACCACTTCAGCTACAAAGCTAATAAGGAGAACGGAGGGGCTAAATTATGAAGAAAGACTAACCAAATTAAACTTTTCTCTAGAAAAAAGGCATCTAAGTGGAGATATGATTACCTTATATAAATACATCCAGGGTCAGTATAAAGATTTGTCAAGGGAGCTTTTTGTGCCAAGAGTTTTTCAATTGACAAGAGGAAACCCCTTGAGGTCAGAAATAAAAAGATTCCACCTTAAAGAAAGAAAAGGGTTCTTCACAGTAAGGGTGGTTAATCTCTGGAATTCTCTACCAGAGGAGGTGGTGACAGCGGATTCGATAGATAACTTTAAAGGGGACTGGATTTATTTCTAATTCGCCTGTATCTGGGATCATGAAGGAATTAATTTTTTTCCCCTTTGAGACGATTAGCTAAGTTTTACTTGTTTTTTTTTCTGTTTGCCTTCCTCTGGATTAATTAATAATTAAAAAAAAATGTAACTAATTAATTTGATTATTAATTAATTAACAACTAATTTATTAATAACTAATCCGCATATTGCAGATCAGAGGAGATTTTAAAAGGTTGTACTTGATGGACTAAAACTCTTTTTTCAACCTTAATTACTATGTAACTATGTAACTATGTATACTGTCAATTTGTACCATATCATGCTTTCTAACACACAGAAACAGTGATAACAGTATAACATCATCATACTTTATTTCATACACAGAGCACAAAGCACAATCAGAAATGAAGACTGTGCATTAATATGATGGACGTGGTTTGAACGGATGCCAGTATGGCAATGGGCTATGGCAAATCAGATGACATCTGAAGGGGGAACAGACAACATCATGAGGGTAATGCATAGCATCTACTAGGGTGACATGTGGTCATGACCCCGCAGTAACCAACATCATATAGCACTGCATTATATCGACATGACCATTAATGCGCATACAACAACCATATGGTTGCCAGAATAAACAGACACTAGAAAACATGGATCATGTGATATTAAGCAATTCCACACACAGTGTGTTTGCATACATTACTGCTGATTGGTCAATAGATGATGTGAATCTTGAAAACCTAGAGAGGAGGTGTTAGAACAATCATGAGCTGTAATTATAGTACATTGTTTTTGCTCTGGACACTACAGTACACCAATAAACATGAAAGTCATCTACGACCAGTACTAACCATATTGATTCTGTCAGGTACAATCAGCCTTCCTGGAATATGTTGAGGATGTGTAATAAGACAAGGCATGCTTCACTGTGAACACAATCCTTCAGCAAAGAGTACAATTACTATCTACATGGAATAGTTGTGCCATGCTGATATCACATCTCACTGGTATATGGGTGGTACCAAGGCAAGACAGATTACACTGTTCACATTACCCCTAAACACATGCACATTGATCATGATGTCAAACCAAGGAAATTAGCCATTTGGTTTGGATGACATGAAATAAATGAATCCATTTTCAAAATGGGATGAAATGTTGCAAAAACGTATGTAGAACTGCTGGTTTGGATTAGCAGATCCTAATGGGACCATGCAACTCTACAGCCGGGACACTATTCATTATAATGGAAACTCACATTAGTCATGTTCATTAGTGAAGAGATATGTAGTCATATATTGCATTTCAGATTCATCTGCAGTGCTGAATGACACTGATCGAATACCTGTTGGGAACTGGGTTGAGTGTTTACTCACATGATGGTATGGAACTGCTCGAAGATGAAGAACATGCCTTCATGGTCGTGAGATTTGGCTATTTACACCTACAGAGACAAGAACAAGATATCAATCATAACAATATTCTGATTAACTACAGAACTTCATCTCAAGGTTAATCCACATTGAACATCAATTGTTGAAATGTTAAAAATAACCAGACATGTACACACTCTGTAGCCAGTTAATAGTTTGTCAACATATATAACAATCAGTATTCAGTGAGGAGCGATCACGAGGAGGACTTCCTCAATGGTCCTAAGACCTCCTACTCCTTGTGACTGGGTCCCCACCTTCTGTGCTGGTGGACCGTCTCCCTCTTCCAGCTGGCGTTGATGTCTGAGATGAGGAGGTAGACATCTCGGGTTGCGGTTTTGCAACCGAAGGCTGGAGAGGTATGTGCTGCCGTTGGATTAGCTGCATTATCAGGCGTCTCTCCCAATTCGCCTGTTCCTCATATCTCTCCATCCTTCGGTTGTGCCTCCTCATCTTAGCATGGTGAGATTGATTGCCAGCCAGGATGGTGCTGTTCAGGCGGCACTGCCTCTGGATCAACGGGATAATCCTTTCGGACCTTTGTTGGCGTGCCTGCTCATCCCTTGAACACTGGGCCAAAATCTCAAACAATGGAGTGGGTGCAGTGTGTGAGACTGACCAATCTGTGACATGTTCCCAGCAATGGTTGGTAATATGCAGCTGAGACATGGTCCAGTTTAGGACAGTACATGACACACATGCAGTCCTACAGAGTCTGTATCCACATATGCTGCACTGCGCACAGCCAGATTTGTACTCTCTATTGCAGTGGTGTCCAAAGTCAGGCCTGTATTTGTGGATAGCCATGCTGCACCCAGCTGAGAATATCATTCTCTGAGTCATTTAGTCTAATTGACTAATCTGTGCACATAAAGGAAATCCACATATCCAGGCCTGTGCACGGCGCAGCAGGTTCGACTTTGGACTCCCCTGCTTTATTGCATGTCAAATCAATCTTGATATAATTACAAATTGTACTCAGTTTTGAATCAGTTTTCAGTGCAGTTATTGTCCAGACATATCAGTGATACAAAATATGAATATGATAGGTTTGCTACCAGGACTGATATGGTTATTGTCGCCCCATAAATCTTTAGTCAACCATAGGGCTTACAGTGCTATTGTATGTCAAGTATCCCTATGTGTGGGCAGGGGTGTAGGAGGCCATATAATTCTTGAGCAAGGGTGGGCAAGTTCGGTCCTGGAGGGCCACATACATGCCTGGATTTGATGATATCCCTGCTGTACACAGGTGAGTCAATCACCTCTTCAGTCATCCTGATGGACTCACCTGTGCATAGAAAGGATATCTTGAAAGGCAAGCATGTATGTGGCCCTCCTTACCCCAGACTCTGCAGGCTTTTGCCCCCCCTCCCCCCACCCCCACAATTTCATACAACCATGTGTGTGATGTGATATGATACTCCCATTGCAATGTGCTAGACCGATCTGTGTCCACCTGGCCTGGTATGCCCACCACTGCTGCTGGATGAATCCAGTTCCTCACGGTCTGCTCCCATTCATTGTATGTGACATGTACTGCGGGCTCACCACCTGTACCACGTGCTGTTGCGGCCTCCTTGGTCTTCTTCTTCACAATCACTTTGAGGTCCTCATATTTGTTTCTCGATGACTTCCTGTCCCTATTGGTGACCCCTACTGCTGACACAGCTGTGCCAACTTGGGCCCCGACCCGTGTATGGGGTAAAATAAAAATGTGATTATTATGTGTAGTTCAGTAATGGGGGTGGGGCTGTAGGTGTGCTGTGGCCTACCACTAGTTGTAGCTATGTGTACGTATTAATCTATGTGTGTGAATTATGTGATATCAGTAATTATATATGTTGTAAATTAAGGGTTAAATTCTATGATATGTCAAAGGATCAAAACTTACAGTACTCCTCTCTTGCCCACTCTTCTTTCTCACCAAAGCGCAAAAGCTACAGCACAGTGAATTTTCTATTTTGGCTCCCTTTTAAAGCCACACTGGCTAAGTTACGTTTTCCGTATTTCTCGCTATTTTCCGACTCAAAGCTTAATTGATCATTGATACGCACGGGCACGCAAATCAAGGTGTACGAGATAGCATCTCTTGCTCGCAAATCCTAAGGTGTACGAGATGGCGTCCCTTGCTCGTAGCTTGCAGACCTTCTCATTTAATAGTGTTGTAACTTTCTCATTTTTCAAGCACGTAGGCCTTGCGCTCTAAACCTCGTATTTACGAGGCTACAATTTAATATGGCCCTATATCTGTCAGCAATGCTTTCTTTTCGGCTTAACTTCTTCATTGGTTCGGATAGAGATACCTGCTATTCTATGTCTATCAGTAGTCCCTAATGTCTGTCTTGGATTAAGCTTGTCTGCTGCCAGCTCTTGACCTTCTACCAGTACCCTGAACTGCTGTGTGCTGCAAAGCCCTGATCTTTGGACTTTTATTAGATATTCTTGTGCTACCAGATCGAGGCCCCGGTGTGAGTCATATTGTGTGAGAGGATCTATAAGAATATCTCCTAGCATTGTTATATCATCAGGCCTAACTTCCTCAAACTGCAAATATACCTGAGCTGTGTACAGTTCACTTTCAAATCCAATTATCTGTTTTCTGTTTGTATTCTATACATTTCTCAGCATGCATAATCATAATACAGCATATAATAATCACCGTACTGTAAGACAGTGCCTGGCACTATGAATTGTAATTGCAGTTTGTATAGTGTATCTAGCTTTAGGCAAATCCTGCTTAGTAATACAATACAGCATTGCTATTTTTCCTCATAATGACACCTAACGATGTCTCATTGAATACATATTGATTTCTATATTAGGCACTATATGGCATCAGTATGAGACACAGGCCTGCTTTTCCAGGAGACATTCACAATGTATCTAGGAAGAGGAACAATTGCAATTAAGTAGAGAGCTTGTATACTTTTGCAACAGAAATAGAAAGGGTGAGCATCCATTAGAGATCACAAAGCTTTTACTCACAGCTGTGACTTCCAATGACACATTCATCTCCTGGTCTGATGGATCAGACCTCTTACAAGTCACAGTAGGATATGGGTACTATCAAACATGCTTGCCCTTTTCTAAATGTATAAGGAAGGTACAAGAACAGATGAAATTCTATAAATTTCACAGCAGGAAAGTGGGTACAAATTTAAAAAGAGCCTTTTGGGAGAGGTATTATGAAATCCAGCGATGGCAGAATTGTCCGGCTGCTAAGTAGAGAAATATAACATTTTACAGAAGAATCGGACTAGATTGCATTGCTCTGGATATAATTATCAATACCACTTTCCCACAAAAAAAAAAAAAAAAAAAAAGATGTCAACTGAAGGCTACTGTGAACTTTCTATTGGAAAACCTTTGATATATTTATCTATAATATTGTAATCAAGCCAGTGCTTCCCAAACTTTTTTACCCAAGGGCCACCTGAAAAGGACCACTTTTTCCAACAGGGTTTAAGACATCATACTGTAACTGATCCTTTTTTAAACAAGTTTAAATACTTATCTCTACATAACATTCTTCTAGTAGTAGATCACTAAACACTGATTGATATGTATGTACACCATGTTTTAACTGTACCTTGATTCAAATCCCGCTGTGTGGGGAGAACATCGTCATTACTGACTGCGTGGAAGGGTGGGAGCATGTGTATGTTGTTTAAAAAATTCAATGTGATTTTAAAGACAGTTGATATTGTACTGCTAGTGTGGTACAGGATGACTATGGAAAAAATATATGCTATGTCACTAAAAGTGTGAACTTTCTGAATGTATCCATGATGCCTCTACACCCTAACTTCTGAACTTGATATCTTACCTGTGTTAGACTAAGAGGAACTGCATGACATGCCTTACAATATTCTAATGTTAAATGTCACTGTAGCTTAGGAAGAACATTACATTTGTGAAGTTCTTATCTAACGAACATCAGCAGCTGTGTAAGCAATGAGTACAAAAACATTATTAGAGAAAAGGCTTAATTTTTTGAATACTTTGTGTATAGGTTATTTCATCTGTCTGGTTTCAACACTTCCTGCTACTTTGGAGACTGAGGGTGTGTGCATATCTTATCTGTAATTTGAGAGAGGGGTGGGGAGGGAGGAGGGGAGGGAATTTGTTATATTACTGGAACTTTCAGAATCTGATATCTACCACCTTTCATAGAAGCAGGTAATGTAAACTAAAAGTTATTCTTCTGCAGACGCATGAAAATGCCTAATTGTGACTATTTTTTTCCTACCTAATTATGCTCTTTGACTCAGAGTTTTGTCTACTTTTAGGATTTGCCCAATATTACCCAAATTATATAAAGGGCTAAATAGATTGTTATCCTTGATAATGGGTTGTAGGATCTCACTGTCAATGGAAACTGCTCTTTTAGGAGAAATAAATCCGAATCTTCTCTCCAAAGCACAAAAACACTATTTATTTCATTACAAAATTTAAATTGCCATCCTATGGCAATCTAACTCACTTTCCTTAGCACAAACTTTCAAAGCAATACATTCAAAATACCATGTATGAAAAAAACCTATGCAATAGAGGGTAACTTCCACCACATTGACACCATTAACTCCTTCTTAGTATTAGAACAATTACAGTATACCTGTAGGTGGTGGAGAGACGAAAATTATCCTGCAAGAACATCTCTCATATTTATTATTTATAAATTTAACCTGCAGTATACCTTCTCCTTTTCCTCCCCCATTAGTTGCTTTTACATAAAAATAGAACCTTTTAAATGTCTTAGCAACTCAGCAAACTTATTGTATAATCGTGGATTTTGCGTTAAGTTAAAGGATATTAGGTTAAGGATATTAAGTTAAAGTCCCACCATACACTGGCCCTTTAACGTATCTGAACAGACAATATTCTACAGACAAGGGCTATGATGCTGCAAAGAAACAGAGCTCAACTCTCACGCTGATTTGAATAATTGTATTTGGCAGGTCTGACTCAGGATGAGGGATGACTGCACCACTTATGCCAGGGAAGGCCTCGGGAGTATTAAGCTTCTGTCATTACCCTGCCAAGGGGATGCTATGCCCAACACAAGTCTTTGTTGCCCAAAAAATCCATGAAAGGAACATGTAAGTGTTAGGAAATTTTCCTGCGTGAAAATGGGGAGAAAAAACTGTTAATTCATGTCAATAATGAAACATTATTTAACTAAATTATTATTTGCAGTATACAAATATATGAGATTCATGTTACAGAAAAAAGTAGAATGCAGATTTATTGAAATGAGAAAGAGTTAAAAAAGATAGGAAACATAGAGTTGAGGAACACCGTAGCAGAGAGCTGGTAAGAGCTAGTAACTAGTTAGGGCTACTAAAAGTGTATATATATTTCAAATTCATATCAAGTACAAATAGCCAGCAGATTAACTGCAGATATCAAATAGGTTTATTAAAATGTGTTTACAAAAAGTATAACAGGTAAGGTTGGAGAAATGTCTCCTCTCACATTGTATTGAGCACCTCAACATATTGCATGGGTGGGGTCCATTCTAGCCTATATTAATGATCAGTCTAATTCTCTGAACACCCCCCTTGTACATTTTTCCACTACTGTGTGTGTGTACTTTCCTAACCTGCATGCTTTCTGTAAATATGTTTGCCTTTTCAAAAATCATTTGTGCTTATGACTATTAATTTGATTTTTTTCTTTCCACAGGACTGTCATTTCATCCATGATCGAGAGCCATCAGACAGATACTAGGATGCAGTAAGCACCAACATGGAGGACTGATAGAGTTATTTGAATCTTTATCTCTTTCTTTGTCATTCTCTTGGAATAGTTTCCTGAGAGTGAGAAGAGATCCAGAAGGTTAAGAAGACAGTAAAGTTATTTAAAGGGACTCGGCCACCCCAAAATCTTTTTACCTGACAGTATCTCAATACAAAAATGACAAAAAGGAAAACAGGAAATATTTAGGGGAAGAGTCAAAATACAAAATGAATTACCCCAAAATAAGGGTGGTGTAAAAAAAGTAACATGTATATTATGTTTATGAAAATTGGTAAATCCAGTTTGGCTGTATCTCTGCAATTCTAAATATATTCTTCTATCTTCATTTACCCTTACCATGGAACTTACTAAAGAAAAAAAATGAGAAAAATAAAGAAAATGGAGAAGAAGAAAATTTCCCTTTTATATTAATTACTTAGTTAAGTGTCTCAGATTGTATTAGTGTACTTTTTGTGCCTGAGGTCGAAATGTATTGGCATATATAGTTACATAGTAATTGAGGTTGAAAAAAGGCTTTCAGTCCAACAAGTTCAACCTTTTAAGATCTCCTTTGATTTGCAATATGCAAATTAGTTGTTAATTAATTGAATCCAGAGGAAGGCAAACAGAAGGAAAAAAAACGAAGACATTGCCAATCATCTCAAAGGGAAAAACAATTAATTCCTTCCAGACCCCAGATACTGGCGATCGGATTCCTCCCTGGTTCAATACTCTCTCTCTAAGGCCCTCATTCAATTGCGATTTGGCCAATTGAATAGGGCTCTAAATAAGCACATAACATATTTTTTTTAAATAAGTTTTTAGTTAGTGAAAACCTTGCTTTTGGATAGATGTTTACTAACTAAAAACTTCTTTAAAAAAATATGTTATGTGCTTATTTAGATACCTATTCAATTAGCCAAATCGCAATTGAATGAGGGCCTAATTATCCAGGATAACCCTGAATGCCCTTTTTGAATAGTAATAAATCCAATCCCCTTTTAAAGTTATCTATCAAATCCGCTGTCACCACCTCCTTTGGTAGAGAATTCCACAGATTAACCACCCTTGCTGTGAAGAGCCCTTTTCTTTCTTTAAGGTGGAATCTTTTTACTTCTAACCTCAAAGGATGTCCTCATGTCAGTTGGAAAGCTCTTGCAACAAAAAGCTCACTTGACAAATCTTTATACTGACCCTTGATGTATTTTTATACGGTAATCAAATCTCCCCTTAGTTGCCTTTTTTCTAGTGAAAATACGCCTAATTTGATTAGTTATTCTTCATAACTTAGCCCTATATTCCCCTTATTAGTTTTGTAGCCCTTCTCTGTACCTTTTCAAGCCTATAAAATTTTCTTTTTATGAAGTGGTGCCCAAAATTGTACTCCATATTCCAAATGAGGACGTACTAGAGATTTGTATAGTGGTAGAATTATTTTTGCTTCCCTTGCTTATATACCCTTCTTAATACATGCTAATATTGTATTTGCCTTTGCAGCTGCTGCTTGGCATTGAGCACTGTTACCTAGGGGGTTGTCCACAAGCACTCCCAAATCCCTTTCAATATCTGATACCCTTGTATTTGCTCCATTAAGATTATAAATTGCATGGCTATTTTCCCTTGCCAGATGCATAGCTTTACATTTATTTGTATTAAATCTCATCTGCCATTTAGATGCCCATTCATCTACTTTATGTAAATCCCTTTGGAGGGAAAGTATATAATTATCTGATTTAATTACCTTACACAACTTAGTGTCATAAGCAAAAATGGAGACACTACTTTCCAATCCTACTAAGTCATTAATAAATATGTTAAAAAGGAGAGGATCTAATACTGAACCCTGAGGAACCCCACTTACCACATTAGACCAATCGGAGTATGTTCCATTTACCACAACCCTTTTCTTTCTGTCTTTTAGCCAGCTCTCAATCCATGAGCAGATATTTACTCCAATTCCTGTATCCCGTAGTTTGCACAATAGTCTTCCATGTGGCACTGTATCAAAAGCCTTTGCAAAATCCAAAATGACTACATCCAGTGAGTTGCCTTGATCCAGGTTCCTACTAACCTCCTCATAGAAACTAATTAGATTTGTTTGACATGACCTATCCCTCATAAATCCATGTTGACTCCTACTTATAATCATGTTCAAATAGACATATTCTTGTATATTATCCCTTATTAACCCTTCTAAAAGCTTCCCCACTACAGAAGTGAGGCTCACTGGTCTATAATTCCCCGGACTTGGTCTTGCCCCCTTCTTAAATATAGGTATCATCTCTGCTTTTCGCCAGTCATCTGGTAACGACCCAGTGTTGAGGGAATCTTGAAAAATTAAATATAATGGTTTGGCTATTACAGAACCCAGTTCCCTCAGTACTCTTGAATATATCCCATCAGGACCTGGGGCTTTATTAACATTTATTTTTTCTAACCTCTTTTGGATTTCTTCCTGCATTAACCAATTATTTGGTGAAGGTAGTGTAGCCCCATTATGTTGTGGTGTCTCAACCCCTGGTACCTCCCTTGTGTATACCGAAGAAAATAACCAATTTAGATCATCTGCCTTTTTCTGGTCACTAATTATCAGACAGCCTGTGTCACATTGTAATGTTCCTACAGCATCGTTCCGGGTTTTCTTTCCATTAATATATTTAAAAAATATTTTAGGGTTAGTCTTACTCTCTTTTGCAACTAATATTTTATTTTCTATTTTAGCCAGTCTAATAGCCTTTTTGCAAGCCTTGTTTATTTCCGTGTACTCACGTAATGCAGTCTCTGTCCCCTCTTGTTTGTATAATTTAATTTCCTGTTTTTTACTATGTAACTTGATCTTTAAATCATTGTTAAGCCACATTGGATGTGATTTACTCCTTTTACTTTTATTCCCAAATGGCATATGCTGAGGACTATGTATATTTAGTAAGGCTTTATTTGTTGTCCATTTCTGTCCAGTGTTTTTACCTGTTAGTTCTTTGTCCCAGTCTATACATTGCATTCCTGCCCTTAGAACGTTAAAATTGAGAGTTTTTGTTGGCCCCTTACAGTTTTGTTTTTTTACTTCAATCTCAAATGAGACTGTGTTGTGATCACTGTTTCCCAACGGTTGCCCTATTTAAAATTTATATACCATATCAATTCTATTTGTGATGACTAAATCCAAGATAGCTTCATTTTTAGTAGGTTCTTGCATAACCTGGGCCAGATAATGATCCCTGAGTGTACTCAAGAACCTGCTCCCCTTAGCTGAACTGCTGGTCTCATTTATCCAGTTTATTTCAGGGTAATTAAAATCTCCCATTATTAGAACTTGCCTGTGCTTAGCTGCATTTTTACAATCTGTAACAATAATTGTATTTTCTCTCTTTCAGAACTAATATTCTTTTTGAATTTGCTGCTCTGCCATTTAACTCTACCCACAAACATTCAATATTACTGCTAGTTCCACCATAAATATCTTCTCTGACTACAGATATATATAAATTCAGGCTTAACATACAGACAAATTCCTCCTCCTCTTTTACCATTCCCCCTATCTTTCCTAAATAGGTTATAACCATCCAGATTAACAGTTCAGTCATGAGATTCATCCCATCATTTTTTGTTAATTGCCAATAATTCTAGCTCTAGCATTTTTCCTGGCAAGCTTCTGGCATTAGTAAGCATACATGTTATATTATGAGTTTGTAGTTTGAGGTGCCTGCCTCTTTACTTGAGTTACTTAGTAATACCTCCCTATTGACTATACTAACCCTCCACTCATCTCCTCCCCCATGAGTAGTTAATTCATCCCTTATCCCCTCTACCCTTTCTACCCCATTACATCCATCTAGTCCCTCCCACCTACTAGTTTTAAAACTCCTCCAGCCTTTCTACTCCCTCATCATTAAGGTGCAATCCATGCCTGCTATAGAGATTGTACCGAAGTGAGAAGTCAGCCCAGTTCTCTAAAAACCCAGACCTCTCCTTAGTGCACCACATCTTTAGCCACGCATTAACCTCCCTAAGCTCCTTTTGCCTCCCTGGGCTATCAAGTGGCACTGGTAGTATCTAAAAAAATACTATCTTGGAGGTCCTTGCTTTAAGCTTATTCCCTAGTTCTCTAAAATTATTCTTTAGAACACTCTAACTTCCATTAACGTTGTCATTGGTACCAATATGAACCAAGACCGCAGGTTCATTTCCAGTTCCTCCCAATAATTTATCCACCTGATCCACAGCATGCCGAACCAGAGCACCCGGGAGAAAGCAAACTGTTTGATTGCTGGGATCTGGGTGACAAATCACCCTGTCTACTTTCCTAATAATAGAGTCCCCTACCACCAAAACCTTTCTCTTCTGCCTATGCTGCCCTCCCTCTGCTCCAGTAGAACTGTTCACCCAGCTGTTAGAGGGAACAGCTCTATCTGGCATTGCCAACCCTGAATGGACATCCCCAACAGTTTCACTCAATCTGGCAAATCTGTTGGTGTTTGCCAACTCAGAACTGACATGCCTCCTGATCCCCCTGATTCCTCTTCTAACTGTAACCCAGCTACCTCCCTGGACATTCTCACTAGCCCCATCTTTACCCTCCATGCTAGGCCCAGCTAAACTGTGCTTCTTTCCCATTTGAATATCAGTAAGGGCTGCAATTCTCCTCTCCAGTTCTCCAATTTGAGCTTCCAGAGAGGCAACATGCTCATACCTCTTACGTAGGTATGGACCCTGGATCATCTGTTCCAGCAGTGCATACATATGACAGGATGTACACTGAGTGAGGTTGCCACTGGACTGACTCTGAATTATTGTCTACAACATTTCAGTGGGAAAAATAAGCAAACAATAATAACACAGGACAATCCACACCGCTCTCACCTGGACACTAATTACAGATCACAAGACAGAAAAACACCCTTTAGCTTCCTGCACTGAATCCCAGAGAGATTCATCAGTGTATGATAAGATGTTAAAAGTTCATTCTTGAAATCTTGAAAAAGGAGGGGCAGATATTCATGTATATAAAATTATATTATTATGACATGCATATCCAAGAATACTTCTGATACCATCAGATACAACACATTCATACAAATGTAAAAGTGGGGCTTCCACTTGTAATGATGTTATACTTTGAGATAATAACCTTAGGGATCTACACAGCCAATGGTTTCTAACAAGATTATATAACCACAATAACAAAACAGACCAGAAATTAATGCAGAAATTAAATATACATATACAAAATACTTGCCTCATCCAATTCACCCCAAATCATGGAACCAAATGTAATTTCACATAACTGTAGGAAGTATTCTTATAGCAACAAATATCAAGGTACTTCACATAACATATCTTACTCCAAGCAACCTACCCACAATCATCACCTAACACCCTTTAATGCTTCAGAGGCTGCAAGGGACGATAAGATATTATGTATACTGGGTGTCTTTGCCAAATTATGTAAAGGGGTATGTATATAAATTGTTATCCAATATAATGGGTTATAGATTCTCACTGTCGTGTCCACAGAAACTGTTTTTTTTTCCGAAGAAAGAATTCTAAAGCTTCTCCCCAAAGCACAAAATCTTCTAAACATTTTGGGCCCTATTAAATTCCAGCCTCGTAAATAAGAGGCTTCTACTTAAGCCCTACGTACTGCAAAGTTTCTCTAACTTACAATGCTATTGAATTAGCCCTGCTGTGAGCAACGTATGAGCTACGCAGCAGGGCCGTACGTATCTACACTGCGTAAATGTACATGAGGAGTGACAGCCTGCTAGATTATATCGCAGGCTCCCACTCCTCATCAATTGCTGCGGGGGTCCTAAAAGGGACCTCCGCGGCAGTCCCCCACATAAGCCCTGCCGTGGGGGGTACTCCAAATACCCCACCGGGCACCTAAAATTAACCCCTCCTCAATCTGGGGATCCCCGTCGGGACCCCCGAAGTGTCCTAACATGAACACCTTGCTGCAGGGGTCCATAGGAACCCCCGCAGCCCCCCACATTAACCCCTTGCAGCAGGGGTCCCCGATCTGCATAGATCAGGCCCCCCGCTGCATTTAAAACTTTTAAATTCCCCGCCGCGGCTCCTTAACGGGCCCGCGGCACACTATTACGCAACCCCGGCCGCGGCACCTAAATTTAACCCCCCTCTATGCTGGGGGTCCCCATCGGGACCCCCGAAGTGTTCCCACATAAACCCCCTGCAGCGGGGGTCCCCGATCAGCACCGATCGTGACCCTGCTGCAATTCAATTTTAAATGTCCCGCCTCGCGGGTCCTTAGAGGACCGTAAAGGTCCTGAAAGGACTCTCACTAAAAATATTAACCCCAGGCAACTATAATTACCCCATTAACTCATGGTGTTCAATACAGACCACCATAAGGCCTTAATTAACCCATTAACTCATGGTGGTCAATACAGACCACCATAAGGCCTTAATTAACCCATTAACTCATGTTGGTCAATACAGACCACCATAAGGCTCTATTTAACCCATTAACTCATGGTGGTCAATACAGACCACCATAAGGCTCTATTTAACCCATTAACTCATGGTGGTCAATACAGACCACCATAAGGCCTTAATTAATCCATTAACGCATGGTGGTCAATACAGACCACCATAAGGCCTTAATTAACCCATTAACTCATGGTGGTCAATACAGACCACCATAAGGCTCTATTTAACTCATTAACTCATGGTGGTCAATACAGACAACCATAAGGCCTTAATTAACCCATTAACTCATGGTGGTCAATACAGACCACCATAAGGCTCTATTTAACCCATTAACTCATGGTGGTCAATACAGACCACCATAAGGCCTTAATTAACCCATTAACTCATGGTGGTCAATACAGACCACCATAAGGCTCTATTTAACCCGTTAACTCATGGTGGTTAATACAGACCACCATAAGGCTCTATTTAACCCATTAACTCATGGTGGTCAATACAGACCACCATAAGGCCTTAATTAACCCATTAACTCATGGTGGTCAATACAGACCACCATAAGGCCTTAATTAACCCATTAACTCATGGTGGTCAATACAGACCACCATAAGGCTCTATTTAACCCATTAACTCATGGTGGTCAATACAGACCACCATAAGGCCTTAATTAACCCATTAACTCATGGTGGTCAATACAGACCACCATAAGACTCTATTTAACCCCATCAGTCCCATAAGGGTATATTATTACCATTATGGGCCTGTTACAACCCAACATTAACCACATAAGTGCCATGACGGTCCTCAAGGAGCATCATGACACTGACTACAAACACTACACTATAACCCCCAATAAACCATTTAATCTAAACTAACCCCCCTCTACACTAATCTATTAACACTTACACTACCTACCTACACTACCTACCCCCTAATAAACCTCCCAAACACTCTAATTACAGAAAATAAAAAAAACCTACCTTACAGAACACAAGAAAACCTACCTTACAGAAAACAAAAAAACCTACAGTACAGAAAAAAAAATATATTACAACCCCACTCCCCACTACAGAAAATAAAAAAATTATACACGTGAAAAGGAAAGACAGATAAACACAATACAATACATACATATAATACATTACATACATTACATACAATACATGACATTACATACATTACATATAATATATTACCTTTAATATATTACCTATAATATATTACATATAATATATTACATACAATACATGACATTACATACATTACATATAACATATTACATATAATATATTACATATAATATATTACATACAATACATGACATAAAATACATGACATTAAATACATTACATATTATATATTACACTAGCGACTTGCCCGTCAAAAATGACGGCAATAAAAACTGAAGCCTGGCAATGCTGTTTGCCACACAATGTAAGCCTCTCCCCCTCTACTTTACTGGCCTTGTGATGAGCGCCTTTGGCGCTCATCACAGGCCTTGCAATGAGCCCCTTTGGAGCTCATTGCGAGTCTCTCCCTCTGTCTACTTCCTCCCTCGTGTCTTATTTCCCCCCTCCTCTCCCTCCCTTGTGTCTCCTTCCACCTCGTCTACCTCCTTTGTATCTCCTGCCCCCCTGTGTTTTTACCTCCCTCTCCCTCCCGTGTCTCTAAACCCCTCACCGGTGTCTCTTTCCCCCTTCTCCCTCCTATGCATCTCTCCCCCCCCTGTGTCTCCCCCAACCCTCCCCTGTGTCTGTTCCCCCCTGGCCTGTGTCTCTTTCCCCCTCAGCCCTGTGTCTGTTACGGCCTTCCTCGTGTCTCCATTTCCCTCCCTTGTGTATCTTCTCCCCTGCACTCTCTCCCCTGTGTCTCTTCCCCCTCCTCTCACTCCCCTGTGTCTCTTCCCCCTCCTCTTTCTGTGCCTCTTCCTCCCTGTCTCTTCCCCCTCACCGTCTGTGTCTCTCCCCACTCTGTGTCTTCCACCCTCTCCCTCTGTGCCTCTTCCCCCGCCTCTCTCTGTGTGTCTCGCCACTGTGTCTCTTTACCCCTTCCTCTGTTCCCCCCCTCTGTGCCTCTTTCCCCCTCTCTCTGTACCTCCTTACCCCTTCCCTCTGTGTCTCTTCCTCCCTCACCCTCTGTATCTCTCCCCCCTGTGTCTCTTCCCCTCTCTCCCTCTGTGCCTCTTCCCCCCTCTCCCTCTGTGCCTGTTCCCCCCTGGCCTGTGTCTCTTTCCCCCTTCCCCCTGTGCCTGTTCCCATTTCCCTCCCATGTGTATCTTCCCCATGTTCTCCCTCCCGTGTGTCTTTTCCCCCTCTCCCTCTGTGACTCTTTTACCTGCTCTCGGGCCGCGCTGCGCGCAAGCGCGGCTTGCGCCGCGCTCTGTGCATGCGCGGCTCGTGCCGCGCTCTGCGCAAGCGTGTCTCGGGCGCAGAGCGCAGCTTGCGCCGCGCTCTGCGCATGCGCGGCTCGCGCCGCGCTCTGCGCAAGCGCGGCTCGGACGCAGAGCGCGGCTTGCGCCGCGCTCTGCGCATGCGCGGCTCGCGCCGCGCTCTGCACAATGCGCCGCGCTCTGCGCATGCGCGGCTCGCGCCGCGCTCTGCGCAATGCGCAGCACTTTATATTTGTCTAACTGCGATTCGTCTGAAGCGTGACGACGAATCGCAGTTAGACAATTATAATATGTGATATAATATATTACATATAATACATGACATAAAATACATGACATTACATACATTACATATAATATATTACATATAATATATTACCTATAATATATTACATATAATCCAAATCAAATACCCTCTATCTATCTAACATACAATCTATTTAATTTAAAATAAATCCTAACTATATCAAATACATCCCCCTATCTAACTTATATACAATAAATCCTAACTACATACACAGACCCTTATTCTAAACTAAAATAAAATAATTACAGTCCTAACTACACAGACCCTAATTCTAAGCTAAAATAAAATAATTAAGACCACTTACCTTTAAGATGTTGCTTCAGATCACTAACCTATGGGTCAAACAAAACAAAATAATTAGTACAAAACATTAACATGAAATAAATAAACATTATATACATTCTAAATATTCAACTCACCTTTCCATCATGTCCCGTCATTGTTTAGCTCTTCCGGCGCGGCCCTGTTAAAAAAAAACACAATACATTAATACATTAATACAATATATAAACAATAAATAAAATAAACATATAAACATCTAAATATACATTTAACTTACCTCCCCGCGATGTCCCCGGCCTTCTCTCCTTCAGCCCCGGCTGGGCCGCGGAACCATCCGCGCTTTAAAAAAATAAATAAAAAAAACTAACGGAGGTCTGCACTGGCAGACCTCCCCGACGCTAATGAGCCTCCCGGAGTCCTTTCCGGGAGGAAATTGGCATTGGCGGCTTGTGATTGGCTGAAATTGATAGACAGCTTTTTCAGCCAATCAAAAGTCGTCAATGTATGAGCCAATCAGGAAGCGCAGATGTCTTCTACCAATCACTCCGTGGGGGTTTATCCCATAGTGATTGGCTAAAGGCATCTGAGCCTTGTGATTGGTTCCCATAAAGATAGACAAGTGTTTTAGCCAATCAGGGTGGGATATTGGGGTGTATCCCATCCTGATTGGCTCACACATTGACGACTTTTGATTGGCTGAAATTGATAGACAGCTTTTTCAGCCAATCACAAGCCGCCAATGCCAATTTCCTCCCGGAAAAGGACTCCGGGAGGCTCATTAGCGTCGGGGAGGTCTGCCAGTGCAGACCTCCGTTAGTTTTTTTTTTTTTTTTTTTTTTAGAGCGCGGATGGTTCCGCGGCCCAGCCGGGGCTGAAGGAGAGAAGGCCGGGGACATCGCGGGGCGGTAAGTTAAATGTATATTTAGATGTTTATATGTTTATTTTATTTATTGTTTATATATTGTATTAATGTATTGTGTTTTTTTTTAACAGGGCCGCGCCGGAAAAGCTAAACAATGACGGGACATGATGGAAAGGTGAGTTGAATATTTAGAATGTATATAATGTTTATTTATTTCATGTTAATGTTTTGTACTAATTATTTTGTTTTGTTTAACCCATAGGTTAGTGATCTGAAGCAACATCTTAAAGGTAAGTGGTCTTAATTATTTTATTTTAGCTTAGAATTAGGGTCTGTGTAGTTAGGACTGTAATTATTTTATTTTAGTTTAGAATAAGGGTCTGTGTATGTAGTTAGGATTTATTGTATATTAGATAGATAGGGGGATGTATTTGATATAGTTAGGATTTATTTTAAATTAAATAGATTGGGCCTCATTCAATTGCGATTTGGCCAATTGAATAGGGCCCTATATAAGCACAGAGCATATTGTTTTTACAGAATTTTTTAGTTAGTGAAGACTTTGCTTTTGGATAGAAGTTAACTAACTAAAAACTTCTGTAAAAATAATATGCTATGTGCTTAAATAGAGCCCTATTCAATTGAAAAAATCTCAATTGAATGAGGCCCATTGTATGTTAGATAGATAGGGGGTATTTGATTTGGATTATATGTAATATATTATATGTAATGTATGTAATGTAATGTATTGTATGTAATGTATTATGTGTAATATATTATATGTAATATATTATATGTAATGTATGTAATGTCATGTATTTTATGTCATGTATTGTATGTAATATATTATATGTAATACATTATATGTAATGTATGTAATGTCATGTATTTTATGTCATGTATTGTATGTAATATATTCTATGTAATATATTATAGGTAATATATTATATGTAATGTATGTAATGTCATGTATTGTATGTAATGTATGTAATGTATTCAATGTATGTATTGTATTGTGTTTATCTGTCTTTCCTTTTCAGGTGTGTAATTTTTTTATTTTCTGTAGTGGGGAGTGGGGTTGTAATGTATTTTTTTTTTTTGTACTGTAAGTTTTAGTGTTTTCTGTACTGTAGGTTTTATTGTTTTCTGTACTGTAGGTTTTTTGTTTTCTGTACTGTAGGTTTTTTGTTTTCTGTAATTCGAATGTTGGGGAGGTTTATTAGGGGGTAGGTAGTGTAGGTAGGTAGTGTAAGTGTTAATAGATTAGTGTAGAGGGGGGTTCGTTTAGATTAAATGGTTTATTGGGGGTTATAGTGTAGTGTTTGTAGTTAGTGTCATGATGGTCCTTGAGGACCGTCATGGCACTTATGTGGTTAATGTTGGGTTGTAACAGGGCCATAACGGTAATAATATACCCTTATGGGACTGATGGGGTTAAATAGAGCCTTATGGTGGTCTTTATTGACCACCATGAGTTAATGGGTTAATTAAGGCCTTATGGTGGTCTGTATTGACCACCATGAGTTAATGGGTTAATTAAGGCCTTATGGTGGTCTGGATTGACCACCATGAGTAAATGAGTTAATTAAGGCCTTATGGTGGTCTGTATTGACCACCATGAGTTAATGGGGTAATTAAGGCCTTATGGTGGTCTGTATTGACCACCATGAGTTAATGGGTTAATTAAGGCCTTATGGTGGTCTGTATTGACCACCATGAGTTAATGGGTTAATTAAGGCCTTATGGTGGTCTGTATTGACCACCATGAGTTAATGGGGTAATTATAGTTGCCTGGGGTTAATATTTTTAGTGCGAGTCCTTTTAGGACCTTTACGGTCCTTTAAGAACCTGCGAGGTGGGAAATTTAAAATTGAATTGCAGCAGGGTCACGATCGGTGCCGATCGGGGACCCCCGCTGCAGGGGGTTTACGTGGGGACACTTCGGGGGTTCCGATGGGGACCCCCAGCATAGAGGGGGGTTAATTTTAGGTGCCGTGGCCAGGATTGGGTAATAGTGTGCCGCGGCCCCTTTAAGGAGCCGCGGCGGGGAATTTAAAAGTTTTAAATGCAGCGGGGGGCCTGATCTATGCAGATCGGGACCCCCCCTGCAATGGGTTTATGTGGGGACACTTCGGGGGTCCCGATGGGGACCCCCAGCATAGAGGTGGGTTAATTTTAGGTGCCGCAGCCGGGATTGGGTAATAGTGTGCCGCGGCCCCTTTAAGGAGCCGCGGCTGGGAATTTAAAAGTTTTAAATGCAGCGGGGGCCTGATCGGTGCCGATCGGGGACCCCCGCTGCAAGGGGTTAATGTGGGGGTGCTGCAGGGGTCCCGATAGAGACCCCTGCAGCATGGGGATGTGTATAGGGTGCAGGGGGGAGGGAGCCTCACACTGCTGTCTCGGGCTGTTAGGGATTCTTACGATATGCGAGAATCATGCGTAGATTTAAGGCTACGTAGCTCTCTCTGAGCCTATTCTCTGCCATTTTATCGCAGTCATATCGCAAAGCAGGCTGCGAGAGATTCGGTACTCGCAAACAGCAGGAAAACTGCCTTTTGCGAGCACTGAGAGAACTACGAGGGATAATTTAATAGGGCCCTTTGTGTTCATTACAAAATTACAGATTACCACCTCATGGCAATCTAAATGACTTTTCTTTGCACAAGTTATCAAGACAGTAAATTACATTGTCATATGTAAAAAGATGATTTACGCAATAGAGGGCTACTTCCACCACTTTGAAACCAAATGGACACAATTCTATCATGTTAGAGCTATTACAGTACACATTATAGGTAATTGAGAGTCTAAATTATCCTACAAAAATATCTTTTGTATGTGTTAACCTACAATATACCTTCCCCTTTCCTTTCCCCAGTACATGTTTTACATAAAAACAGAAACTTGTAACTGTCGCAGAAACAAAGCAAGCTGATTGTACAATGTTGGATATTGCACAAAGCTGTAGTACACAACATCTTAGAATATAATGATTTGAAATTATAAGCATCATTTAATGGTTTGATTTTATGACTTTTGTGTTTGGTGATATATCCTTTTTTGGGAATATGTTTGGTTTCGACTTTAGGAATTGTTTGACCAATCTTTTCACTCATTTACTGTCTGATTTTTTGGGGGCACAATTTCTCGCTCTGGTGGTCTTATGAATCTTCCTGTCTTCCTGCATGACAATGAGGATCTACTCTGTCCATTTCATTCAAATACAAATTAAATTGCTCAGAAGTTTGTTGGAGCAAAAAGCTGGATAAAGTCAAGAACTAATTTTAATAACGAGTAGACCACATGCCAAAAACAGAACAGAAAAGAAACACTGCAGTTCAAAAGAGAGCAAATGTGATTCATATTGTGATGGATGCACTGCAGGACATCAGCAATTATTAGGTGGATAGCAGGGAGTTTTGCACAATTATAAAAGCTCAGCAATGTTTAAGAAAAATATTGTAATAGTTTAACTGAGTGGGACAAAAAATTTGGATAGGTGTGAAAGTAACTACTGTTTATCCCTTTGAAACATATTGCTATTTCCCCTCCCCTTTTGGAGTTCAGATTAATACAAAATTAACCTGCTGGGTTGTAAAAACTCTCAAGCAATATAAAGTATAAAGCAGTAGGCTTGATTCATTTACTGCAGGTTAGAGAAAGAACGAAGACTCAACTAAGGAGGGTATTAAAAGGTAATTATAAAATGAATAAAATTATATATATATATATATATATATATATATATATATATATATATATATATATATAAAATTGAAGAGTGAAACAGCTGTGAATGTCCAGTAAATAGTAATTTAGTAATTATTAATATATATATATATATATACCGTATTGGTCCGAATATAAGCCGTATCTTTTTTCCTATTTTTGAGCTTGCGAGTTACAGGTGCGGCTTATATTCGCGACCGTAAAAAAATCATTGCCTATTTGCGAACTTTGCTTATTACATGTGCGGCTTCTATTCGCCAATGCAAAATTACTGCCGATTTCCGCGATTGCGAGTTAAGGGTGCCGTTTTTTGTGCTTTAGACTGCGGTATTGAATAGCGATTTACGGTTTTAGTGATTCTAATGTCCTGTAAAGCCTGTAAGCTACAATGCTAATTAGAAAGCCTGTTTCTTGCAATGGCTGATCACTTTGAGAGTCTTTTTCTCTCCAATTTTACGGGTGCGGCTTATATTTGAGTACTATTTTTTTTCTATTTTTTCCCCCATGAACTTTACGGACCAATACGGTATATATATATATATATATATATATATATATATATATATATATATATATATAAAAACAGTGGATATAAAAAGTCTACACACCCCTGTTAAAATGTCAGGTTTCTGTGCTGTAAAAAAAAGAGAGACAAAGATAAATCATTTCAGAACTTTTTCCACCTTTAATGTGACCTATAAACTGTACAACTCAATTGAAAAACAAACTGAAATCTTTTGGATGGAGAGAAGAAAAAAAGAAAAGAAAAATGTGGTTGCATAAGTCTGCACACCCTCTTATAACTGGGGATGTAGCTGTGTTCAGAATTAAGCAATCACATTCCAAATCGTGTTAAATAGGAGTCAGCATACACCTGCCACCTGCCTCTGATTAACCCCAAATAAAGTTCAACTGCTCTAGTTGGTCTTTCCTGAAATTTTCTTAGTTGCATCCCACAGCAAAAGCCATGGTCCACAGAGAGCTTCCAAAGCATCAGAGGGATCTCATTGTTAAAAAGGTATCAGTCAGGAGAAGGGTACAATTTTTTTTCCAATGCATTAGATATACCATGGAACACAGTGAAGTCATCATCAAGTGTAGAAAATATGGCACAACAGTGACATCACCAAGAACTGGAGCTCCCTCCAAAATTGATGAAAAGACGAGAAGAAAACTGGTCTGGGAGGCTACCAAGAGGCCTACAGCAACATTAAAGGAGCTGCAGGTACTGGCTGTGTGGTACATGTGACAACAATCTCCCATATTCTTCATATGTCTGGGCTATGGGGTAGAGTGGCAAGACGAAAGCCTTTTCTTATGAAGAAAAACATCCAAGCCAGGCTACATTTTGCTAAAACACATCAGAAGTCTCCCAAAAGCATGTGGGAAAAGGTGTTATGGTCTGATGAAACCAAGGTTGAAATTTTTGGACATAATTCCAAAAGATATGTTTGGCGCAAAAACAACACTGCACATCACCAAAAGAACACCATACCCACAGTGAAGCATGGTGGTGGCAGCCTCATGCTTTGGGGCTGTTTTTCTTCAGGTGGAACTGGGGCCTTTGTGAGGATAGAGGGAATTATGAACAGTTCCAAATACCAGTCAATATTGGCACAAAACCTTCAGGCTTCTGCTAGAAAGCTGAACATGAAGAGGAACTTCATCTTTCAGCATGACAACAACCCAAAGCATACATCCAAATCAACAAAGGAAGGGCGTCACCAGAAGAAGATTAAAGTTTTGGAATGGGCCAGCCAGAGCCCAGAGCTGAATCCGATTGAAAATATGTCGGGTGATCTGAAGAGGGCTGTGCACAGGAGATGCCCTCGCAATCTGACAGATTTGGAGTGTTTTTGCAAAGAAGAGTGGGCAAATCTTGCCAAGTCAAAATGTGCCATGCAGATAGACTCATACCCAAAAAGACTGAGTGCTGTAATAAAATCAAAAGGTGCTTCAACAAAGTATTAGTTTAAGGGTGTGCATACTTATGCAACCATATTATTTTATTTTTATATTTTTTCTTCCCTCTACCTAAAAGATTTCAGTTTGTTTTTCAATTGAGTTGTACAGTTTATAGGTCACATTAAAGGTGGAAAAAGTTCTAAAATGATTTCTCTTGGTATTTTACAGCATAGAAACCTGACATTTTAACAGGGGCGTGTAGACTTTTTATATCCACTGTATATACTGTAGATTACATAGTTACATAGTATTTAAGGTTGAAAAAAGACTTTCAGTCCATCAAGTTCAACCTTTCAAGATCTCCCCTGATCTGCAACACACGGATTAACTATTAATTCATTAGTTGTTTATTAATAATTAATCAATTATTTATTTATTTTTAATTTTTTTATTATTAATTAGTCCAGAGGAAGGCAAATAAAAAAAAAAAACACACAAGCGAGACTTATCCAATTGTCTCAAAGGGAAATATAAAAAATTTGGATCAATACTGTCTCTCTAATTATCCATGATAACCCTGAATTCCCTTTTTAATTAAAAATAAATCTAGTCCCCTTTTAAAGTTATCTATCGAATCCGCTGTCTCCACCTCCTCTGGTAGAGAATTCCACAGATTAACCACCCTTACTGTGAAGAACCATTTTCTTTCTTTGAGGTGGAATCTTTTTACTTCTAACTTCAAGGGATGTCCTCTTGTCAGTTGAAAACCTCTTGGCACAAAAAGCTCCCCTGACAAATCTTTATACGGACCCTGGATGTATTTATATAAGGTAATCATATCTCCTCTTAGACGCCTTTTTTCTAGAGAAAATAAGTTTAATTTGGTTAGTCTTTCTTCATAACTCAGACCCTCCATTCCCCTTATTAGTTTTGTTGCCCTTCTCTGTACCGTTTCCAGCTCTAAAATGTCCTTTTTATGAAGTGGTGCCCAAAATTGTACTCCATATTCTAAATGAGGGCGTACTAGAGATTTGTATAGTGGCAGAATTATATTTGCTTCCCTGGCTTCTATACCCTTCTTAATACATGCTAATATTGTATTTGCCTTTGCAGCTGCTGCTTGGCTTTGAGCACTGTTACCTAGGTGGTTGTCCACAAGCACTCCCAAATCCCTTTCAATATCTGATACACCTAGATTTGCTCCATTACGATTATAAATTGCATGGCTATTTTTCCTTCCCAGATGCATAACCTTACATTTATTCGTATTAAATGTAATCTGCCATTTAGATGCCCATTCCTCAATTTTATGTAAATCCCCTTGGAGGGAAAGCACATCATTATCTGATTTAATTACCTTGCACAACTTTGTGTCATCAGTGAAAATGGAAAAAAGTAATTAATAAATATGTTAAAAAGGAGAGGACCTAATACTGAACCCTGAGGAACCCCACTTACCACATTAGTCCAATTGAGTATGTTCCATTTACAACAACCCTTTGCTTCCTGTCTTTTAGCTAGCTCTCAATCCATGAGCAGATATTTACTGCAATTCCTGTATCCCTTAGTTTGCCCAATAGTCTCCCATGTGGCACTGTATCAAAAGCCTTTGCAAAATCCAAAAAGACTACATCCACTGAGTTGCCTTGATTCAGGTTCCTACTAACCTTCTCATAGAAACTAATTAGATTTGTTTGACATGACCTATCCCTCATAAATCCATGTTGACTCCTACTTATAATCCTGTTCAAATAGACATATTCTTGTATATTATCCCTTATTAACCCTTCTAAAAGCTTCCCCACTACAGAAGTGAGGCTCACTGGTCTATAATTCCCCGGATTTGCTCTTGCTCCCTTTTTAAATATAGGTATCACATCAGCTTTTCTCCAGTCATCTGGTAGAGACCCAGTGTTGAGTGAATCTTGAAAAATTAAATATAATGGTTTGGCTATTACAGAACCCAGTTCCCTTAGTACCCTTGGATGTATTCCATCAGGACCCGGGGCTTTATTAACATTTATTTTTTCCAACCTCTTTTGGATTACTTCCTGTGTTAACCAATTATTTGGCAAAGGTAGTGTAGCCCCATTATGTTGCAGTGTCCCAACCACTTGTACCTCCCTTGTGTATACCGAAGAAAAGAACCTATTTAGCTCATCTGCCTTTTCCTGGTCACTAATTTTCAGACATTCTAATGTTCCTATAGCTTCCTTCCTCGCCTTCTTCCCATTAATATACTTAAAAAATATTTTAGGGTTAGTCTTACTCTCTTTTGCAATGCATATTTCATTTTCTATTTTAGCCAGTCTAATCACGCTTTTGCAAGCCTTGTTGACAAAAGAAATAGCTTACTCCAGCATAAAATAAAATTCTGCATAAACGTACTGGCTTAACATCAGGAACACCCTTACTAGTCCTGAAGCCGCTTGTCGGCCTTCAGGTAAAAACATACAGTCCACTCTTTGAACAGTCATTTTTCAATTTCTCACAATAGGGTGGGATTCTGGCCCGCCCTACTCTCCAGATACCACAACCTGCAGGGACCCTTAATACCCTCTTTCGGTGAAGGCTAGAATCTGTTACATTCACAGACTTCTCCCTGGGGTATATTATAACAGTCTCAATAATGGTACCTCATTCCACAGGCTTTTCACTCCAGGCTTTTCTTCCAACTCTGGGATAGCATCAATCAGTTTCCTCTGTAAACTTGTGTGGCAAAAAACTTGCAGCAGCTCCTCTGCAAATCCTCTCTTGTTCTCTGCAGCAAACAGTCTCCTGGGTAAAGGCTCTTTGTGGCACAAATCCTCTTTCTCTGCAGCCCCTGCAATCCCTGTTGCAGACTTCTCAGTTTGCTCTCTGAGCTGTGCAAACTGCAGCAGTCCAAACCAGCCTTTTTACTCCAGACTGTAAACTTTTAGGCTCCTCTCAGCCTGTCACAATTTCTGCTTCCAGCAGACAAAGTAAAAGATACTGCATTTTTCTCACTGGCAGATAACTACAAGCAGCCTTCTTAGCTTGCTTCAGACTGATGCCTTCACTCTCACTGGCCTCACTCTGCTAGGCCAAACAGGGCCTAATTGCAGGGGACCCCACCCATCTCTCTGCTGTTGCCTTAAAGGTAATCCACAGCTGGGCTTCAATTAGCCTCTGATCATTGCCTGGAGTTAACTCTTTCTTTCTTCCAAGAAATCTTCCAGCCTCTTTAATTAAACCCACCTCTAGGGGCATTCTTTGCTTCACTCTGTTATAATATATATTGGTAATAAGTATTGCAGTATAATTTGATACCTTTTGTATTGGACAAACATGTTATATTGACAAGCTTTCGAGAGGTTTAACCTCTTTTTATCAAGTATGAAGCAATACAATATATATATATATATATATATATATATATATATATATATACAGTGGATATAAAAAGTCTACACACCCCTGTTAAAATGTCAGGTTTCTGTGCTGTAAAAAATTGAGACAAAGATAAATCATTTCAGAACTTTTTCCACCTTTAATGTGACCTATAAACTTTTAGGTAGAGGGAAGAAAAAATATAAAAAATAAAATAATATGGTTGCATAAGTATGCACACCCTTAAACTAATACTTTGTTGAAGCACCTTTTGATTTTATTACAGCACTCAGTCTTTTTGGGTATGAGTCTATCAGAATTGGCACATTTTGACTTGGCAAGATTTGCCCACTCTTCTTTGCAAAAACACTCTAAATCTGTCAGATTGCGAGGGCATCTCCTGTGCACAGCCCTCTTCAGACCACCCCACAGATTTTCAATCAGATTCAGGTCTGGGCTCTGGCTGGCCCTTTCCAAAACTTTAATCTTCTTCTGGTGAAGCCATTCCTTTGTTGATTTGGATGTATGCCTTGGGTCGTTGTCATGCTGAAAGATGAAGTTCCTCTTCATGTTCAGCTTTCTAGCAGAAGGCTGAAGGTTTTGTGCCAATATTGACTGTATTTGGAACTGTTCATAATTCCCTCTATCTTAACTAAGGCCCCAGTTCCAGCTGAAGAAAAACAGCCCCAAAGCATGATGCTGCCACCACCATGCTTCACTGTGGGTATGGTGTTCTTTTGGTGATGTGCAGTGTTGCTTTTGCGCCAAACATATCTTTTGGAATTATGGCCAAAAAGTCCAACCTTAGTTTCATCAGACAATAACACCTTTTCCCACATGCTTTTGGGATACTTCAGATGTGTTTTTGCAGCTATAAGAGGGTGTGCAGACTTATGCAACCACATTATTTTCCTTTTTTTTTTCTTCCCTCCACCTAAAAGATTTCAGTTTGTTTTTCAATTGAGTTGTAGAGTTTATAGGTCACATTAAGGGTGGAAAAAGTTCTGAAATGATTTATCTTTGTCTCATTTTTTTACAGCACAGAAACCTGACATTTTAACAGAGGTGTGTAGATTTTTTATATCCACTATATAGATATACTAGCGACTTGCCCGTCAAAAAATGACGGCAATGAAATTGTAAGGTAGCTAATGCCGTTTGTTGTGTAATAATGAAATATATAATACATTAATAAATGAATATACTCTACCTATTTTGAAGCATTGTGTTGTAGAGCTGGCAATGTGTTTTGAGGTTGATGCAGCATTAGTGGTGTGGAGCTTATGTGTAAGCGTGCTGAATGTGTGCAGTGTAATACTGTGCGTGCGCGAGACGAAACCGTTAGCGTAGTGGTGTACTTCCGCATTGGCGTAAAATGGCAGGTTATCTGTGGTATGCGTCTTTGCGGATTATCCGTCGGTGCTTAGTGGTGTTTTTCGAGTTTCGTGTGGTGTTTTGAGAGTGTGTTGTGGTGTTTTACGTGTTGAGAGTGCTGTAGCCTCGTTTTCGTTTTTTTCGGCGGCCATTTTTTCTCTCGCTTAGTGATTTTATTAGTGTCTAAAGTGTTTTTTTTAATTTAAATGAAGGTGTAACTTGGTTTTTTGAGGTGCTGGATGGTTCCTCTTGCTGTAGGTAAGCTTTTTATGTGTGTGTTGTGTGTATTTATTGTGTTTTAAATGTTTGTATGTCGGCGTATTGCGTCCGAGGTTTGCGAGGTCGTAATGTCTGGTAACGTGTCTCGTATGGTGTTTGCGTGTGTTGCTTCGTTTTAGTTTTTTTCGGCGGCCATTTTTTTCTCGCTTAGCAATTTTTTTAGTGTGTAAACTCTTTTATTTCGAGTGAAATTAAGGTGTAAGTTGCATTTTTGAGGTCCTGGGTGCTCCCTCTTGGTGTAGGTAAGGTTTTTATGTATGTGCTGTGTGTATGTATTGTTTTTTTAATTTTGTAATGTTCGCGAGTTGCGTCCGAGTGTTGCGAGGCCGTAATGTGTGTGAACGTGTGTCGTATGTTGTTTGCGAGTGTCGTAATGTGTGTGTCGTGCTGTTTGGGTTGCGACGTGAAGTTTGCGAGGATCGCAGTTGCTGGCATGGAGCGCCTTCCTGTTAAGCTTCAGCGAATGAGCTTCTAACTTAACAAAGAGATTTAACGTCAAAGCAGCAGTCTGTACCTAATAATAAATGGTAACACTACACTTGTTTCTTTCCATACCTTACTTAAGGATAAGCTTTGAAAGCAAATACATTTTCCCAATACCTGCACCTGTCTGCATGTACAGTCTATTCCATTTCCTTTTTTAGCATAGCTGGAAGGTTCCACCTCTTTAATGTCTTGAAAAGAGTTACAGTAGCAATTTCTAAATGAAGCAAAGTAATGCAGTCTTACCATGTGACTTTGTTATACACTTATCCTAGGCTCACCAACCCCTCATAGATAAAAAAAAAAAAACACCCTCACGAGTCAGCTCTCAGGAAGAAAAGGTATTAGCCACAAAATGAACTTCCATACTCCATACTTCCATACATAAACAGAGCCTTCAAAATTCTGATTTCCCCAAATAATGTTTTTTTGTTTTTATGTTCATGGCTTATACAGCTGCTAATGTTGTTAGATTATTACATATTCCACAAGCAAGTGCATTTTTTTATTGAACTAAAACAAACACTTGCAAAAATAGTTTCATTATGATTTTATTTAGAAGTAGGGAAGTTGTTAAAATGTGTCTAAATTATGGGACTAAAATGTATTTCTATTTGATTAAAAGGACCACTGTGGTGTATTTACAAGTAAAGCTCATATGTTTATTTGCTGGGTATAGGTTATTAAAACAGTATACAGTTGAAAATAAATGTTAAAACATTTTCTTAGCTTTCAAATTATCAGCTTTCCCCAGAGCTGTGTATATATTCCCAACTGTGTCTAGGGATGTGATCAGCTCTTCCTGTGCGCTGGACTAGAAAAAGTCTGACCAGTTTAGGACTATGGAATTGATCAATGATTTCTTACCTCCATCTACTATTTTCTTATTCTTCCCCTTCCTATAGTTGTCCTTCTCCCACCACCTCTCCTCTTGCTGCCCAAATCTTGCTTACACTCACCTGCCTCTTCTCTTCTTCTTTAAAGTCTCTCTCTTTTAAATTTTCTTCCATTTGTCCTCCTCAGCTCAGCTGCCTATGCCTCCCCATATCTCTCCTATCTATTTATCTTTCTTATTTCCTCAACACTCTTTTCCACGATACCTGTTTTATTGTATGCAAAACAATTTATGGAATAATGTACACCCAGCAGTGCATAAAAAAGGATACTACAAGTCCCAAAGGAGTTCTGTGACCATAATGGGTCCTATTCGTTCATGTTTTAATTTTTTTGCTTTTATATAAAGTCCAGAACATATCAGAACGCAGTGTAACAGTATGCAATATTTCACATAAAAATATAAACTAATATATGTTATATTTGTATGTATATATACATTTTAAGACACAAACTGAGTAAAATCACAGGTAAATTAAAACTAACATAACCTTATTGTACCATCTCAACTAATTACCTGACCGTTACTACTTATAGTATACAGTGAGTGTGTGTCTCTTTAACATTAATTGGTAAAGAACGTATGTCAGAACTACCCTATTATAAAATTATAATGCCATAACTTTAACATTATAAGCATACTATGTACTGTAGTTTTAGATCTATTACAATGCATCATAGTACTATTTGCTGCTATTCCTGCCCTCTCTTCTCACTGCTCCCATTCATTGATCTCTCCCTTACTTTCCACACAAATTGACTTTCTGGGATGAAAGATACTGCCAGATATTTCCAACATGTATAAAAAGTGTATATGATTAATTATGTAGTGATAAGGCAACATGGTATATTATGGGGGGGGGGGGGGGGGGGGGGGGCATGGTTTCTCAGTCTAATGGTATGCATAAAGCATCTCTGTATATATGGCAGGTGATGATATAATGTGCAACACTAATTCCGCTGTGATCTCTTCCTCTCTAAAAGGGATAACTAGTTTTTATTGCTCTGCTATAATGCTGAAGTCTGGAATTTGAGGTATAAGTCTCTGGAAATCGTCACATTGGAATATTTTTCATAGTATAACAGACAGGGTGTCCAATCCCCCAGCATTCCATGCTCTCACTGCTGGCAGAACACTCTCTATAAATTCTACTATTTTTCGGTTGATGTCTGTCTCTATTTATGTGCTATGCGTACTTGGGCTGCGCTTGCTTAGAGCCTGTTTCTGCAATCGTTCTTTACACAGCAACAAAATGCTTAAGAAGTAGCAGCTTATAAAATGACTTTCCTACATTGATTCAACAAATGTCTATTAATAAGGTACTTAAACACTGGCGACTCAAACCATATAGGAAGGGTAATCCTACTGGGGGTTTCTCTCTATTTAGTCTTATTGTCAACAGAATTGAACAGAGATGTTATCTGAATCCAAGGTTTCTCTACCAGATCTTTAATCCTATCAAGAACAAAAGAACACTTGTTCAAAGTTGAAAGTTTTTTATTTTATTATTTTTTCCTTTTTTTCCATTTTTATATATGTGAAACATTGATATTTTAAATCTAAATTCGGTGTTGTTATTTGCAACATAAGATCTCAACCAGTATTGTTTATTATATCAAGATTGTTATAGACCTTCTTACAACCTTCCAATTCAGAAAATAGAACATTTTGAAATGTGTTCTATCAGTGTTAAACAAATAATATATCCTGCATAACAAACAAATTCCTTCTTAAACACTGTAAAACTTTATTAAGCAAAATGCTTGTAACAACACTAGCTTTGTTTGACAAGAAAAATATTGAAACAAAAAAAAATTGATGCTTGAACTGGAATAGTGCTAAATCAGTATTGATGAAGCATAGATTAAGTATTATATCCAATTCCGCCCCTTCGTAGGCAGGAGCTCATCTTATAACGTTAAAGGAAAAAAAGAGAAAAAAAAGTGGGAGAAAGGGAAAGAAAATTGCAGTCACAGCAAGTTTATAGCTTCCAGACACCTTAGTAAGTATAATTTATGTGTCTTAAAATGAAGAATAAAGATAGTTAAACAAATCCCACATTGGAGGTATCTCAACCACCCAAATTGACTCATCAATGAGCCAGTTAGATAGATTAACAGTTTCAGCAATTACATGTTAGATTTTAAAACATCTATAGTATTTGCTAACAATAGAAATAAAAAAATATATATATAAATATAAAAAACAATAGAAATAACTAACAATTCTAAGGCCAATAATGCCATTCTCCAAAAAAATTAAGAATTGGATTCAAAACAAAAAGTTTTGTTAAAGGAACAACAAACTATAAGAGCTGAAACACATAGGCTTACCAAAGAAATACCTGAAGTGGTAACAATATTCGAATAAGAGGCATAACAGAGAACATTTCCTATATGGATTTACCCAAGTTTGTAATTACCTTTTTATCTTCCTTGATTAAACCAAAATTCTTATCAGAGCTAATGATTGATAGAATTCATTGTATACCTTTTCCCAAAAGTTTAGTGAGGGAAACCCCTAGAGATGTTATAATCAAATTGCGCCATTTTTCATATAAAGAGGCAACTGTGAGAAAATCATTTGAAATAAAAAAAAATGAGCATCCTCATGAAAACTTAAAAATCTTTACAGATCTCTCGTGTGAAACTATTGGTAAACGGAAAGAATTCAGGGAGATGACAACATTTTTACGTGAGAATAAAATAAGCTACAAATTGGGGTTTCCCACAAAATTAATAATTGCAGATGGATCTAATAAGACTATAGTGAATTCACCTCTAGAAGGAGAAAAATGGGTGAATAACTGGAATCTGAGTGTAAATAACTGAAAGTCAGGATAAATATCCAAAGGATAATAACTGGAATCTGAGTGTCAATAAGTGATAGTCAGGGTTAAGATCCAAGTGGATTTACAGTTTGGTTTATAGTCACAAAGCTGAGCAATCAAAAGAGGGGCTTTCAAAGGGGTTATGATGGAAAGAGGCATTGCTTCTACTTTGAAGATATCATATTTTTGAGAGGGACAATATGGGCATAATTTTTCCGAAGTATGTTTTACATATGTTTTTCATGATTTAAGTAGATGTTTTCTAGCAATCAAAGTAGTCTAACTAGAAAAGACAGTTTGACGTAAAAAGGGTTAGTAATAGCCCTACTTTGATAGTTTCACAAAGGAGATAAATGATTGCACTATGCATTTGAATGGGCATGTAAGTAGGATACAATTTGTGGTGTGGTCCAACATGTAAGGTCAAAGAATAAATATTAGGTTATTTTCTCAAACATATATAGTAGATTAATACAATAGATTTACCCACGGTGTTATCAGTAAATTAAAGGAGTTTAGTAAAAGTTGTGTTCTGCTTACACATTAAGCTAGAGTGGGGGGAATAAGAAAATTGGATAGTGAGGTTTACAGCCTTTGGGGGTAAAATGTTTTATACAGTAGCAGTGTTTTTGGCAAGTCACAGTCGGGTGGTTATGAAACCCTTTTCTGAGGCAAGTCTGGTCTAGTAAAATCCTATGTGGAAAAAGATGGCACTAGCCTTTAAATGAGATTATAGATAATCTAATTCTATGGAGAGCATTCACTACTTAGTAATTAATTATTGACTCTGCACAAGATGTAACACTCAGTTAATTAGTACTAGTTAGCCATTCGGATTCTCCATCAGAGCATCGATATTCAGAAGTAGTTTTTCTATCTTTAAGGTACTTTTGGTATTTTTTTCTTTGTTCTCATTAATTGCTGTCTAGGACATGTATTTATATTTTACGAAGTAAGCTGATAGCTTGGAGTTTTTTGTTTTTTTTATGTGCATTTGATATATAATCCTGCTTTCTAAAATGCTGTGCAGTTTTTGGTTCTTTGAACTTAATTAAGTTAATTATTTTGCCCCTGCAAAGGGTCATCTTAACGTGTTGAGGGAACCCTGAGTGGGGTTGAAATGTACCCTCAATTGTGTTTATGTGTATTGTTGTTTTTGTGTTTGTTGTGTTTCACTGGTGCAAGGGGAGGTGGAGGAGGGGGGTTGCGTTGACTTCAGATAAATGTTTTAATAATTCAAGATGGTTAGAGGTCACTTAAAATAATTCGTAAAAATGTCCAGGATTTTAATGCTCCTGGTAAGAGACATATGTTTTTTAATTAATTTCATAAAGGGAAAGCAGATATTATCTGCGTACAAGAAACACAGACAGACAGACAAACCCCCCAAATATTTTGACAATCATTTTATTCATGGGTGTAGCTCCACTTTTAAGAAAAAAGCATGAGAGACTTCTATCTTCTTTAATAGAAACCTCATTCTGAAAAAGGAACTAACTGAGACTGATTTGGAAGGCTGGTTTGCCCTATGGACAGGCTGTATAAATAACAAGAAATACAAAAATAAAAATCAATTGATGGAATTGGATCTTATTGATCTTGGTATCAGCCCCATTCCCCAGCATAAGTGGGCATTATGGGATAATTACATCATAACCACAGTTTAATAGTAAATTGTATGAATCCCCAAAATAACAAGGGTAGTCTGATGGACCTTTGTACCCTCCCTCCCCCTCCCTATACTCAGTGCAACGTTTTGGTTTTTCTGTCTGTTTTTTTTTTTGCCTGGAGGAACTAGTTGGCAATCAATGGTTGTTTTTACTTTAGTTTAGATAATAAGTCCAGGATTGGATAGTTTTAAGGAGTTCTTGGAATTATTGAAGCGACAATATGCTGAAGCACCTATTATTAATACTGTTATTTGTAACGGGAGGAAAATGGTAGTTTATTCTTATTTGGTTGCTGACAAGTCCTGATCGAAATGGTCAATTGTTAGATTTGTTCAGGATTTATTGCTGGTCTGGCTTTTGTATTTGGTAAAATGACCCTTTTTCTATGGTATTGTGTATTTGTATTAAAAAAATAAATAAATATTAAGGTGCCGAGGACCACCATAACTGGCAGACCGACCGCAAACTTCCTTTGCCACGGCTGGTGTCTCTGAAGCATTGACTTACTGTGGCCCAATACTGTGGGTGACTTGAGTGAAAGGGGAAGCCTTAAAATAGCCATAACTGTTCATATAAAAGTGATTTCCGATGAGCATGCTGTACAACATCCACTGCTGTGATAGAAACTGTAATTGAAAATTGCTGCAGCTTTTCTCTGTTCCCACAGTTTCCTGATTCTTGCTGCTAGACTTATCAGGAGTGGCTCATTGACTGATTAACGGTCCACATACTGACAGAAAACCTGAGTTCTGAGTAATACATATTTCCTTGCACTATGAGGCTGTCCATGCTGCTACTGCTGTTCCTGTATTGTTCTTGCTGCAATCCTGTGACCTATTACTGGACTCAATCTGTCTGTAACCAGTCTGGTTGTGTCTTGCCACTCATCTTTCATGTCTGCTATAAGCCATTCTAGGAGCCTTGTTCAATTGTGTAATGGAGGCCATAATTTATTTTGCTATTCAATTTCATGAGCCGCATATGGTCTGCGGGTCATGGGCTTGAAACCCTTGCGGTTGTTACAACCGTAACTCTAAGCCTTTGATCTTTCTCGTCCGCAAGAGTTACGATCACTAAAAACGCAAATCGATATTCAATTGCTACAATTCCGCAAGCCTGCAAATGTTTTCACCCCTGTAAACGTCAAATGTAGAATAAATCCAACGACTACTAGAGAGGACCCGCAAAGGGGTTAAAGACATATCCGTAGCACTGCAATAGCAAATAAAAAATCAATACTGCACTTTAAATGATGGGGAAAGCGATGAAAGACATTTTAATTAATTGCACAACAGTCTCAAGCTCACAAAATCGACAATAAAAAAATAATTTTATTTTAGGTTTTATTTCGGGGGTTAGACCGATCTCTGGAATCAGTGAGTTAAAATATATCAGGCCATCCACATGGACTAGAACAGTATGGGCATTCATTTTAATTATTTTGTGTCTGATCACATATCGGACCGTTAAATGCTAATTGATTGACATGTAACCTCCATCTTAGACTGACATAATGATGACGGTCTCATTTTCTATTGGCTGTTTTGAAATTGGTAGTTACAGCCTTGCTTAATTGATCATGTTCCCACCCTGAAATGCTACGTAAGAGTGCATAGTTTACGGTCAGGCTTTCGGCCTGTAACTTGCAGGCTTGTTCAATTGAATAGCACCGGAATTGTAGCAGACTGCTTGCCCACAGCAGGACTGTAGCTATATGGCCTATATACCGCAAGATGCGGGCTTCAAATTGAATGAGGCTCTAGGTTTGTGTCCCTGGTCTGAGCTCTGTTACTTTCATGTGATGTGAGCCTGCACTCCAGCTGTCTTCCACCAGTCCTACCCAGACCTCCAACACCTAAACAAGCTGTCTTCTGACAGGCTCCAGAACATCTAGTGGGCACTGATTTCTCCAGCTTGGCTCTGGACTCAGACACAAAGGCCAGTTATATCATTCCTATCTTTGCCCTCTGGGTTTTGCAACCAGTCTGCAGAAGACCCAGGAAGGTAAGACCTTGCAGGTATTGTGGGAGCTATCACACTTTTCTTGTACCTCATATATAATTAGATAAAGCGTCATCCCATAAATTACATAGAGACCCTTTGAAACCTGAGAGGATAGGCGACTATATTAGATCTCTCAATGCTATATACAGTACATCTAAACATAACTCGTTTTCATTTTTGTAAGTAATGTAAGTCAGTTTGGAATGATACTATTGCTGCTCACAAAAGTTTATATATATAACATTTGTCTGTACATAATAGGGCAATTGTAAAAAAAAACTGGACTATTAATGCACAACCCAATTAGGTGACAGTTCATGATTAATTAAGTACATTCCTTAATGTTACTCATCACTACAGTGTACTGTTTTAATAGAAAATTACATCCCACACAATATCTAAATGGTCTTCTCTGTCACTACAGCAAAAATAACCTTCATAATAACTTTAGTCACATAGGCTAGCAAAGAAAGCAATCAGGTGTGATTCACCAACCAGCCACTTTACAGCTTAATGTCTTCTCTAGCTGAACTGTCCACTGCATAATTTCACCCCAAGGAGGCATGGACAGTCTTGGATAATAAGACAAGTTCCAGTGAGATATGATGACCAAATCAGCAAAACAGAAAGAGGGCAAGCAGCAAATAGGAAGCATCTACCTAACAGAAAGAGTAAAAGGAATAGGTAGATGATGAAGAGAAGAATGCTGTATTTTGCAAATGGAATACGAGCCAGGCTTCAGCAAGGAAGTGCTAACACCAGAAAACATGGAACATTACACACACACACACACAGAATCTTCTTTTTTTTCTTTTCTTATGCTCATGTTTTACAAAGCAGCTAATGTTATTAGTTTATTACATAACTTGAAAAGTGTTTAGTCCTTTGGCTTGGTTCGTTATATAGTTATTGTCCAATATACTGCATTGTAGTTTAATGTCTGAAAACCTCCTGATACTGGATGAGATTTTCTTTTGTAAATTCATGCTTTCCACTGCAGTGAAATGTGCTGACAACAACATTCCTAAATATATTCAAACAAAAAGTGTTTCCTTGTTCGAGTCTGAATTCATGATTTTGTATTCTAGTTTAATATGGCTCTGAAGTAGAAACTAATTGTGTATTGCTTATTTAAAGTAACTATATCATTTCAAGCGTTAGCCATTTAAATGTATATGAGATAATAAAAAGCTCTTGCAAAATAATCAGTGCTTTATGTTCCTACTTTTTCTAAGAACTTCTTTTTCTAAACTTTCCCTGATTTTCCCACTAGATCAGATTTTAGGAAAAAAAAAACACTGCACTAGTTTTTACCAAAGGCAATTGTTTATTTATTCTTCTCAAGGTAATATTTGAATTATTATGACATTTTTGTCTTTTTATTTTACATACTGCAGTATATTGAATATATCAATCTAATATAGTGCATTGATATGGATTCAATTTAGCTGAAAATTGGCTGTTTCGTGAGAGATTAAACAAGACTTTGCACATTGTAATTCCATTTTACATATATTGCTTAGAATTGTTATGGTTAGGTTAAAACCTGCACATGGAACCACAGGCAGCAAGGCATGGACAATGATCAGGGCTCTGACAGGAAGGGTTTGCAGAACAAAGCTTAAGCCTAAATCCCCGGTGCTGCTATTAAATTTCAAGCCTGTGGCAGCACCGGTAGCATCGTCAGAGTTACAGAGCTAATAAATTAGACAAGCCTGCAGCAGACATGGCCGACATCCAAACCCGTAAACCATTCTTGCGTACGTTGTATGTGCGGCCGTGAACATGATCAATTAGTCAAACCCGTAGTTACGGGTTTAGATGGATCCAATAGTAAAGAGACCGTCATCATTACGTCACTGAAAATGGAGGTTAGATTTCAATCCCTTACTGGTTTGAATTACGAGTTACGATTGGACCCACATTCCAGAAATAATGCAATATTAATAAATATGTAAATATGATATTCTAGTTCATTCGCAATATTAATAAATATGTAAATATGATATTCTAGTTCATTCGAGTTCCATTATATGTATTAACACACTGATTGATTGCAGTAATCGATAAAACACGGAAATTAAACAGAAACACACTTTATATTGCAGATTTGCGAGCTTGAGAATGTTACATAGTTACATAGGGCCTCATTCTATTAGCGGCCGCAGCCGTTGCGGGGCCGCAAGGACAGGCCGCAAGCTATTCGGCAATTCTATTCCCTTACGGCCGGAGGCTCCGGCAGGCTTGCGGCCGGTGCCTTGCTATCTCTTGCGGACGCTCGCGCCAGAGGAAAGCCTTTGATCTAAAACGGCCGCAAGAGTTTCGGCCGTAAGAAATTCCTATTTGCAATTCAATTGCTCCGGGAAACCTCTCTGCAAGGCTAAAAGCGAGCCGCTGCTTACTTGCAGGAAAGAGGTCCCGCTAGCACCAATTAAGCACATAAAATAGCTCAAATAAAGCCATCCACTTTGAGAAGACTATAAAGGGATTTTAGGTGTTAGAAAAAATAGCACATAATTATCCTATACTCAAATCCGTAAAATATTTTATTTTTAATATCCGTAAAATATCCATGTAAAAAGTCCAGAGTGCTTGGAGCACCTCAGACCCGCCCACGCCGCAGCCGGAAAATAAACAGTTAATTTGAACTTGGGTTTGGGCTGATGTGCAAGCTTGAGAGTGGGTTCCTTTTAATCCTCATGTCCCCCAATATGATCCCTAGCATTTACAGAGCTGTACAGTGCAGGCTTGAATTTATTTTTGAGTTTTTATATTTCACAGCTTACGGCCGGTTCCAAGATATGCGGCCGGCCGTAAAAGGAGATCCTTGCGGGGCCGTATAATAGAATCGCGAGTTAACTGAACCCCCGCAAGGAATCGCAGCCTTACGGCCGATTTACGGCCGCTAATAGAATGAGGCCCATAGTATTTAAGGTTGAAAAAAGACTTTCAGTCCATCAAGTTCAACCTTTTAAGATCTCCTCTGATCTGCAATATGCGGATTAACTATTAATTAATTAGCTGTATAAAAAACAAAAAACAAACAAATATTGTGCTATTAATTTTAATACGTAACATCACTTTCATTTAAAATACAGTAGTGTGTTGATATTTGCATTTACAGTGCTATAGATAGGACTTTAACACCTTGCGGGTCCTCTCTAGTACCCATAGGCTTTTGGGCTCCATTTGCGGTTTACAGGTTTGAACGCTAGTGGATTCGTAACGATTTACGTACTTAACATTTAAAGGCTTTGCGGCAACGGAGTTCCGATTTCGTTAGCCCGTCGAGTTTTTCCTCCTCTAACACGCAGATCATTTGCGGGTAGCTGTACGAGGACAATTTAATAGCCGTAAGTCTAGCGGGCTCCATTATGGGCTACGGGGTTTCACGTTGGGGGAACTTAATAGGGCTGTAGGACTGGGGAGCACAACTGCTATAGGCATCTCAGTAGGGATAGACTGAAATGGCAGCAACAAGAACCATTGGCAATTCAGACATTCCTGGGGAAGCAGGAGATAAAGGTATATGTAGCCAGGGGATCCAGGTAGAATGGCAATACTAGTAGCCAGGTGATGCAGGAGTTCAGGTGGCAGCAAAATGATCCAAAAAGCATGGCAATACTGGTAGCCAGATTTTGCCTGGGGTCAAGTGGCATGGTAAACCTGGTGACACAAATAGTACAACATTGCTGGAAACTAAAGAATAGCCAGGGACAGCCAGTATTAACCAGGAACAGACCAGGGTAGCCATGAACAGATTAAAAAAAAAATAACAATAATATAATAAAAGTATTGCAAATGAAAACTAAAAACTAAAATATTTAAACCTGTAAATAAAGAACAATTACTACATTAACATCCATGGATCCAGCACTGTTAAATGACTCCCTGCTCCTCGGTATTCATACATAAATCCAATGAAGCCAATGTTCCCGACCTTTAGGCCCTCCATGAATCGGCCTCTTTATAGTTCTTATTTGTTATTAAATTATTGTTTTACTGTGAATGATGTATTATTTTACCGTAAAACATGACTTAACATACCGGCAGGTTAGGTAAATACTTGGGCCTGCATTAAAATTGCAACAGTTACAGATCAATTCAATTGAACAAGGCCGCAAGTACAGGGCCGAAGCCTCAAGACTGTAAACCCTTCCAGCGGCCGCAAGCTGTTAGTGGGCCGACAGAAAGCGAGCTAGCGAAAAATGATTGACAGAGAGAGATTATAAAGCTGCATTCCACACGTCCATGCATTCAGTGTGTTGTAGATTCTCATGAAGTAGCATGCAGGTCCCAGAGTTGGTGGTTTGAAATGATAGAGGAGGGTAGGCAAATTTTCAAAGCAGGTTCTTACGGTTTTATTCATTTATATTATTCAAATTACAATTTTACACAAACTTTAATTACACATATTTTTTTATTACACATAATCCAAATACACATAGAGTAAATAATACACATAGATACACACATAGCTAGGTTACTACATACACGCCCCACCCTATACCCCCCACCCTATACCACAACAGTTAATAATTACACAAAAAACATTTTTTTTTACATCACAAATATATATACAGATACTTTGTTTGATTTATCCTTATTTTATTTTTGGGATTATCATGGAGGGAGGAGAGAGGAGTGGAGAGGACTGGAGAGGTGCGGAGGAGGAGAAAAGAAGAGGTGAGGAGGAGAGAGAGAGGTGGCCCTAGGGAGTGGTGGAGAGGAGGTGAGGAGTGGAGGAGAGGAGGTGAGGAGTGGAGGAGAGGAGGTGGGGAGTGGAGGAGAGGAATTGAGTAGTGGAGGAGAAGAGGTGGGGAGTGGAGGAGAGGAGGCGGGTAGTGAAGGAGAGGAGGAAGAGAGTGGAGGAGAGTTGGAGGGGAGGGGAGGAGAGGAGGTGGGGAGTGGAGAATAGGAGGTGCAGAGTGGAGTAGAGGAGGTGGGGTTAGCCAGGTGCCCATAATGATAGGCACAGCTAGTTCAGGGACAGAGGGGCAGGGGCCTGATCCCAGAGGGGGTGGTAGCGTGAAGGAGAGATAGGCCTCAGGGTCAGATGAGGGAGCAAAGGATCCCCATCCACAGTCGGGAGGGCAAGAGGCTAAAGGCAAATACAGGGCCCTGAACCACACGCACTTGGAGAATGTGGTCCTTCTCCGTGCCATCTGTGAGCGCCTCGCGGGGGGAGGGAAGTTAGGCCCGGGCCTAGGGCCCAGGCCTGGAAGGAGGTAGCGGCCGCAGTTACAGCAGTGGGCACAGCGGAAAGGGATGTGAGGTCCGTCAAGCATCAGGACCGAGGAGGCTGGTCAAGCTGCAGCACCAAGTGGTGGCCCCCAAGTGACTATGAGATACAACGAGTGGGAGAGGGAGCTAACGTACTGAGCTAGGTGCCCACCGCTGGAGCTTCAGGCATGGTGGACCAGCAAGATCCAGCCTCCATGTCAGGTGAATATCACACACATGTACATCACACACACTACACATGTACATGATGACCAACAAGGACACTGACATGTCAGCTCTATGCAATTAACAAGGGATCGATGGATCAGTCATGCGTCATTAAATCCATGAAGCTGACAAATCATTGTCATTCATGGGCACGACACCAGTAATCAACCAATAGAGAGTCCATGTATGGGTGTGCCTTTTGCAGTTACAGACCACAGCCGCAACCAAGATAGCGTTAAGAGCCAAGAACAATCAAGATCAAGAACCAAAGAATATATCACATCTAGCAAATGATAGCTGCTCATAGTTGCAATTAAGAGAAACCTCCGGGTTCAATCCTAGATATCAGATAGTTAGGTATGACAAATAATACGTGGTTTTGTGTTCATTCCTAACACATATACCTTTTCTCTCTTTCAGCTTCAAGGAGGTCTGGGTCCAGTGGTGAGCCAGAGGCGGGGGTGTCGACTCCATCGCAGCAGAACGTTGGCGAGCAAGCCCCCACCCATGATCTGGGCAGTGGGTTCACCAGCCTGATCATCAACCGCACCATCAGCAGTTGACCTCACTATCCCCCTCCTCCAGAGGCTCGGCCTATCACCAGGGCCCTCCCACTGGAGGGACCAGCAGTGCTTGATCCCACCTCCTCCTCCCTTCAGCGGTGCGGCAGACTGGCCACCACCACCAGGCCCAGCAATTTCACCACCTACACCTTCTCACCCAGCAATGCCCCACGGATCTCCATCTCCACCACCAAGCAGGATGCACAGGTGGAGATGCTGGCCATAATGTGCCAGCAACTTGAGTGTCTTTTGGGGGATCCAGGCCAGCATCTCCGCCAATCATGCAGAGGTCAAGCTCAGCCTGGCCAGGCAAAATAGGGAGGAGAGGAGGCACCATCTGATGACTGAATCTTACCTTGTCAGGCTGCTAAGGATGGCGGCGGCCAAAAGAGCATTCCAACAACAGACCACAGACACCTTCCATCGTGCTCTGTTCCCCAGCCCCGCCTCCTCACCCCGGAGGCCTCGTAAACTCACACTTGCAGCCCTGATGCTGCTTTCCTCTTCTAATGCCTCCGCCACGACCACCGCCACTAGCACCACCACTGCATGTGCCGCTGTCTCCCTCTGCCCCACCCCTACCACCAAGGAGACAGCGGCCACCCACGGGGGATTGGGGCCCTGATGCTAGGGGGAGGAGGATGTAGGGGCTGCACATATGTTTTGTGCCTTCTCAACAGCACTGCTCAGTGACAATCTATTGGTCCAAATGTTAACGTAATCTAGCCTGGCTACAGAGTATAGGATCATGGCTTATGTGATGGTGATACTTTGTACGCAAATGGCTACCTCCCATCACATGGTCCATGATCCTCTTCTCTGTAGACATGTAGGGTTCTGTGTAACATTTCACCAATTGATGGTCACTGATAAATGCTGTTGAGAAGAGATGCTGCAGTCCCTATGTTTTTTAAGGCCTTATTTTACAGGTGTTCTTTCTTTTTTTTTATTTGTTTTTTGTTTTAGGCACAATTTAGGTCCATAAAGGCATCTTCTGCATCTGCAAGCATTGTGAAGGAAATGTATTAAGTGTAAGATTTTCAAAGTGCCTCTCAGGTGGACATTGCTTCAATGACAGCCCCCCTTAACATGCAGCTTCCACAATATTTAAGCTATTATATATCTAGATATGTTAGACAAGATTGTTGCCAGCTTAAATGTAGACTAATACCGCTACGGCGGTGGTCTTGCAAAGTCTCACAATGGCATGTTAATGAAAGCCAGCATTAATACATGCACTAGTGAAGCATGTGATCCTCTCTTCAATATCAATATGAGAACAGATCCTTGTGTCTGATGTAAGTAACAGTAAATCTGACTGCTGACCTTTGTGTCCTCTCCGTATTAATGGGTATTTTTCCTGTATTGCTGATATCATCCTCCTCTGCCATTTTTTATTTTGACCACTATTTTTTAGATTTTTGTTTTAGGAACACACTGAATGTATGTAACTGGTTTGGATGAGATGGTCCAGATGTTTATGGGTCTGCTCAATGGAGCAGATGCTATGCGCAATACTGGTTACTTTGATTAAATGGATTGATTTATTTCCTTTTTTTTTTTTTAACAAAAGCAGCACAAAAGTATACAATACAGCCAATATTTACTCATTTACTGCTTGGCTGTAATTAGAAAAGAAAATTTGGAAAGCATTTATTTAATATCAATACACCAATATAATACATTTGGTAATTGCAAGAAAGTATTTTGGCAGCTATGATATTTCAGTTATTATTTAAATAATATTTGTCCCACAAGGTCTTTACTTTCATAAGGTTTTTACTTTCTTTTAAGGGAATTCCTATTCCATATGTTTTCCCCTCTATGTCTCTTTTTTTATCAATTAAATATTTTATTTCTGACCAGTTTGGTACCTGTTTTGATTTTCAATTTCTAATTAAAGTTGCTTTACATACCGTTAAAATATGGATAATCAATTTATTTGTTGAATATTTTATTTCTTTGGGTAGAGTGTACAGTAGAACTTCCTCTGGACACTTTAATAAAGTTATATACATAATAGCTGCTTTCTTTTCCAGGCAGATTCCCCAAAAATTAATAATTCTGGGACATTCCCACCAAAGATGACAGAATGTCCCTTTTTGACCACATTCTCTCCAGCATCTATCCGACACATGCAGCAAAGTGGGATAGTTTTTGGACTATGTTAAAGTAAATCTTTGGACTATGTTAAAGTAAATTTATTTGCATTTGTTGTTAAAGCAAAAGCATTAAACCAAAATGCTTAATTCCATATCTCTCCAATTGTTCCTTATGTTCCATTTTTTTTGTTTTATCCATCTCATTTTTCAAAGATATGATTTTTTAACATTTAGGTATTAATTACCTTTTATCCTGATTTAAACAGATCTTTTCAGTAAGCCCATTTCCTTTATATGTACTAAAATTAGCTTTTTTCAAAGTTGACATTAAGGAATTATATCTTAGCCAGTATGAAGACGGTATATTGTATCTCTTTTGTAATTCATCAAAAGTTATAAACAAGTCTTTGTTATAAAAATCTGCTGATTCCAACATTTCCATGTTAACATTTAATTTAAAGAATATAGCTCAAGTAGGGACTGAATAGAAATTGCTAAAGGTTTATTTAGCTTTAATAAATTCCCAATACTTTAAATTGGGTTTAATCACCAGGGGGAGATTTTGTAAATCCCTTATCCTATTTAGATCTATCCATAAAAAATCCAGCAATGCGTTTTCCCCTGTTAGAGATTGCTCTATACCATGCCAAAAAGGCGGTTCTTCTGTTGGTCCTCAATTAGCCAAATGAGCTAATCTTACTGCCATATAGTAATCTTTTATATTTGGTGATGCTAAACCTTCTCTATTTGGTTTCTTTTAGTTATCGTTGGATTAATTGTAGTTTTTTTCTTACTATAGATGTATCTATTATTTTTTTAAATGTATTTATAATTTATAATGTAAAATTAAAAGGAATTGTGATGTATTTGCAGGACCCTGGAGAGATCCATGATACCTTGGTGGAAATTGTGTATATGAAAGGAGTATTCACTTCAGTGGTGGAGCTAGGGAATGGAGGGCCCCGGTGCAAAAAAACAATTTTAGGCCCCCCCCCCCCAAAAAAATGGACACACCGTGGTTCAAAATAATATTTATATATTTTAAATAATATATAACATATTATAATAATATACATATTGTGGCAAAGCAATCTTGCAGACGTCATTTTGGCTATCGTTTTCAGCTTTGAAATAAGTGTCCAGAGGCAACATAGGTTTAGTGAAGGAGGCAGTATTTAATATGCTGAGAAAAGCATAAACAAAATAAGCAAAACAATTGGTGAAAATATCTACATTTACATCCTTACTCACTTGCAGAAACACCCACTCCATGCCTGGGCAGCTTGCCTGGGCAGCTTGCCTGGGCAGCTTGTCTGCCTTAGGGGAAAAATCTGAAAAATACAGAATTATATTCTCTGCGTGCACAATTTTAGTCACTGTTTCTGGAGGACAATTTTTATTATTTCAACACAGTAATTTGGTTAGAACACTGGTCCACCCTACTCTCTAAGTGCTCTCCCCCCAGGGACCCTTGATAAACAATGTTTACACTTCAGTAAGAACTATGCTTCAACATACAGTACCCTCCCTGGAGGTTTATCAAATAAATGATAGGTTTTGGTAACTTGTCTTCAGCAGGCTGTAGAACTTAGTGGAGGGTCCTGGTTGCAGTAAGCGCGTCTCTCTGGCTATGTATGCAAGTCTTTCCTTAAAGGCAACTCTGGAGGTGAACTTCCCTGTTCACAAGGGTGCTGGTGCATAGTCTAAATGCAGCTTTTCTCTGGACTGGTGTCTCCAACTCCAACACCTCCTGTGTTCAAATGCTCTCTCAAACTTAGGCTGCTTCTCGTGACTTGAGTACCACACAGTTAACTTTCTGTCTCTTTACAGTTCCACCCAGGCAAACGGTCTGTGGATCAAGATGGCAGTCTCCACTCCTGCCCCAAAACTCACTGTGTCAGGTCAGCCAGCCAGGTGGGCGCTACCCATCTCTCCACTTCTGTCTTTTAAAGGTAGCCCACAGGTGTTTTTGCTTGTAGCTCTTAGGAGTTAACTCCATCTCTACTGGAGAGAAATACCTAAAGCTTTCCAGTTTACACCGACTTCTGGGGGGCACACTGTCACAATATATATATATATATATATATATATATATATATATACAGTATATATATATTATTCAGATTATAAATATATATATATATACATCCACTATGCCCCCCAGCCTATGCTCCATGGCCCCCCAGCCTTTGCTTCATGGTTCCCCAGCCTATGCTTCATGGCCCCCGGCCTATGCTCCGTGGCCCCCCAGCTTATTTTCCATGCCCCCCCCAACCTATGCTCCATGCACCTCCCAGTCTATGCTCCATGCCCCCAGGCCTATTCTCCATGCCCCCTCCAGCCTATTCTCCATACTCCCCCAGCCTATCCTCCATTTCTCCCCAGCCTATTCTCCATGCCCCCCAGCCTTATGCTTTTTGGCCCTGCAGCCTCATCAGCTTCCTCTTACTACTTACATTGATCAGGGAGTTGCTTTCTTTTCCTCCATGTCTCCCCAGTCTGCATTTTTCTGCAGAGGCAGGGACTTCCTGAATTACATCACTTGTGTGCGACGTAATTTAGGAAGTCCCTGTCTCTGCAGAAACACACACGCCGGAGAGACATTGAGGAAGAGAAAGCATCTCTTTGATCAATGTAAACAGTAAGAGGGGGCTGATGAGGGTGATGCCCCTCCGCAAAAGGGCCCCGGTACTTTTTCACCACCTGCACCGGCGTTAGCTCCGCCACTGGTTTACATTTCTGGAGAGCTATGATTCCATTCTTGGATACAAGGAGTCTGCTTCTTGTCTATATAAATCTTATCCAATTATCTTTACAGTGGCTTTCTGTTCCTCCTCCAATCTCTTCACTGCTAGCTAAAACAAACACCATCCTGATTTAGTTCTACGAATGTGATGTAACAAACACAAAAATGGAGTCCTGTACTTATAAACAGTTTCTTACAACATTCATTTTTTCCCAAAAATGCTTTATGCCCATAGCTTACACAGCTGCTAATATTGTTTGTTTGGTACATACTTGACAATCAACTGCATTTTTTCATGAATTGCAGTGGGCCATTAAAGGGATATCTAAGTGAGCTGGATTAATACATTTCTGCATTCTGTAGGCAAAAAGCAGCCTATATGTATGCAGCAAATCTCATAAAACATTTTATTTTTATTAGCATCTAGAAGCCCTCTAATTATTATGTTGACACCCCAGGGGGTGTCTACACAACTTCCTGGATCCCTCCAATCAGCATGCAGCACCCCCAGGAGGTGTCTACACAACTTCCTGGAGCCCCCCCAGCCAGCATGCAGCACACTATTAACCCACTATTTTACCTGCTGTTGCTTGCTCAGGAAATCTCCTTACAGCTTCCTCCTTGCAGCTTCCTGTCACATGTCAGACTCCTTTGCCTACATATCCCATCTTGCTTTGCACCACAGCCAATAGAAGAGCAGTGTTGTCACTGCTGATATATGACTCATCCCTGCTTCCTGGCTATGCTGTGTGGTGTTGCCATAGTGACTAACAGTGCTATGTCTGAAATCTTTCTCTAACCGGATTGGCCAAAACAAATTGGAGGCGGTGTTAACCTTGATTTCAAACTGTCAGAAATTACAATAGATTTTGCTTACGTCAAGGTAAGTAACATTTTTTCTGATTCTCCTCCATCAGATGCATTCATAATCCAGAAAACATTATCCCTTTAATGAATAACTTGGGATAAGAGACCCTGATAGGTAGGTGGGTATTGAAAAGTTAGAGCTGGTTGTATACAGTTGTTTGTTATAGTTTGTGCCCAGCAGGGATAATAGAGTGATTGACATATCAGGTGGCTAATATATGTTTGACTATTTAAATCACCAACAAATGAATGACATATCATTTGCGTGTACATCTATCTTCTTTATTGCTTTTCACAAAGAGTAAATTGATATGGTACATTCCTTTCTTTCAAAGTTCATCCAGATGAGATTATCCTTATCAGCTCTTTCAGTGAATCACAAGAATGGTTAGTTTTATATAGTGATTCTAAACCACTAGTCATTTGCCCATCATAAATTTTGGTATAATATTGTCTTAAAAATGGTGTCTTCTGTCTGTTTGGGCACCCTCTCTCTGAGTACCCTGTCTCTCTCTCTCTCTCTCTCTCTCTGTGCGCCCTCTCTATCTCTGTGCTGACTGCCTCTATCTCTCTGAGCGCTCTGTCTCTCTCCTTCTCTCTCTCTCCCTCCCTCCTTCTATCTCTCCCTCCCTTCTTCTCTCTCTTCCTCCTTCTCTCTCTTCCTCTCTCTCTTTCCATTAGATCTCTCCCCCCTCCCCCCATGCACTTGCGCATACTTAGCCTTCTATGCCCTTTCTATTTCCCTAATATAGTTTCCGGAGTGTGCATGTGCTGGTCAACGTTATACACAACGGAAACTATTTAACTGTTTTAGTGATTCTATTGTTGTGTATGATCATTCACCCTTTCTATGCCTTCTTTCTGTTTATTACATAGATACCAGTTCCTCACCAGAGATGTCCTACCACATCATATCTCAGAAACTTTTTCGTATTTTTTAGTTATACACTCACAGATTTTAGGTGTATTAAATTGCACTCTATCAGAAGTTGTAACCATATTAGTGTTCAGTCACCAAGAATCTATGCATTCACTTTTATAATGCTCTCTAATTCAAAGCATAACTGAAACAATTTCATAAGCAGGACATAGGTATGGACTTAATAACTTTTCTCTTTAAGGTTTCTTTTTCAATTAAAAAATAGTACATGTTGCCTCATGTTCCCTATGTAAGGCACTTTTCAATTACCTATGACATAGAATTTACTCATCAGCATCTAAAACTTTGCTGAAATCTAAACATAAATACATACAGAAAATTAACAGTGAAGAAAAGGGTGGGGAAGTAGGGAACAGATAGCCATTATAAAGATAAGTGGATAAGATTGAAATAGACACAACACCCATTCCCTCTCACTGACACAGAAGCAGGCTTCTTGCATCAAAGAATGGAACCACAGAACATAAACATAAAACTTCCACCAAGGTGTCATGGATCTACCCAGGGTGCTACAGAGGAACCAACATTTACAATTAGCCTCAACAGTACCCTTTGCCCTGGAGGTTCTGCACCATTCTGTATGGTTCAGTGGAACAGTTTCCCAGGTGGTGATGTTAATGCTGAGGGACTTCAAGATGGCCTTCAAAAATAAAGGTATGGCACCTTATTCAAAAGTTTCACACATATAATATTGAGACTGATGACTTTGGTCAAAAAATCAAAATGGGCTCTTACTATAGGAGTAGAAACTGAGGGGAATGGGTTTAAATCCCAATGATATTGTTCAGATTATGAATGTATGTATGTATATGCTATTAAGTGGTCTATACAGTCAGATTTACCCCCCCCCCCCTCCCCAAAAAAAAAATTATTTTAGTTCCTACACCCTTAGCTCTGACCTTGTCATTTGTTCATTATGTGAAAAAAATTAGAAGGTTAATTTTGTTGTCTCCTTCTTTCCTGCAGGTATACTTCCCCGGAGCAATCAATAGATATTTTTTCAGTGAGCATATAGATCTAGGTACCTTGATCCTAATGTTAGTAGCTGTAAGCTGAAAAAACAAAAGAGATCCTCTAATGTATTTACATAAACACAAACAACGTAGGTGGTCTATCACTTGCCATCATTCTTTTATAATGTGTAGAAAAAATGACAGAAAGAGAAACAATACAGTGCAATATTGCTTTATTCAGTAAGATGTTGCTCAAAATCCCCTTATACTGTATATATTTACATCTTGTTACAGTTTTCTTTGACCTAAGCAAGGCCCAGTTGGTATGTACGGATATGGGTTAAACACAATTACCTCTAACATATGACGACTAGACCCAAACTACTTCATAGGCTAAATTTAATGATTAGACACAGACTACTTCTTGGGAGGAAGACTGGCCACAGCGTTTATTGGGAAACACAAGTAGACATAATAACCATAACCATTAATAAATAAACATAACCACATGAGGGGAGGAGCCTGTCCAGAGAGAGTAGGCCCTACGCCCTGAAGCCTCATCCAGGGCCTACCGTGTTGTTACATCCGTATCACCGTAGGGTAGGATCTTACCCATTTTACCACTGTCCAGGCGACTCCCCCCACGACCCGCCGCTGTGACAACAACATAAACATAATTTGTTAATATTAATGTACACTTAAACAATATAACAATCACTAGTGCTCCACAAACTATCAACTTTTACAAACATATCAACTTTAAACAACAATACTTTAGGGATGGGTGGGTGGTTATCTTCCCTCATGGCTCGCTGGGGGACTACTGATGACTTTTGGCGCCAAACCAGCCTATAACGGCTCTGCCTCCCCCAGCTAGCTACCTCCTTCCATACTGGTCCGGCCAGGTCAAAGGGGCCCTACTCCCAATCACAGCAGGCTGGGGTGGCCTCCAGGCCCTCCAAAATGCCTTTGATGAAGCAAGTTATGTGCACTTTTTCATATTTTTCATCAGACGTGGTTGTGTATACATTCACTGAATTGTTAATTTAAGAAGTTCTAATTCTAGGGGTCTTTCCTTTTTTGTGGAATTTTAATTGTATAATAAACTACATACTTTTTAGCCTCTAAATGGTGTAGTGCTCAATTTTTGTCATTTATATTAACCTTAACTTTGAAGCTATTAAGTGTGCTGCAGTTTAATATGATACTCTTACTGTGGGTACTCATACTCAATTGTCCAAGTTAAAAAAATTGTTGTTGTGCTACTCTACACCCACGACACAATAATTTCTTCTGTTTCACTTTTTTTTTCACTTTTCCCAAATAACACCCCCAAGAAATCAGAATAAAAACCTTTAGGGAAAACATAAGAAAGTAAAATGTGTCTTTTGTTGAAAATATAAGAAATCTGTAACAGTAATAATCTAAAAAGGGCCAACACTATGGAATAGATAGAAATAAGTGATATTTTCTAGTGTAAATGTATGCAAACAATCCAAATTATAGTTTACTTATTTAATAGTTTATGAACAATATTCTTTCTGCAATACAAGCTATGTTCTCCAGTAATGATTATTGTTTCACCTAACTTATTATAATTGTTTCATTAAACAGGACTGGGCAGACCAAATAGGCTGATTAGGTGAATATCAAAGGCACAACCTTATGTTCTAGGTATCATCTTTGAGTCCTAAGAGATGTTCTGGTTCATAGGGTGCTATTTTGGAATAGCTTATGGAGATGTACAGAAACCATTTGGTGTGTGGGCTTCTGTCTAAATATGCTTCCATAGCTGCAACAGTTTAGAAAACACTGAATAAAACTGCTTCACAGTTACTTATTGTCATTACTAATTATTTTATTGTGTTTAAATTTAGTTAAATTATATTCTACTTCAATACTCTTCTTTATATTGATAATGTAATTGCCTATTTTTTCCAGAACATAAACACCATGACAATTACATTGAAAACGGATTAGTGTTATATTTATTTATTACTTTAACATCATTGATTCTGAATAACAAAATAGCTTGCTTAAAACATCAAGAACCCTGTTTGTACAGTTTTTTTCTTAAACAGTATAGTCTCCATTTTATCCTTTGTTATTTTGTGGGGGAAAAACATAGGTATACATTCACCACTAAGAAAAAGAAAAAAAATATTAGGCAGAAAACTTTAAAAGGGACTCAAGATATTTACATTTCATAGTGATAATACAGTATGATTACTTCCCTGTATTTTTATTATTGTTTCCAAGGAATGAAAAATTACAGAAAAATAATAGATTCAGCGTATGTAACTAGCAGCTTGCAAATGTAAATGTGAGTAGTTTTTGTCTGTATGGATCGCTGCACTAACCTGTGTATGTTAATATCTATATGAAGTAATTGAGGGCTGGGGATTATTTATAATTTGCGTATCTGTGTTTGGTTAATCACGTGTCCATAAACAATATGTATGAACAAACATTCAATTATCAGTTCAAGCACTAATATCATTTTGGTTTAAAATATTTGTAAGTCCTTGGCGTACATCTTTGGCTCTTACATTTTGATTTCTCTTACACTTGCAGTCTCATATTTTCCTTGTAAACTGAAGGAAGCAATCCAAGATAAAATGAATCCATTAAATAAAAACAACATTATGGTAAAGTCACAATATGACTGCACACTCATCTAAAACAAGACCCAGCTGTTCATCTTTAAAAAGGATAGTCCATCTTTTACACCAAAGCTCCATATGCACAGTATGCTTTTTTGATTAACTAGAACTGATAATAAGAAAATGTTTTAAAAAACAAAGAAATCAACTTTTAATATATTACCTGCAATTTACACACCGTGCAATCTCCATTATTGTCTTCTGTTTCTAAGCTTATCAGGTGTGAGGTAACCTTGGTGACTCCTACCATCTAACTTATGAATGATTTTACAGAGTATATCCTACATTCCATGGCTCCTGTAAGAATTGGACAGAGTGAAGTTCACTTGTAAATCATTACCGAGTTATCACATCACCTCCAAGAAATGCCACCCAAGTGCTTGAACTGTCCTTAATATCCTATGCCCTTAGTACCTGTCCCATAACTATTTAAAAAATCTTTGTCACATGCTTCCCATAATGATATCCAATCTTGCTGAGGTTTACTCGGAGTGCCCAAAATGAAACAAAAAAGCCTACTATCTTCGAGAAGCCTGGATGCTTAAATTCTGTCTCTATGAAAAAGCTAATACCTTAATTGTGTCAGATGATTGCTCAAATCCGACACAATTACGGGTTTCATACCACTACCTCCTATGAGCCTGGGGATCCCCAGGATCCCCCCTCAATACCTGCTACCCTCTGTGAGCCAAGGTATTCCTCTGGATCCCTCCTTATCATCAGTTAAACCGTAAGATCCAGGGGATCTCCAGGATTCTCCCTTAATACCCACTACCCCCTTATGAGCCCAGGTATCCACAAAATTAGCCCCTATAACATGGGGGTCTATATGCACCCTGTGACACTTTATTAGACTTTTGGCCATTAAGGCATGGTGCAGGAGTAAGTCAAATACCCAATTGTGATTGGATCTTCATTAGGTGATGTGATTTTTTTTTATAGAGTGGCATTTTTTTAGGTAGAGGTCCCTATCCACTGGTCAAAGTTGAGGAAAAACTTGCATGGGTGTAGGAACTGGGGTGGGGGGGGGGGGGGACAAATCCCCCCCCAAGTTTTTCAATGTGTGTAGAGAAGCAGTTGTGAGGTATTTTTTTACTATATGCAGTATCCCCCCCCCCCCCCCAGATTTTCTTTGGCTCCTACACCCATGGGAACAAGGGCTTTAATCAAGAGAGAAAAGGACTGATTCTTCAATTAACAGGGAAGTGTCTGTCTATCCAGGACTGGAGAGTGAGGAGCCAGGGCATTAATGATCGTCACTGGAGTGTGTCAAAAGCATAGGTAAGTTATATTTTTGCACCTTATAGTTTTTATTTTTTATTTTCTGTAGTATTTTTTATATTTTTAGATTATGTGAGTCCTTGTGTATCCCCATGAGGGGGTTTAGTTTGCATGATGGTCCAATATGGACCCCTGTGGTGGTAGGAAGCATGCCATGGGGGTCCTTGAGGACTCCCACGGTATAGGCGTTAACTTTACGTGCCATGGAAGTCCATAGGTACTTCCAACGTGGAATATAGGTTAATATTAAGAACCACAGGAGTCCATAAGGACACCTATACTTGTTAATTATGTGTTCCATTGAGGTTAATATAAGGTTACTAGTAACTTGCCGTCATAAATGGCAGGGTTGTATGTTATGTTCAATTGTCTGTGCTGTCTCTCTCTGTGCTGTCTCTGTATGCCCTTCCCCTCTCTCTTTGTGCCCTCTCTCTCTCTCTTTGTGCCCTCTCTGTCTCTCTGTGAGCCCTCTCTGTGTGTTAATTATCTCTCTGTCTTCTCTCTGCGCTCTGTGTGCTCTCTGTCTCTCTCCCTCTCTCCCTCCCCTCTCTCTCCCTTTCTATCTCTACCCTCATCTCTCTCTCCCACCTCTCTCTCCCTTTCTCTCAATCCACTCCCTCTCTCCCTGCCCATCTCCCTCCATGTCTCTCTGTCTACCTGCCTCCCTCTCTCTCTGCCTCCCTTCATCCCTCTCTCTCTCTCTCTCTCCCTCTCACACTACCTCCCTCCCTCTCCCCTTCCTTTTCTCTCACCATCCCCCCCTCCCTCTTTCCCCTCCCTCTCTCTCTGTCTTCCTCCCTCTGTCCCCTTCCTTTCTCTCTCTCTGCCCCATCCCTCTCTCTCTGCCTCCCTTCACCCCTCTCTTCCTCTCACAGTATGTCCCTCTCTCTCCCCCTTTCTTTTCTCTCTCCATCCCTCCCCCTCTCTCTTTCCCCTCCCTCTGTCTCTGCCCTCATCCCTCTGTACCCCTTCCTTTCTCTCTCTATATCTCTCTCCCCCGTCCAACCTCCCTCTCTCCCCCCATTGCTCTCTCAGCCTCCCTCACCCCACAATGCTGCGTCATTGTCCCTGAGTGGCTTTGCCTCGCCAGTGTGCATGCCCAGCTATGATTCTCATTCACACAAACGGCACAGCTGTGCATTCGCAGCTGCACCATGCATGCCCAGTTTCACGATTACCCCAGCATGTCACCAATCAGCATGTGAGTAACACCTACACAGTACACATGCTACAAACCATTATAGTGAATATAGGGGGTGGAGGGTATTAGGCAGAAATACTGGAGGATACCTGTGCTCAGAGGGTAGCCGGTTTTGAGGGGTTCCTGGGGATTACCTTGCTTATAGGGAGTTGTGGGTAATGACAGCAAATTTGAGTAAATATATAGAGTGTGTGAGGCTGAGGGGTCATTAACCCCAATACATTTATTTTTATTATTATTTTATCCCTTCCCTGCAAGCAGGCTGCGAGCATAGATTAGCTAGACAGCTCTGGGCAAACCCCCCAGGTGTGAGTCAGTAAGTTTAATATGATTATTTTTTGCTTAAGTAATAGAATAATTCCGGTAGTAGCTGCAAGTCAACCTTCAGAAAATTCTTGTGGGAGCTATGGAATGGAGGCCTATATGTCTATAACAGAGATAATTGATACTAATCGTCTTGACTAGCCACGTTTACTAAAATAAATTATTCTTCAGATAATCAGTGTAGTATTGTTTTGCAAATAAACAGCTACTAAATAGAATCTTACAAAAAAATCAATGGAAATATGCAGTTTGTCTCTGTTTCTTTTATTAGAAATCAAAGACGAAGAAAGATGATTAAGAAAAGTCATATATAGATGCAATATGGTGCACTCAGCTCTCAAAATAGGCTATGGGTGTCCACAGAAAATGTACCAACATGGGGGGCAAAGAAAAGCTAAATTATACTTATCAGAATGATATAATTGTATATTGTATATCAAATTCAAATAAACAAACACATAAATGCACTATATATATATATATATATATATATATATATATATATATATATATATTGTGACAGGGCTGGCCTTTGGCCAATGGTTTCTCCGGTGATCTCCACATAATCCACTGAGTCCCAATATACTTTTATCTTTGCCTTTAATAAAATGTTTCCAAACAGTAACTTATTTTCAGCATGAAAATAACATCCAAATAAAGGGGCTTGCTTATTTGCAGGAACACCCTGATTAGCCCTGAAACTGCTTCACGGCCTGCAGGTAAAACAGTATCTTTTCACACAGAGGGGTGGTACCTTTAAGTTCAGTCTCTCTCTCCCAGCTTCTCAGCTGCAATCGATCCTCTGCAAATACTCTCCTCCTTCAGCAAACAGTCTCCTTTGTAAATTTGTTGCAGTCATACAGACTGATCCTACAATGGCAGCTTCCCGTGCTGCTCTGGCACCCATACTGCAAGTCCAGCCAGGTCCTGATTAGGAGCTGTATCTCTTTCTCCTCCCAGGTCATGCTGAACACTCTGTGTCTCTTGTTATGATTCCAGCTGTATACTCCAGTGTCTCTCAGTCTTGCAGTCTGTATTTCAAGCAGTCTTCCTTACTGCTTCACTTCACAGCTTATTCCAGCTGTCAGGATCCAACAGCAGGAACTCTTCACGCTCTGTATCTGGCATCATCCTTTAGGAGGCACCGGTCACAATATATATATATACTAGTAACTTACCCGTCATAAATGACGGTGTTGTAGGTTATGTTCAATTGTCTGTGCTGTCTCTGTGCACTCTCTGTGCGCCCTCTGTCTCCCTGTGCACTGTCTCTTTCTCTCTGTGCACCCTCTCTCTCTGTGCGCCCACCTGTGTGTGTGCACTCTCTCTCTGTACTCTCAGTTTCTCTCTGTGTTCTGTGTGCTCTCTGTCTCTCTCCCTGTCTCTCTCAATCCCCCCTCTCTCCGTTCCTCTGCCTCCCTCGCCCCCCTCCCTCCATCCCTGCCTCCCTTCCCTTTCTCCCCATTTCTCGCTTCTCTCTATCCCCTCCCTCTCTCTCTCCCTCTCTCTCTACCTGCCTGTCTCCCTCCCTCTGCCCCCTTCCTCTCCCTCTGTCCCCTATCCCCCCCACCAAAGCTGCTCTGTGCTAACGTGCATGTGTGACTGCTCAGAGCCATTGCCCATGCGTGGTTGCTACAAGCTTTTGCACATGTGTAACTGCTCAGCCCCATTGCACATGCGCGGTTGCTCCACAACAATTGCAGCGCATGCGCACAAACGGCACAACTGCGCATGCGTGGCTGCATCACTCTTGCGCAGTTGCACAATTTTTCCAGCGGGTTGGATATCAGCATGTGAGTGATGCCTGCACAGTACACATCGTGCAGGCGTTACTCACATGCTACAAACTATTATAGAGGATTTATCTATACATATACATTCATATATACAGTAACACTGAATGATACATACACATTCATCTACATACACACAAATGCATATGTGAATGATCCATGATTGAGGTCATTAAAGTATATAAAATAAAAACTTCATATAATAGATACAAAATGCAGCAGAAGCAAACTTTGTAAAAAGATTGGAAAGAACGTGAACATTGACATATTTAAGTAAGGTAAAGGTGTAAGGTGAGATCTTCATTTCCCATATTATCCTATGGTGACTTTGGTTTTCTAAGATTTTCGATCAGAATAGGAATTGCAGAGGTCTTATGTCACTAGTGAGAAAGCTTTTATTTGTGAGGTGAATATAAGCCCTTTGGCCTTATTCAATATAATGAGAGCTTTTTCTTCATCAAGTGAATACTCTCATATTTATATATATATACTAGCGAATTGCCCATCAAAAAATGACGGCAATGAAATTGTAAGGTAGCTAATGGTGTTTTGTGTCTACTACTGAAATATATAATAAAATTAATAATATCCGTAGGTGGTTTGTGGTGTATTGCGAGTTTCTTGTAGTGTTTCGCGTGTTTAGAGTGCTGTAGCCTCGTTTTCGTTTTGTTTGGCGGCCATTTTTTCTCTCGCTTAGCGATTTTTTTAGTGCCTAAACTCTTTTATTTTTAGTTAACTGAAGGTGTAAGTTGTTTTTTTGAGGTCCTGAATGCTTTCTCTTGCTGTAGGTAAGCTTTTTATGTATGTGCTGTATGTATTTATTGTGTTTTTAATTTTGTCATGTTCGCGAATTGCAGGCGTTTTTTGCGAGGTCGTAATGTGTGGTAACGTGTCTTGTATGTTTTTTGCGTTGTGACGTAAAGTTTGCGAGGGTCGCAGTTGCTGGCAAGGAGCACCTTCGGCACTCCATGCCAGCAACTGAGGCCCGAGCCCGCGGCTCGCTGTGCGAACCCGCAAGCGTTAGCAACAACTCGTACACTCACAACTATATATGTGACTAGCGACTTGCCTGTCAAAAAATTATGGTCAATAACATTGTATGGCTGGGAATGCTGTTTGCCACACAATGTAAGGCTTTTGGTCGTCTGAGCACCTTCAGCGCTCATTTCAAACCCCGCGCTGAGCGCTTTCGGCACTCATTGCAAACCTCTCCCCTGGTGTACTTTCGCTTCTCTGAGCAACCTCAGCGCTCATTGTGAGCCCCGCGCTGAGCTCCTTTGCCTAAAATATGGCCTACCGTGGGTCCCTGAGGACTAGCGTTGTACAACACTGCTAAAGACTGCATTGACAGCATTAGGGTAAGCAACAAAATAGACATTACAACATTTTCAGGGATCTGGGGGCAGTTGGACTGGTGTTAGGAAGGATATAATATCAAAATTGGGGGAGGTACTATGATTGAGGCTCTTTTGTACATTTATATGCAGAGTCCATGTGGCCCTTATTGTGTTCTGTAAAAGTGGTCATTTTATCTTCACCAACATCCCATAAATGTTATGGCCACAGGCTGTCAGTTCAATATGGGTTTAGAGCTGTGATTTCCTAGCAAGTCACACACATCAGTGCCCCTTACGGACCAGTAGATCAGATTCCAGCAAGCGGAATAATCACCAGAAACATATTGATTATTCTGAGTAAGTTGACAAGGGTCTCAGGAGTCCTGAACTGGCTGTTTTCATGTATGGTGAACCAATGCCATGATAATAGCAGTTCTGTGTTTGGTAATGCCCCGTTTGGATTATACAATCTGTAAGATATATGTTATAACATTATCACCTAGATATGTCTTAAAGGGCATTGATGTGCCATACTTATAATTTGCTCTGGAGAATTGATTATGATGAAAAAAGCAACAGCAAACATTAGTATGTAGTTATTTGTCTTTCTGGGCTCTGCCATTTAGATAAGCTTTATCTGTTAAGTTTTAATTTCCGAGGGGCCTTACTACTTGAAGGATAGTCGATTGTGAGTTGATCTCATTTTCCAACATTCCCTCATAAAAGAAATATCAGCTAACTAGCGACTTGACCCATAAAAAATGACGGCAATAAAATTGGAAGCCTGACAATGTTGTTTGCCACACAATGGCCCTTCTAACTTGCGGGCCTCTCGATCAGAACCTTCGACCCTCATTGTGAGCCTCTCCCACGCCTCGCAATGAGCACTTCTCCTCCCTCTACTTTACGAGCCTTGCGATGATCGCCTTCCGAGCTCATTGGGAGTTCATCGCGAGGACCGAAATTTGCGCCTTCGCCGCTCATTGCAAGCTTCTCCCCACTCTCTGACCCCTGTGTCTCCCCCCCCTCTCTCTTCCCTGTGTCTGTTTCCCCTCTCTCCCTCCCGCTGTCTATTTGCCCCATCTCCCTGCCCTTTGTTTTTTTCCCCTTCTTTCCCTCCCCTGTGTCTCTTCCCCCCGCCTAACCGCTGTGTCTCTTTCCACCCTCCCCCCTCCATCCTCTGTGTCTCTTTCCCCCCAATCTAACCCCTATGTCGCTTTCCACCCTCTCCCCCGGCTCCCTCCCCTGTGTCTTTCTCCTCCCTCTCCCTCCTCTGTGCTTTACAGTTCTGAAACCATTTGCGGGCTTGGGAAATTGATCAATTTCCCCAAGCCCGAAAAGTTCTTCCGTTTTACGGGCTTGAAAAAATTTTACGTCTTTACGGCCGCCATTTTTTTTTTGCACAGCCGTTTTCTGAATGTTTTAAAAACACCAATTGAATAGCAAATTATCTTGCAATCTCACTTACAGACTCCCTGTCTCTCCCCCTGTGGTGTGTGAGGTTTTAAGGTAATTTGGTAATCAATTGGGGTCTTTTGACAACCCCAGAACGGCTTCGGAGTTCCGGTCTTGAAAGCCGTCATTTTTTCAAAGTCTTGTGGCCCTCGCGATGAGCGACAAAGGACTATGGGCTTCGGTGCTCATTTTGGGCCTGGCAATGGGAGACTTTTAAAATCCTTTATTTATATATCAGTAAATATAAATCAATCAACAAACACCAAATTCACAATAGTATCTTTAATCTCACAAAGCATGTCTATTACACACTGTTTATTTTAAATGTTTCCAGATCTTGAAATAAGTAATAACTAACTTTTTTGGCACAAGCAACATTTTATAAATACCTACAGGTCCTTTACTATTTTCCTTACTTTCCCCCTGTTTTTCTAAAGACTCTTAAAGAATCATTGCGGTGGTCATGCAATAGATTATCATTGCTATTATTTAGTAACTGATTAGCAATAAAACCGTCATTTTTAAGTACAAGAATAATCATTTTAATACAAGTCTTTCCCAAACCTATTGCCATCTACTGCTAAATAAACTGGTCTAGTAGCATATTTAGGACATCCTCCTGGGCAGATATGCTCACATCTGCTGTACATTAATAAAGAGTTGAGAGAAGCAGCTCTACTGGAGCCTGCAACATATGAAATATAAATTTTAAAAACTATATTGAAATAGTTTTCTTCAATTACTGATGTTAATGTTAGTCAGTTACAAAATAAACACAACAACCCCTATTGCATGATGATAATGGCCATTTCTAAGATAAAAACACAAAAAAAGGAAAAATAGTGTTTTGGCTTTCAAACTGAAAATACACTTCCCCTTGGGAGTTTATCTTATGTACATATGCACATATGAGAATGGTCCCACAGAGAATCCCCCACTCTGCGGCATCCACTGACTGGCAGAATTTGACACTAAACAGCATCCAACGACTTAACCAATTCATAAAGCATACACCAAAATATTTTTTATTCCCAACATTTGAGCAACAGGACAGGTCATCACATAATTATTCAACAGACCGAGAAATCAATGCATGTGGAAAAGAGAGGTCAGTTTCAGGTAAGCTGCCATTTGAAAAGAACATTTTCAAATTCACTAAACCGGAAAAGTGCTGCCTGTAAAACATGATAATCATGATAAGAAGCCAGAAATGTTGGTTTCTTCCAACAACAACCATTAAAATCAGACGCTAGTTTTAATAAACGCTAAACCAATTATAAACAAATAATACTTAGATTTAAAAAAAATCAGCCATTAAAGTCGTAATTTTGCGAGGCCCACAGTCCATATACGTGCCTCTGGTCCTAAGTCCTATGGGCTGTAATTTTGCTTCCCTTGCTAAGTCCCTTTGGCGCTCATTGCAGACTAAGTCAGATAAGTCCCGCGGCCCTGGTGATGAGCGCCTGCGATGCTCACAGCGAGCCCTGCAATGAGCGCCTTTGACGCTCATTGCAGCCTAAGATCTGTGTGTTTCAACTGCTCGCCTCGCTTTGCAAGGCTTGCAGTTGCCAAAGTCCTACGCCGTCGGCGACTCGCCTCGCTTCACGTCGTGTGGCTTGCAGTTGCGGCCCTATGACCCGCAAACAGCTCACCTTGCAACCTAAGTCCTGCAAGATCAACGGCTTGCAAAGAGCTTGCCTCGTTTTGTGAGTCTCGCAAAGTGTGACAAACCCGCAAACGTGACCAACGTTCTTCTATGAACATTTTAAACTAACTAAATAATGGTGAGGCATTTAATTGAAAATTATAAGAAAGTCAAAAGATTAAACTTATTTTTGTAAACTAATTAACCCAATCAGGGTGAATTTAAAATCTGTGCAATCTGATTGCTCCTAATAGATTTAAAATCAATACTGAGCAGGGTTACAACTGTAAACCCATTCTGATTGGCTGAAATATGACTGACATCTATTTCAGCCAATCAGAACGCTCAAAAATCCTATGTAAACTGCAAAAGGAGTGGCTAAATTCCCTTAGTTCAGTGTATTTTTTTTATAGAGCAGCAATTTATTTTTTATGTAAGGCTCTTTCCTGGCCCAGAAGATGAGGACAAGAAAGCAGAAGACCATCATCATTTGTGGTAGGTAAGTACTATTAATTTTATTTATTAATAAAATCCTATGTAATCTGCAAAAGGAGTGGCTGAATTCCCTTAGTTCGGTGTATTTTTTTTATAGAGCTGCAATTTTTTTTTTAATGTAAGGCTCTTTCCTGGCCCAGAAGATGAGTACAAGAAAGCAGAAGACCACCATCATTTGTGGTAGGTAAGTACTATTAATTTTATTTATTTTACAGGTTGTACGTTTTTAATTTTTTCACTGGAAGTCTTTTTTTATTTCAAGTGTATTTTTTTGGTAAAGTATGTTGTTTTATTTTTTGTAATGTAGTTTTTTTTATTTCTTGTAATGAAGGGTTGGATTTATTATTATATTATTATTAATAATTAGATTTGTTTTTATTTTTTAGTTTATTGGGGGTGTTAATTTATTAGTTAAATGTAGTGTTTTTGTAACTTTGTATGTCATGGAAGTCCTTGTGGACCCTCATGGTACTGAATGTGTTCATTTAATAGAATCTTGGCTGTTAATTAGGTAACTATGAGGGTCTGTATGGACCCCCATGGTACATAGGGGATTAATTACTTAACCACAGGGTTAATTGATTACTTGACACATGGCAGAAGTTAATTGTGTAGATGCCATTCGGGGTTAACTAATAGGGGTTTACTAAATAGGTGCTGAGGGGATTATTGATGGTCCCTCAGAATAGAGGTTAACTATTTAGGTGCTTAGGGGGTCATTGATGGACCCCCTAAAGCACAAGTTTCCAAACTGTGTGTCGGCTGCAATGTGTAGGTGTGTACTCACCGGCTGCCGCGCTGGTGTGTACTTGGAGGCGGCTAGTGAGTACTTGGAAGAGAGAGACCTTAAAGAGAGATACATGGAGTTAGAGGATGGGCACAGTGGGAGGGAGACCTGGGGTTAGAGGGTGGGCACAGGGGGAGAGAGACCTGGGGTTAGAGGGTGGGCACAGCAGGAAAGACCTGGTACATGGGGAAAGTTAGAGAGTTACAGAGATGGATAGAGGGTGAATGCTCGCGTGTGTGGTTGCGCGCATTTGTGGCCAAGCACATGACATCTCGCAGGGCTCTTTCACCCAAAAGTCGGTGTGCCCATTTTAGGTGTCGGGTGAGTTGTTTGGAGACAGTGTACTGTCTCTTTAACTGCTGCTATGGCACTCAGCAATGGTTTTAAAAGGCTTAGCGAGAAATCTTGGGTACCCGTAATATTTCCTTTTGTTTTTGTAGTTAGGACACTGTCCTGGTTTGCGAGTCATCCCTAAAATCAGATTAGTATAGGGTTTGGGTGTAAAAGTCTAACGTAGAAACTCGAACGGTTTTAGGCAATGCAAAAATCACTTTGTCGTGCAGTTCACTCTCAAAAGACACTAGTAGGAGTCACTCCTAGCAGTTCTCTTGCAATGTTTAGGGATCGGTGATTAACATAGCTAGGCAGGATTTACTGTGCTGCTACCGCTCTCATAATTGCTATAGATGGGATTAGCATTAGGCCTAAGTCTCCTCTGGATGAAAGAAACAGCACCCTCCTCACGTACATTTAAGCCTTCTGGCTTTTGCCAGCAGGAGGCTACTGATCTCCCTAGGCACAGTGAGCCAGTGACCCACATCTGGGTTACCCTTTATCCTTTAGGAAGACCCTAAAGAATTTCCATAGGACAGAGAAAAGGAGGGGGATGCACACATGAGAATGAACAGAAGCTAATTAGCCACTCAGGGCACTCTGTTTGCCATTACAGAGGAGACATTTCCTGAAGCATATCAGTCTGTACCCATCCTTAAGGTCATGATTCACTCTTTCCATATCAATAGCGTAAGCATAAAGATGTATAAATATGGAATATATTTTCCCTACAAAACAACCCCTTTTAACAAACAGCCTTTAAAAATTCCATAGACACTGAAAACATGTGATTTAAAATCTTCAGAAAATGAAATGACAACCAACCTCTTAAATTAGTGCCATGGGTTAGAAATATATATGTTTTATTTTTCTCATTTTTTCCATATCACTTTAAATCTCTGGTAGAAATGTGTAACCTTTTCTGAACAAGATACTCAATCAAGGCAAGTTTCTTACAAACATCTTGAGCTCCAGGCTGCTAAGCAATAAAAAAGGGCAACAGGAAGGAAAAAATAAATAATATATGCAAAGCAGTTAAAAAATACAATAAATAAATAATTCATTAGACATAAATCCGTAATTATTATTCACATTTTGTGAGCAGTAGCCATAAATGGTTTTAGCATGTAGAGTTCTGCAGAAATGTAAACACATCTCCCTCTCGCACACACACATACAACTTCCACCAGTGGAGCATGGATCTCCCCAGGGCCTTGCAGATGCATTTTTTTCTAATCATAAACTAGCAGTATTTTTCTTGCTTAGTTATGGTTAGTCAAACTTACATTTTACAAAAAAATATTTTTTTCATTGTGCAGTAGTCTTTTAATGTTTTTAATGTGTTATCAGAATGTAGGCACACTGAATGTGGTATGTGTACTCTATTTCCTAATTATATTGCAACTAGCGACTTGCCCGTCAAAAATTACGGGCCAATACAATTTAAAGCCATGGGAATGCTGTTTGACACACAATATAAACCGTTTTGTACTGTGAGGACCTTCAGCGCTCATTGCAAGGCTTGCACTGAGCGCCTTTGGCGCTCATTGCGAATCTTGCGCTGAGCGCCTTTGGCGCTCATTGCGAGCCTCTCCTGTACTTTTGGTTTTCTGGGCACCTTCATGAGTCATGATAAAGAGAGATATATATTTGTATGTATATGTAGTTAAGTAATAATGAATGATTTATACAATAAATTAATATACTTTAATTATTTATAATTAATATAGAATATACATTGTGAGTGTTGGTGCCCTGCTTATAAAGTGTAATGAATGTTTGAACTATGCATTCTAAATAGGCTGCATGCACAAGGTAAAGCCGTTGGTTTATTGTGTAAAGCGGGACTGTAGTCGTAATGTTATTAATGTGTTACGCGTCTCATGAGCATTTTCCGGCTTTTGTAAAAGTGTACTTTGTAGTACATAGTTAGATCTGTAAAGTGTTACGCGTTTGGCAGTGTTTTTTTCGTCTGCCATTTTTTTCCTCGCTTAGCCGATTTTCGAGTGGCGAAAATCATCAAAATTGAGTTAAATTTGCGTTCCACCTCACTCCCAGGCGTCCTGTCTCTTGCCCCGTGCTGTCTGTGTTGTTTTTGTAATTGTGTTCGTCGTTCGTCGGCGAATCTGGTAATTTTTTTTTTTCTAAGTCCCCCGTTTGTCAACCGCTTGCACGCCAAGGCGAACTCATGTTTAGGAAGTGTTTTGCTGCTAAGTCCCGCGTGTTTCATTGCCTCTTCGTGTTTGTGCTGATAGTTGTAGTGCGCTAACGGCTCGCCTCAGCTCATTGGCCAAATGCTACGTGTTAACGGCTATAGCAGGACCATCAGGATGCAGAATAAAGATCAAGGTGTTCAAAATAACAAAATTAGGTTATAACCTCTAAATAAAAGAGAGAACACATTTCTTATGTTCCCTAGAAGAGTCTGTATGTGTGGGGAAAAGTTGGAACTTATAAAATGTTGAAATTTATAGGCAAACACTACAACTTTAGTTCAATCAACAAATATGATTAAATCACCTGCCCATAACCAGTTAACCTAATCAGCCCTCTGCAGTACCTCTCTGGCCAATCTGGATGGTGCAGAAGTTAATCACACCACAGAGTGAGCAACATAAAACTTAACCACATTCACAGTTTGCTTCTAAACTGGTTATCTCCCTTATACTATTTGAATTTTCTGTACACAGATAGATCATCCCATAAGGCAGATTGTTATCAAGATGTACAGGCCATTGTTCAAATTTCCTGTCTCTGGTGATGACATTAGCAGGGTCTAATATTGTGACCAGGGGAAAGGAACAGCAATTGGCCATAACCATAGCCAGGAAGATCATCACAAGGCCAATACCAGAGACACCTACTTCCCAATGCAAAGTACAGTCAGGTCCATAAATATTGGGACATCGACATAATTCTAATCTTTTTGGCTTTATACACCACCACAATGGATTTGAAATGAAACAAACAAGATGTGCTTTAACTGCAGACTTTCGGCTTTAATTTGAGGGTATTTACATCCAAATCAGGTGAACGGTGTAGAAATTTCAACAGTTTGTATATGTGCCTCCCACTTTTTAAGGGACCAAAAGTAATGGGCCGGTGGTGTGGTTGGGCCCGAGGGGGTGGTGGTGGCCAGTCCATCTAGCCTTGAACCTGGATGAAACTCCTAATTGCAACTCAGATTAGCTATGATTTGCTAGATGCGATCTATTCTTTGGCTCTTGGTCTTGATCGTTCTTGGCTCCTAACGCTATATTGATTCCAGCTGGGATCTGTAACTGTATCGGCAGCAGTGGGCACACGAATACATGGACTATCTATTGGTTGATTACTGTTGTTGTGGCCAGGAATGACAGTAATTTGTCAGCTTCATGGATTTAATGACGCATCCATCTATCCTTTGTTAATTCCATGGAGCTGACATGTCAGTGTCCTTGTAGGTCATCATGTACATGTGTAGTGTGTGTGTGTGTGTGAGATGCACATGTGGTGGCGTGTTGGTGTATGAGATATTCACCTGACATGTAGGCTGGGTCCTGCTGGGCCACCAGGCCTGAAGCTCCAGCGGCGGGCACCTGGCTCAGAAGGTCCTTGGCGACCCTCTCCCACTCATGATAGGTCACAGTCACATTCTTGTCCTCCTTGACCAACATTCTCCTCACCTTGGCCCTGCTGTTGTCAAACCAGTGCTTGATGGACCTCACATCCCTTGGCTCTGTGCCTACTGCTGTAACCTCAGACGCTACCTGAGCCCTAGGCCCTAGCCTAACTTCCCTCCCCCTGCAAATTCTCCCGGTTTGTGTAATTGTGAGCCCTGTGCTTGCCCTTAGCCCCTCGCAAAAAAGTACGAGACACGTTACGACCAATTACGACCTTGCAAAAAAAATGAAAAATACAATAAATACACACAACACATGCATAAAAAGCTTACCTACAGCAAGAGGGAGCATCCAGGACCTCAAAAACTGAAGTTACACCTCAATTTAACTCAAAATAAAAGAGTTTAGACACTAAAAAATTCTCTAAGCAAGAGAGAAAATGGCCGCCGAAAAAAACCGAAAACGAGGCTACAGCAGTCTAAAGACGCAGAACACCACCAAACACCTACGGAATTGCCGAAAAACACATACGAGATTCGAAAACAAGGACGCAACCCGCGCGACCCCAAACACATTACAAACAGAATAAATACACACAACAAACATATAAAAAGCTTACCCATAGCAAGGTGGTGCACCCAGGACCTCTGCATGTAAAGTTACACCTCGATTTAAGTAAACATTTTGGAGTATAAACACCCGAAAATCACCTAAGCAAGAGAAATATGGCCGCCGAACAAAATGAAAACAAGGCTACAGAAACATGCAACACACCACAAAACAGCTACAGATATTCCGTGACAGCCGCATTCTACACATTAGCCTCCATTTTAGAACAATAACTTATACAATGCGGAAGTACACAGCTACACTAACGGATTTGCCTCGCGCACGCATACTATTACACTGCACACATTCATCACGCTTACACAGCATCTCCACAGCACTAATGCTGCAGCAACATCAAAACAGATTGCCAGCTATTCAACACAATACTTCCTGCATATATTACTTGAAAATAGGTAAAGTATATTAATTTATTAATGTATTATTTATTTCATTATTATACACCAAACAGCATTAGCTCACTTACAATTTCAGTGCCGTCATTTTTTGACAGGCAATTCCCTAGTATTAAATATCACTTATTTAAAGTCCTTTCTTCCCTCTAGAGCAACAAAAAAGGCTTCTCTACTAAAAAAACACTATTGTATGTAGGTATCATTGGTGGACAAGTATGACTCACACAGCTATATTCGTGAACATTGGTTGAAAAGGACAGTCACCCCAAAAGCAATTATATACTCAAACTATTTTATTCGGCACAAGGATCTTCAAAAAATCATACTGAAAAATTGTCAAACCAGCTTTTCAGATGTAAGAAGAAAAAAAAGGCTCAGTGGTCCTTTCTTAAATGTGAATAATTTTCATGTAATTGTAAGCTCACAGGTTACTAGGCCCATTCTACTTAAGCAGATCTCTCTACCGAAAGGGCCACTGTAGTGGTCAAACAATAGGGTTTATTTGTTTGCTTAATAATATAATAGTAGAAGACAAAAAACGTTGCAGGCTGTAGCATGAAGTCAAATGTAAAAGAGTCATCAACTGGGTTCAATTAAACCCAGCACTTCTTTCCAAAGTCTACGAAATCTGTACAATATTGTGTGCTCAAATTATGTAATATACATACAGATGCACCATAAAATGTGAGTTTGATTTGAATCGCTTTTTGTTAAATATATAATACACTTTTTACCCATATTACACAAGTATTTTGTATTATTTGTTATCCTCTGTGTTCCATGGTACTTCAACTGGATAACGGAATTGATGAACAACAGTAGGCCAAAGAGAAAAAACTCAAACATAAGAACTTTTTATTTATATGTTAGATTAATGCTGTTGATAAATAATTTAGCAGATAACTTGGATCTGATATGTTGATGTAAGGCACATTTAACTGCATGATTTGATTAAAGCTATTGGACACAGTAAGATTATAATTATAAAAGTTAAATATTAGTGTTTTGTTACAGTATAATTTTGTTGTATGGTTTGGTTTTAATTTACAGGGAAAGGCTTCTTGGAATCTGTAGTTAAGTGTAATGTTCATGTAGGCAGTTGATTAAACACTGGGCCATCGGGTCATGAACAGTAGATTTCCCTGGACAATAATTCCCCCCTGCTAAGAAAACCATACACCGACTAGAAGCTAGCAATTACTTCACAATGTTGCAGGGAAGATTAAATCAACTAAGTTCACCTGAGTGACTCCTCTGAGTAGTTCTCCCTTCCAAACGTTATTGTGTCCCACTGTCCTATCTGTTTTGTCAATAAAGATCAATTACATTTATAGTTGAAAACACCAGTCATGTGCCAAACTCAGGTCATACGTTTTGACCATGAGCCTTTTGTAAAGGAACCAATTCAAATTTCTGAAACTCTGCTTTGCTGATTTTGCAGGCTAAACTTTATTACAATACTGTAGAATTGATAATTGGGGTATTAAATTGGGGTATTAAATTCCACTAGACTACTGGGCCCTCATTAAATTGCAATTTGGCCAATTGAATAGGGCTCTAAATAAGCATATAACATATATTTTTTAAATAAGTTTTTAGTTAGTAAACATCTATCCACAAGCAAGGTTTACACTAGCTAAAAACTTCTTTAAAAAAAATATGCTATGTGCTTATTTAGAGCACTATTCAATTGGCCATATTGCAATTGAATGAGGCCCCTGGTATTTTGGCATGACCCATAGGACCTTGTAGCATCATAACAGGTATACGTCCTACATCATAAAAGAGCATGACAGGGCTGGGAAGAAGGATAGACTGAGACCAAGCATGGACTCTGGTACCTCCTAGTTCTATTAGGTCCATTGGAACAACAACAACCAGAGGTAAGAATTGTCTACTAGTTTTGAAAGGATCGCCTAGAACTTAGAGATAGGATTACAATTAAGTTGTTTCCCATGCATAATCTAGGAACAGTTATGCCTGGCTCTACATAAATAAATAATGTTTGCTAGTGAAAAAATAACATGTATGTTCCAGTCACTACCTTCATTGCCCTCCTTTGTACTTCCTATAACACTTTACAGCATTTATCAAAGTACAGAGTCTCACTCAAACTAAATTGGAGTCTCCACAGCGGAAGACAGATGGAAACCACAACTCCCAGTATTTCTATTGTAAGTATTCCTCCAGTCATCTGAACTCAGGACCCTCAATGTATTGGTAACTTAAACCAACAGGGAAAGATGCAGAGAGAAAAGGGAGGATGCAAATACCCAACCACAAAAGCCATGTGATAAATATGAAACCGTCTTTTGCAATTTATTGTGGGCAAATTAGCCAATAAATGATTTGGAATGGCACAACCCGGGTGTCAAATAATTACCCAAATTCTTCTATGCAGTTGAACCTCCCATTTAATTAAAATCTACCTCTTTTATGATCTATATTTTGTTCCAGTGCCCTTTGAAGGTCAATGTATTAAAATATTTGTGTCTAAAAATATATAGTGTGACAAAATACTTTTTAGAATATGATCTCAAAAATCTATATATAAGATAATGATATCATTCCTTTTCAAACTATAAAAGAATAAACCCACCTTACACCTTTTCAGATATTTCCAAATGAATCCATCAAAATAAAAAAAAATTCTATCAATCTACCTTTTTCCCCTTCCCTTTCCCCTTTTTCCTTTTTTTTTTATCTTTTCCATACCGCCTAATCACAAATTGTGTTAAATGTTACTTTTTCATTCTTGCTTAATTTACATTGTTTTAAGTGATTTATTGTTAAAATTCTATAAAATAAAAAATAAAGAGTTACAAAAAGAATATGATATCAAAATAAATGTATCAGTTATAACTAATTTCTAGGGGCTACCATTGTGTCCACAATAGTTCTTCACACACAACTTGTGCATTAGCAGGCAGGTCACATGACTAAGGCCCTCATTCAATTGCGATTTGGCCAATTGAATAGGGCTATAAATAAGCACATAGCATTTTTTTTTTTAAAGAAGTTTTTATTTAGTGAAAACCTTGCTTTTGGATAGATGCTTACTAACTAAACACTTCTTTAAAAAAAAAAAATATGTGCTTATTTCGAGCCCTATTCAATTGACCAAATTGCAATTGAATGAGGCCCTAAGTGTGCACAGCGCTGCCTGGCTCCTATAAATGATAAAATACTAATTTGAATGTATTAATTGGAGCCTTGCTCCATGCACACTTGCAATGCCAAATTGGTGATGTGACTTTTCAGGATGTGTATTTAATGTGGCAGTACTACTTTTATCTCTCAGTCCATGCCCTCATGTTGTGATTGTAATGCTTCCCCATAGAAACCTGCAGAAAATGAAAAATGCATTATTAAAAAGAAAGGATTATATTTAAATATCAAGTGTGATAAAAGTTACTTTTAATGTACAAACTTCCACAGTCTTGCATGTTACAGTAATTCTCTCATTTTCAATATGCAAAGCTCCTTCCTGTTGAAGGCAAATTAAGAAAGACAACTGATTGCAGCCTGCACATAATTACATGAATAGGTTTTTTTATTTTTAAAATTTCTAAAACAGGTTTTAAGTTTTCGTAATCGATTGACTATCCCTGGCCTGATTGTACTTTTTCACTTAAGTTATATCCTAAATATTTGCTTTTGTGCCTGTAGAGCATTTTTACTGAAGCTCCAAGAGGTTGCAGTGTGGAGCAGTTCAGCATGCTGGGGATATATATTAGGGAAGAGGTTAAAGAGAGAGAGAGCAAGGCCTGAATGACAGTATTGGTTCTGGGAGGTGGGTGCTGGGAGGGGTTGGATGCTGAGAGGGGTTTCTGTACTGGGAAGGGTCCCTCTTCGGGGAGGGGAACCAAAAATGTTTTTGCACCGGCACCCTCATTCTCTAGCTCCGCCACTGGCTTGAAAAATGTTAGGTTAGGAAAGAGTGTCAAAAAAAGTGGGTTCCTATGTAAACTCACTATTTTTATTTATACTTGCAGTATACTCACATACTCACATTTGCATTGATTACTGGATGTCTAACAGTAGCATTTCATAGAACTGGCCAATGATCTTCTAGGAAGTACCGGAGTCACAACGGCTTCACCATGGACAGACATAATACTATATCCACGTGTCACTATTCGTGGCTGGAACTTATCATTATGAGGTTACCAAGCCCTAACTTCTGCCCAATCAACAATCACTTGGAAAAGGGCAATTGTTTTCATATATGTTGGAGTCTATAATAGATTTTCTTTAGGATAATAGTGAAGTTATATTCTCAGAGTGTTTCTCCAACATACCACGATGAGAGACCTGGGCACATATGCAAACTTGAGGAGAGGAGTCTATAAAATACCTAAATGGTCAATTTGTGGGTTACTTGCCAATAAAGTCAAAAAATGAACATTGTAATGATGGACATCACATTACCTACTAAAACAAATAAAGATGTCCAATACAGGGGGAAGCAAAGGTGTTACAACTATGGGCTATGTGTAATTATCTGTATTATGAACTGTAATCTCAGAAAGTTTGCTAAATTCTTGCATTGTAAATTATACAATACTTCTCTCCATTTTTCAATGAAGTTATAATCATATATAAAACAGAAATAAAGTTAAAAACACGTTAAAAACGTATTTCCTTTTCAGAATTCAGAGAAATACAGTTATTGCCTTGCATTCTGGGAACCTGGGCAGTGACATGCAAATGTGCCCACAAAGGCTTATTTCTTTATTCCAATACCATTTAAGTATATGCCTGCTGTATTACATAGCATTAAGCAAAGCCCGGAATGGATTATGCACAAGCCAGGAAACCTACCCACAGACAGCTGATTCTAGGTTACTGCCTCTCAGTGTTTGACTGGTTCTTAGTGTGTAAAGTAGATTTTGTGGGGAGGTAGTTTACCACAACAATCATTTAATTTATGGTGGGCAAAAGAGCGATAGATAGTACATTTATGTTCACATTTGAACATCTAAAACAAGTTAAAAACATATTTCCTGCTCATAATTCAGAGAAATACAGTATTGCACTGCATTCTGGGAACTTGGGCAGGGACATACAAACGTGTCCACAAAGGTTTCACTCTTTAATCCAATACTATTTCAAACATGGCTCCTTTTAAACATATGCCTGCTGTATTACATGGCTTTAAGCAAGGCCCAGGATGGATTATGCACAAGCCAAGAAACCTACCCACCAACAGCTGTTTCAAGGTATTAACGTACTTTAGAAATTAGCAGCATAAGATGAGCAGGGCAAGAGTGATTAAACGAGTACCCACCTTCAAACATACAGATGTCCTAAACTTTGTTCTTCACCATGCTAATGGATTAAGGAAACAACTTCTTATCCCCTTTCTATCAATGCAAAGCTATGAACAGGGTCCTCATAAAAATGTGTTATCAGTCTATATAAAGAAACAGTGTTCCAATTATTGCTTGACATTAGTTCAGATATACGTTTGCACATTGAGATCAAGAAGTCCATTAAATATGACACACATTAAAGCATGTAGACTTGGGTCCAGACATAATTTTGGCCTGATACACAAAAACAAAACATAATGCCTGACATGTCTCTCATACATGCAGTCAGTATGGCTATGTCCACTGTCTTATATATTGTTTATTTGGATACCAGTTCCAGTTTGCAACGAGTCCTTGAGAAGATCTACTGAGGCAGACACACTAAATTACCATTTTCTTTTTAAAAGGTTGATGTATTCCTAAACATTTCATTGAGAGTGTATTATACAAGTTTTTGCATGACACGTAAATTTTATTAATAAAAGAAAATTACCACTAAGGCATAAATAGATGAAAAAAATGTTTTTTAAACCTTAGCGTTAGAGAAAATGCAACCAAAGATTCCTCAACAATCCAGAGGTTCACTAGGCTCCCTGTCCCTCTGTTTCCTCTAACATGTCAGGACAGAGTAACAGGGAAAATTATTCCCTTGTGTCAAGTTAATGTAATTCTTCTACACTACAGACCACTTATTTTTCCCTAAGGAAATGTTCATAATGTATAAATCATTATTTACAAATGCATGATGGATAGGACCCCCTTTTATTGTTATTTCTCTCAGTGCCCATCTTCAAGGACACAGATAACAAAAAGACATATAATTTCATACACAGATGTGTGGTAATCTTACGTTTAGGTGATATATGGGGTAATTTTACATTTTGGTGTGTTTATGTATACACAGTATGAGCCTCATTCAATTGCAAGACCGTAATTACCTCCAAACTGAACTTTTGGCTGTGGGTCACAATTGTTCTAAACATATGGTTGTATTGAATTGTCTCTTACTCTTAACTGTCCTCTCACAGCCTCTACACGCAAACCATGCACTCGTTAGGATTTCAGGGGTCGTGATCATATGTTCTGACAATATTTAAGCAAGCCCGTAATTTACTTCTTAAACACTCGGAATACTTCTTAGACAGAGTCAATAATAAATGAGACCGTCATCACGACATCAGTAAAACATTGAGTTTAAACAATTAATTAGTGTTTAGAAGTCTGATATGCGATAGTACACCCAATCCAGAAATGTAGAAATCAATAAAGCAAATGTTCTAGTCCATGCAAGTTCCATGATATGTATTAACCCCACACTTTGAATGCCGGGGATCAATATAACACAGAAATAAAAGTAAACAAATATATATTTTTTATGACGATTTCCAAGTTTGAGACTGTTGTGCAATTAATTCTAATGCTTTTCATTGTTTTCCCATTTTTTTTAAAAGTACAGTAGTGTGTGTTCATTTGCTGTTGCAGTGTTATGAGTCCTATCTAGTACTTGTATATTTTTTTGTAACATTTGCCATTTACGAGTTTGAAGGCAATTGCGAACTTGATGAATTGTTGTAACTGAATATGGATTTTACGTCTTTAGCACTGGTAACATATACAGGATTGAAACATCAAAGGAGGAGATGGGACGAAGTTAAATTTTTTGACAAACGCAGTGATTTTGAGCCTGTAACTAACTCGCAAATGGAATTCCAATTGAATATCAGTAACATTTACGGGCTGCATTACGGGTTCAAGTAATTGTGATTTGGCCAATTGAATGAGGTTCTATGTCAGGAACACTCACAGATAGACATTTCTCTGCATATGGACAAATGCACACACGTTATTCCATGACATTGCATCTGCAATTTCGGGCGGCACCCTAGGCCTGGGCCTTGTGTGCCTAGGCAGAAACACACCACTGATGTAAACTAAACATATTGCATGTCTTTTTTTCTGCTAAACGTGAAATCCTAAAATGATTCTATGAGCAAAGTGATATTGGTCACTGAGCAGGACATGATGACTCACACAGTGCCTGAAAAATTAATGTAAGAGCAGAATTTACAGCTTCAAAACCATTTAATGTCACTGGATATGTTATTAATGATATGAAGATAGGAGGTTTTATGTATTATCTAGAGCAGTACATAAAGCATCATGTTGAAATTATATGTTTCAGAGCACAAGTCACTGTTCTCTTAGTTATTAGGAACATTCCTGAAGTCATTACATCATTTGAATAGGCTCATATTTACGAAAATGTATTCTTACCTGATCAGGCTGTATCAGTCCTTGAAGGCAGCACTAGAATATTTAGAAACAATACCAGCAAACAACTTATAATGTATAATTTTGTAAGTATGATTTTATTTATCTTTTTTAATAGAATTAGATTTATTTCACCATTTGAGCCAGCGCTAGAATGTTGTTTGGTACAAATGGGCCTTAAGTGGAGTATGGGCTGGAGTTTGAGTGATGTATTTTGCATTAATTTACATTAAATGTACACTGCCACTACAATTAATGTAAGGCAAATGCAAATGTTTATGCTAATAAATTACTGCTCAAGTTTTGATGTTTAAGGTTGTTTATACTTTTCACTGAAATCTCATCTAGCCCAGAGATATGAAAGCATTCATGCTCATTTAACTGTAGGGTTTTAGTGACAGCTATGCAACCATCCCACACTTTGACTGTTTAATACATTTTCCCTTAGCTTTTAACCAAATTTATTAAAGGAAGAAGTGAAATGGAACACCCAAAGTGTATAAACAGATTAGTGTATTAAATCTAGAATGAAAACAACATTTTAAAATAATTTAAATAAATAATGTAATTAGGTGCAGTAATCTTTTTAATATTATTTATACAGTTTTACAAAATAAATTATAACCTCGATTTCAGGTATGTAATGGGAAAGTGATGCACTTATCATTAAGCTAATGTCATGCATGATATGCATAGGTACATCACACACTCTCAAACAGCTTGAATATTTTGCATGCAAACAAAAAGCTCTCGGAGCACACATACTGAGATTGTCTGGATATATCTGTGTTATTTCAGACACATCAACTAAGCACAGACAGCACAGTGTGAAGCAGAGTGATAGTGCGTATCCACACAGCAGGAATTCAGATGGTGCCAGTGGGTGGTTATAAAGGTGCTCTGTGCTCATCATATAAAGGGAGAGAAATCCAGGAAGGATAAGACGGGGCATAAACCACCATAATCAGTGATGTACTGAGACTCACAATATGCAGTGCAGGATACATGTCATGTGCTGTGTGTTCAGCATTTAGTACTTTAAAGGCACATGGACATCAAGTAGAGGCAAAAAATTATACAGGAAAGCTGTTTAATAGGTTTAAGGTGATAAAGAATTAACGTTGATATGATACTTTGTAATTATAGCTTGAACAATAAACTACATAGATAATAAGGCCCAGTCAGTGTCTGTAACAATGACTATATTTTAGTTTTATTGATTTCCCAATCTAAATGTCAGGACCAGGGGCGGATTTAAGAGTTTTGACGCCATGGGCTATATTGATTTTCCGCCCTGTGGAAACCGAAGGGTTAATTATATAAAAATTTGTGCAACCTAATTGATTTTTAGTTTTTTTTCAAACTCAGCTATGACGTCACGTGATGTCATTCAAGACTCCCTGCCTCTGCAGATAGACGCACCAGCAGGGGAGGCGTAGAAGACACACAGAGATTTACTCCTGCCGATCAGGGTAAGAGAGGGGTTCCTGGTGCCAGTGGCAGCCTGTCTTATAACGCATAGAGTAGGACCCATAAGTAGGACATGGTCCATGGTGGCCCATAAGGACTTAAAAGGTAAGGCCAAAGGATGTCATGGGGGTCCATAAGCACCCCATGATTATATAGTATGTGAGCATACCATGAGGTTCCATAGGGAACCCGATGGTATGGGATTAATTTTAGGTGCCCTGGGTGTCCCATAGTGGTAGAGGCCCCATAGCGGGCGATAGGAGCCCCTTGATCCATTGATGGAGTATAAGATTAAAAATTACTCTATTTGTCAATACATTAAAAGACAAAAAAAAAACATTAAAAATATCTCTAAAAAACCCCAACATTTTAAGTACTAAATATGACTGAAACAAAGTATCAGACAGGTCCCATCCAAATGCAAAGCCAAACCTGGAAAGCAATTGTAACACAAATGTAGCAACTACAGACAAACAGAATGGAGAGTGAGATAGAGCATTTGGATGAAAATGGGATGTGGCCTAGTGCCATTATCAGGCGCATGTTTCATCATATGAATGTGATTTTATAAGAGGTGGGATTTTTTCAGAAACATTTTTAGTGTTTTTTATTGTGCTCCTCTTAAATGTAATATGTTGATGAATAAAGAACAATTATTATTCTTGTGCTCTATTAAATATTATTGGAGCTATGCTTCTGTTTGTGTGGTTTTGGCTAAACCTTGCTACATAAAATTTACCCAATAAATTGTATTTTTTGGGAAGATCTATTGAAAATACACCACTGCACTTATCTGATGTTAGATGTCTAATATTTTCTCTGATGTTTGATGTCTAATATTTTTACACCCTGGCCTAATATTATCATGGGTATAAAGTGAGGCTGCTATCCTTTTTTCTTTTATTCTGATTGATGATAGTGCTCATGAAAAATAAAACTATCAAAAATTTAAAATATCCCCTTTTGAAGAACCACACTTGAAAATAAGTTACAGGTTTTTTTATAATGTGAAAAAACAGCCCTTGTAAATTCTTTACTGAAGACCTGTGTACAGGAAACCTTGAATCACTTTAACTGATAATGTATACAATCCTTATCAGGGCAAATCCTCTTTTATAATGTACTTGCAGGTTTTTCTTAATCATGAAAAAATACCAGAATAAACATTTAATGTAATTATTTGATTAGTTGTAATTTCTGACAGTTGAAAATTAGAGTTAACAACGCCTTGAAACCAGGCTAAATTAGCATAAAATGTATACTTTGTTTTGGCCAATCAGGAGGAGGCTCAGGCAGTTGATACATTTGCATGAGGCTCTGGGGTTCCTGGCTGTGCTGTAAAGTCTCTCTGCCAAAAAGGTCAAATGTATCTGACTGCTCTGTGTACTTGGCTATGCAAGTTCCCTGTGGGTGTGCAAAGCTGGATTTTAGTTTTCTGCATATAACTTTGTGAGTACACTGAACTTTTCTATATAACACATATTGTTTTGATAATCACTGCCTGTTTCTTATCTAACATTTGAAACCCAGGAAACTTATTGCTAGGGAAATATTACCCTTCAGAAGAAAAGAACACGGCACACAAAGGGTTTACCTGGTAGCAGTGAGAAACACAAAATAAAACACATGAGTATAGCGATTAAAATGGTTTATGTTTAATAATCATTTCTCACACAGTTTTATATTATAAGTGTACGTGCAAATTTGCCTTTACCGTCCTGTTGGTCAGCAATCAAGGACACAAAAAAGGAAACTGCAGTCGCAGATGTGAGCCAACAGTATATTTTGCAAAGAAATAAGTTATTTTTGTAATCCCAGCAATTACAAGGACAAACTCTTAATTAGTTTATTTTAACATGTGGATATAATCCAAGAAAGGCAACTACAGAACATTATGCAGAATTCATATATTAGTAGGTGGTTAACTTCTAGGCATATATGAAATTTTCCTTCACATTTCCTTCTTTTTACAATTAAAAACACACTATTATAAAACATAGATAAATATATGTGTATTTAACAATATGCAGACACTTATTGGAAAGGTGGGGTCATTGAACGTGGAGATTCAATAACGCATGGAATCCTTTACACCTACCAAATATGGCCTATAGAACATGAATTTTGAATATATATATATATATATATATATATATATATATATATATATATATACTTAAATGTATGTACGAAAGCATAAACTTTGAATATATACAGTGGATATAAAAAGTCTACACACCCCTGTTAAAATGTCAGGTTTCTGTGCTGTAAAAAAATGAGACCAAGATAAATCATTTCAGAACTTTACAAACAAACTGAAATCTTTTAGGTAGAGGGAAGAATAAATATAAAAATAAAATAATATGGTTGCATAAGTATGCACACCCTTAAACTAATACTTTGTTGAAGCACCTTTTGATTTTATTACAGCACTCAGTCTTTTTGGGTATGAGTTTATCAGCATGGCACATTTTGACTTGGCAAGAGTTGCCCACTCTTCTTTGCAAAAACACCCCAAATCTGTCAGATTGCGAGGGCATCTCCTGTGCACAGCCCTCTTCAGTTCACCCCACAGATCGGATTCAGGTCTGGACTCTGGCTGGGCCATTCCAAAACTTTAATCTTCTTCTGGTGAAGCCATTCCTTTGTTGATTTGGATGTATGCTTTGGGTCGTTGTCATGCTGAAAGATGAAGTTCCTCTTCATGTTCAGCTTTCTAGCAGAAAACCTGAAGGTTTTGTACCAATATTGACTGGTATTTGGAACTGTTCAAAATCCCCCCTATCTTAACTAAGACCCCAGTTCCAGCTGAAGAGAAACAGCCCCAAAGCATGATGCTGCCACCACCATGCTTCACTGTGGGTATGGTGTTCTTTTGGTGATGTGCAGTGTTGTTTTTGCGCCAAACATATCTTTTGGAATTATGGCCAAAAAGTTCAACCTTGGTTTCATCCGACCATAACACCTATTCCCACATGCTTTTGGGAGACTTCAGATGTGTTTTTGCAAAATGAAGCCTGGCTTTGATGTTTTTCTTCGTCAGAAAAGGCTTTCGTCTTGCCACTCTTTTGGTCAGCATTTTTGCATGTAATCTGCAAAATTTTCACTTATTCTCTCATCTTGGCTCACAAAAGGTTTTAGTTCAGGTAAATTAAAAGGTCTACCATACAGAATTTCAAAATGTGTTCGGTTATTTTCTATAGGTATAATATGCATATTCATCATTACCAAAGGTAGACAATGTATCCATTTTTCCTGTTTTTTTGTCTTTCTTAGCTTGGATTTTATGGTGAATATTTGTTCTTTCTACCAGTCCTGCAGATTGTGGGTGTTATGAGCAATGGTATTTCAATTTGATGTGTAATTCTTTTCCCAGATGCATTATTACACTGTTAACAAAATGTGTCCCATTATCACTATGGATCTTTTCTGGTACCCCAAATCTAGGTATTATTTGGGTTATTAGGGCTTCTGCTACTGTAAGAGCATCTGGGTGTGTGCATGGATTATATCTTTATGTTGGATTGGTTTACCAGTTGAAGTAACCATTCCTCTATTTTTCCACAACTGAGCAAATACATGGATGGTGGAAAATGCATATTGACTGTCAGTGTATATGTTCACAGTTTTCCCTTCAGATATTTTACATGCTTCTGTAAGTGCTATTAGCTCAGCTGCCTGTACTGAGAGGTGTGAAGGCAGTTTCTCTGCTTTAAAATACTTCATTTGCTGTCACTACAGCATACCCTGATGCATTGTACCATTTGGGTTCTTTTTACAGGACCCGTCTACAAATATAGGGATATCTGGATTGTCATATGGAGTATCTTTTAGTCCAAGTCTAGGTGTTACAACAGTCTAAATTGCCTCCATGCAACTATGCTCTGTGCCTTCTCCAGGAATGGGGATAAATGTGGATGGGTTCAGAGTAGTGCAGCATTCTATAGTGAGATATGGTTGGGAGAGCAAAGTGGTCATACAAGAGAGATGCATTGACAGTGATAGATATGACAGTTTACTTTACAATTTCTGTTCGGGTCTTACATCATTGAGCAGCACATGGGGGTCAGGTACAGTGGGGGCCAATGATATGATGGCTTTATTTATGGATTGTAAATCCTGTACCAGCCTCCAACCTGTAGAGGGGGCTGCTTTCTTAATCGGGTATAGAGGGGTATTACAGTCGAGACACTCAATCATAAGCCCTTTTTTAACATATCTGTTATAATTGATTCTATCCCCTTTTCTGGTCTCAATGGGTACTGTCTCTGCTGCAGGGGGTAAGTGGATTTGTGAGTTACAGTTATGGGGGGTGTACCTTTTATGAGACATACGTCCACAGGGTATCAGGCAACCCCTGCAGATCTTGCTCATACTCAGGTTTTAGGAGGAAAGCCTGGTGTCATTCATCTAGTTCTGCTTCATGCATGAAAACCTGTTCCCACTTGCCCTCTTGGAGGTGTATCTCTTTTCTAGCTTGGGTAACCCAGTCTAGTATTTTCCTGTATATTTGTGTAGAGGGGGAAATACTGGATTCCATAAGACAAAGGTATGTCTTCCCATAGGCCTTCTCCTTTCTCAGGTTCTTCCACAAAACCTCCCATCATCACCCACTTTGCTCTTGAAGGAATGGTTAAGGAGACATGGGGTGGGTACCCCCTAGGTACAGTGAATTCTCTTGGGGACCTAGTTTACATGCCACACCCATGAATCCATTCTTATGCCAGTATAAGTAGGTAAGGTGGACCTTGGCTCCTGGGTCAGAAGAATTGTTTCTCATAGTTTTTTATCTCTACCAAGGGTAGACTTAAAATTAATGGTACAGTGTAGGGAAGTAGGGTCTTGTACTACAACACCCAGACTACCCTCCTTTTCTATCCAGTCACTATCTCACCTAGACCTGAGGTTATTAGATCCAGGGAATAGAAATAATACAGTTCCCTAAGTCCTTGTTGCACAAACATCCCCTGGGGCACCTCATTCCTAAATGCTCTCATTCCTTTTGGTGTGGGCACTATTTTTACATTCAACTTTGACATTAAATCTCTCCCTATGAGGTTAACTGGGCACTTTGAAGATATCACAAAGGTGTGATTTAATGAGGTGCAGTCATGCAGTTTACCTTAAGGGGGACTGACAGGGGTTCTTTATTCGTCTGGCCGCAGGAAGATCTCACCAGTATTTTGTAATTTTAGTGCTTGTAGTCCCACTCTCCTCTATTTCTTAGCACTGTTCAACTGGCTCCTGAGTCACACAAAAATCTAATGCAGCATCCCTCTATTTTTAATTCCATTTCAGCCTGTTCTTCCATGCTTAACAACATTTCTACATTGTTTAAAGCTAAAATGTCTACTTATTACTCAACTTCTGGTTCAGCATTTTCTATTACAGTAACAGTAGGTTTATTAGAGATTTATACAACCTTGAGTCTGTTGGTCTAGTCACTGTCCTTGTCGGTCCCCTTCCTCCTCTTCGCCTCCACATCCCCTCCGGTCTCCTTTGTGATCTTTTCTTTGTGGACAGTCACAGGCCCAGTGACCAGTTTCTCCGCATGAGTGGCATGCACCTCCTCTTTGCCCCCTTTCAGTCGTCCATCCTCCTCTCCTTCCTCCTCTTGCACTTTGTTTCCGATCATGGTTGCCTCAGAAAAAACATTAGCATCATTATTTTGTTAATTAGGGTCCTGTATCACATATACTTCTTTTGGTTTGCTATCTGCCTTTTTCTGCTTTTTCTCCCTTGCCTTCGTACATTGTTCTTCAACATGCCTAGCATAGTTTATAGTCTCCCTCTGATTTCAGAATGGCATCCTCTTACGAATGCATTTTTAAGCTGTTGTGCATACAGGCCTACATCTTCATAGGGCTCCGGGGGCAGATCACCCCTCTATAGCTATCAAACACGGTTCTCAGTCTGCCCAGACATACGTCCAAACCATCCATCTGCATACATTTGTTAACTTTTGTCCAGTGTGCTTGACCCTGTGTCTGTCTGCCACTCTTTGCAACAAAGCCTGTAGGAGCTGTCTTAGCTTATCTGAATCAAAAGCTAAGGGTTGTGGGGACTATGTGTGTCTCGCGGATTCCAATCCCCCTAAGTTAATACCCAGTCTGGTCCCAGAATCTGTCTCATACACCTTTCAATTTCTATTCCATTCAGTTTAAAACTTTGGATCAACCTTTGAAACTTCAATCTAAATGTACCAATATTGTCTTTGGGGTTTGGGATTACCTCTACTGCTCTTCTTACATCTTACTCCATCTGTCCATGCTCTGTATACTAGCATAATGGATCCCTGAACTTCTCAGTCTCGACATCCATGTTTTCCCCTGCCCTTGGGTTAGGGACTTCTATAAGAGGGTACAATGAGGAAGATGAAACGGAGCACTTACCACCATAGGTGTTCTGTGGAGGTCACCTATCTCTTTGCGACCTTTCCAGTAGCTGTGGTGATCTGTAAGGAGTAGGTATGCTTTCCTCCGGGGGTGCAAGGGGGGAGTCCTCTTCTGGACCGGTAGAAGGTATTGCTGGCTGCTGAGCGGGGACTGCCAAAAGTCTTGTTAGTCTTAGCTCAAAGCTGTCATCATCCTCGGAATAAAAGGGAAACATTATTCACACCACATTGTTTCAGTACCTTACAGGCAAGTTCAGGGTTTGCTCTTATTCTATTTTCCATTTCCCTAAACAAGTTCTCATCTTCGCTACTAAGTCTACAATTCTTATTAATCTCTTTGATATTTTTCTTTTCTATTTTCTGTATTCTATCTCCCTGTTGATCCTGACAATGACTGCATTTTTGTCCCATACTTTATTTATTATGCACGCAGAGTAAATTTTATAGTCTCTCTCAACAGACTCTGTTGGACAGCTGACCTTCAGTGGTTTTAAAAATGCACCCCGTCCTACCATTGACCTCAGCAGTCTCAGAATAAGCTTTCACCCCCTACACAAGGATGACCCTCAACGGTCTTAGAAAAATTCCCAACCTCTCACTAGTTGTAAATTGCAGTTTATCCCAGACTTAAAGAGGAAAATCAGTACCTTTGTGTTCAATGTCCCTTCATTCTCACTATTAAGTCTTCACCTTCCAACTCTCCAGCGACACCTGGCCTCTGAGGGACAAATTGATTGTATATGTCACGCCGGAGGTCTTTCCTTGCAGGAGTCCCAGACTCTCCCGTGCACAGTTTCAGGTCTCCTACTTCTGGAGAACAGGAAAGATTTTGACTTCTGGGCTTGAAGGACCAGTTTATGTTAGGGAAATAGTACCCTGCAGAAGAAAAGAACACAGCACACAAAGGGTTTACCTGGTACCAATGAGAGACACAAAATAAAGCACACGGGTATAGTGATTAAAATGGTCTCTGTCTCGCAGATGTGAGCCAACGATATATTTTCAAAGAAACAAGTTATTTTTTGCAATCCCAGCAATTGCAAGGAAAAACTTTAGTCTCTTAAAGACAACTACAGAACATTCTGCATAATTAATATATTAGCAGGGGGTTAAACTCTAGGCATATATGACATTTTCCCTCACACTTATTTAAACCTTTAAGTTATGTTAACACTTCGTAGTACAGCCAGCAGAGCTGATTCTAATTAGTGCCCCTAGCTGGTACAGTTCATTATGAAATTCTGACGATTTATAAGATAGAAGTAGTCTAAAATCACAAGGCACAGAAGCTAATAATTCAATTAATTTAGGAAGAATTTCAAAGAGAAAATACTTTTCTTCACGTTTTTCCCCTCGCTTTATCTGTACTTTTAAGATATTTATCCCTGTTGAGAGGCCTCTGATATATAGAAATTACTTATAGATATCTTACTTTTATTATATAATCATAGAGATCTTGTTCTCTACATTGTAAAATACAAAAATATTAACTTATTGTGCAGCTGATTGTAGTATATTTTTCCGTTGGCAGAAATGGGCTCATACACAGCCAATATACAGAAACACTACAGACAGACAAACAGTATATAAATACAGGAAGTACACAAACATCACAACACGTACATAGAGGACACACAGAGGCAGTGCTGCATCAAGCATCTCTCCATTATGTGTGAATATTCTAGTTTATAGAACCAGGAACTTGTTTGGCTGCTTTTGCATTTGTACACTATGATTAATGCTGTTCAAGTTGAAAACAGAATGTAAAAAAGTTCCTATAATCCTTCATTCTGTTTATCTGAATACATCTGAACTGCAGTGTTTTTTTCTGCTTAAGTTACATTTTTTCTGGGAAAAGGTATTTCAGTGAAACATCTTTCATTTTTAAACATGAATATATTACAGAGTAATACACACCTTCAGAAATAAAAAAAAGATAAGAATATTTGATGTATTTGCATGCTTCTGCTGTTGGACATGAATAGGTTCTGACAATTGTCAGTAGAATAAAAAGAACAACGCATATCAAATATTCCTGTAACATTGCATGTCATATTTGGAAAGTCACAGGGGTATGATCATCATACGAGTGCCTGCAAGTTAAATTAACATTATTGACCCTGGGAGCCCTGCTAGCCAAGCATGCTAATTTAACATTTTTGGCATTCAGGGGGTTACATATTTTGTAAACACATACACACATATATATATATATATATATATATATATATATATATATATATATATGGGCAGGTCCCACGCCGAGGGAGAACCGACAAGAAGGATGCAGATTCAAAATCATGGCTCTCCAGCAATGAAAAATCCCCTCGCGGACACATGGCGCAAAAGGCAGCAAAAACTGGAAGGGGAACGGTGCAGGGTAACTGAAATGTGGCAAGTGCTACAGAGGTCGTGGCCCAATATGAGGGCCGGACGAGTCCTTGGATATGGGCAAGCTGAATGATGGTGGAATTAACAATGAGGTGCAGCAAGACAGCGACTGAATGAAAAAAGGCAGAAAAGGCCAAAAGGAGCATGAAAGGAAAAAACTCCCTTTTTCTTTTGCAAGAATTGGCAGTAGGAATAATAAGTGGGAGTAAAAGACAGAAAGAGGATAGATGAGGGGGAACATTTGAAAATGCATAATGAATAAGGAGCGATAGAAGCAAATGAGGGCAGCATAATTAGAAAAGGACAGTCAAAGCGACTGGTAGGCAAAGAGGGTAAAAAGCGAAAAAGCAGCATGAAAGGGAAAACTCCCAGCGGAAGGCCCAGTGAGGCCAGCTAAGCAGCAATTAAAGGGAAAAGTACAGCAAGCAGCCAACAAGGGAGCACTGAGGTAAACCCTCCCAGCACAGACTCAGAAATTAACTGAGGGGTACAAGGCTTAAGAAGGTTGGGAGAGCCCTCCCACAGGAAGAGGAGAGGTGGGGGAGAGCCCCTCCCACAGGAAGAGGAAGCACCAGATACAGCCCCTCCTGCAAAAGGGAGGGACTGTCAGGGGTTTTACCTATTAAATATATAAATGAGTATACTCCTATATATATATATATACCATTTCATTATATATTTCTGATTAAATATATCCTCTTAATATTTTAATTAATACACTTATAGAAACTCCTCAAACTTAACAGTGTTTGATATCATCGGATAGGAAATATCTTAAACTTTTCATATCTATGTGTTATGTTATACCTATATTGCACATCATCATTTTATTTTGAGTTTTTAATTTTATACACATATTCCATTTTTCCTGAGCTTCACTAAGTGTCTACATTGTAATGAGAATGTAAACAGTGGATCCACCAAAAGGCTAGTCATTAGTATTCATACTAGATTCTTTTGATCCTCAAATGTCATGAAATAGTAACACCTCAAATTGGAGACGAGAGATCCACCATTTGGCTCTGATAGACAATATTTGTTTGACTGTGCATTTGATATTCATGTATCCCCAATTAGCACAATAGTGAGAAATAATTCCAGGATGTGATTAAGGTGATATCTAGATAAGAATGGCTATTTAAAATAGGCTTGAAAGAAAAGAGAAAGAAAAGAGACACAAAGAGAAGGAGAGGCTTGGGGAGACACATGCAATCCTAAGAAAGAGAGGACATATTTTTGGCTCCTGATATATTTAATTTTTCATATAATAATCGATTTGGGATTATCCAGGCTGACTCTACGTGATATTGGGTTGATTCTGGTATCTGGTAATGTATAGATTTAATTTCAAACTTCTGTGATATAAAAGATAAATTGATCTTATTTATACCACTAAATCAATTATATCACAGAAGCCACCAATATATCTACTGTAGGTATTATTCACATTGTGATATATTTTCCTTGGTTCCAATAGTATTTTTGTATTTCAATATATGGTTATTATTATAGCATCACCCCATTATTAGTTATATAGTTCTATTGGGGTATATTATATATTCTGCCAACAATATCATCGTGACTTACTATATTAATAAGATTGATTCTCATGTTTATTATAAATAGCTAAAATAAGGAATATTGATTATAGTAATTTATTGTTATTTTCTATTACCCTAGAAGATTTTGTTGATAAAGAAGTTAGAAGGTTTTTCTTGTTTTATTAACACTTTATCGTATTATATTGTAGTAGACTTAATTGGGTTATTGACATCTGAAAATCATATAGTACTGTTTAGAACTTTTTATTACTCTAGAACTCGATTGTGATATTGATGATAATAAACGCTGTTTTGTTTAAAAGCTATACTTTCCTATAAATTGACGTTATAATCGGACAATAAGTAAAATTGACTATTTCTAATATCATTTTACTATAAACACCACGACATAATTTGGAGGCACTGCTGAGATCACGTCTTTATAGATAAGTGAATTGATATTTATCAATTTAAAACTTTTTAATACAACAGCATTTATTAAAATAAAAACAAAATGGCAGAAGGCCGATCCAGTTCAGAAAGGACAGGGGTGTTGTCATTGGAGAAGATATTGAAACTAGATGCAATGGGATGTGAAACATTGATCAAAAGTTTAATAAGCAATGTGTATCCTCTGTGTGAATACCCATCAAGATTGTCAGAATACTTTAGTAACATCAAACCGATAATTGATGGAAATGCCATAGACGATTGGAGTCAGGAGACAGAATTATTACCAAATATTAATGGTGTCATAAATGCAGTTCAGGATAACTTTGAACGTAAAAAGAATCTTGCCCGTGTAGCGATTAGCTGGATGGAAGTCGCCAGATACTGGAAAGGCCAGACTATTGAAAAGGAGGTGGTCATAACTGGTTTAAATAAGACAATTAAGGAGATATCTGAGGCATGCAACCATTTGAGAGACTTACACGAAGGTAGGATAAAAATGTCAGAACATCAAGTAGTTAAAATGGGTGAGTTAGAAAAGGAATTAGAAGATGCTAAGGAAAGATTACAAGGATATGAGGGATTAACAGCAATGTGTGATAAATTAATGAGGAAATTAGGGGATTTTCAAATAAAATGGGATGAGTTATCTGAAGACAGAGATAGAAAAACTGACCAAATTGAAGAGTTGTCTGGGCAATGTGATCATTTAGCTCAAAAAGTAAATCAGGCTGAGGGACTGTCTCAAAAATACTTACAAGACTGTGAGGAGTTAAAAAGAGAAAAATCAAGTTTAGAAGATAAACTTACCACCCTTACTAATGAAATAACTAAAAGAACAATAAGAGAAGCTGAAAGTTACCAGGAAACTAGAAAGATTCAAAATTTACTTGATAATGCCCAAAAGGAGATTAAAAATTACCAGCAGGATATTGGCAGGTTAAAAGCAGATCTAGATAAGGCCCAAAATCATGTACCAGACATAACGATTGCCAGGCATCCTAGAGATTTTGATGAGGATTTTGATTCATCCCCTTCAAGGGATGCTCATAATAAGAAATTATCTTTCCATGAGACAGCGCAGGCTATCAGAAAATTGGTAAAGCCCTACACTAAAGGATCTAAATTATCCATTGAGGATCACCTAGATACTGTGGAGAGAATCATGCTTGAATTAAATGTACGGGGATCTCATGCAAAGATATCATATCTCCCTTGGTCATTTGATAATTCATATACATCATTCTTTACTTCCCTTCAAGATAGCGATATAACTGATTGGGATCAATACAGAGCAGAGGTGAGGAGGTACTTTTCTGAATTTCGTAACCCCCAAGCAGCTTTAAGGGCCTTACACAATCTCAAATGCCAGCCTGACGAAAGTCCAAAAGAATTTTTAGTCACATTAAAACATGCATATCGGCAGACAGATAAAAGAGCAGATATAGAATCCGCAGAGTTCAAGAGGATATATTTTCATGCCTTACCATCATTTATGAAAAGAAATATAATCAGGGATTATGATGACTCTAAACCACTTAGCTGGTTGGTAAATGAATGTTCCAAGATATATGAGATTCAACAGGATGAGGAAAATAGTTTTAAACGTAAAGAAAAGGGCCAAATCCATAAAATAGCTGAAATCTCTATCCAACCAGAACTACCTTTCGAAACAAATACCAAATCCTATGCTGATGTGGTTAAAAGTCAAAATAAACCAAAATATATACCACCCAAACCTAGACCTATAAAAGTTACCCCTGAAAAGCCCCAAAATAGAAATAATAATTTGTTTTATGTAAGCCCAAATTACAAAGGAAATAATCATATTAGAGATTATTGGTGGCAACCTAAAAACCCCAATGTAGAGAGAAGATTGAGCTCTCCAAGGCCTAGTACTTCAGAAAATTCAGAAAGCCAAACCGTTACGAATAGGTATAACCGAAACCAAAATGTAGGACAAAACTCCAACCTAGAGGAACAAGTTAAATTACTGACCCAGCAAATGACTGCCCTCATGGCAGGAATGAATATGCCGGGAAATCAAACACTGAGAGCCCAGCCAGTCCAAAGGGGACAAAATTCTGAAAACCAAAACCAGTGACTGAATGGCGTTTGCAAAACTGTGATGGATAATCCTGAAACAAATGATAATAAGATATTTCTTCCTTCTGTCCCTAAGTTTTCTTTGTACACAGGAACTCCCACAGAGCAAGAAGGAGGTATCAATGAAGTCAGAGGGAGCGGTATGAACAATACACAGGTTAAACCTTTTTGTTTACAGGATGCATCACTGACCAAGCCACAAATCATTGAAACAGGGTTAATAATTAGTCAAGATAATAAACAATATAATACAGGTAAAATTGAAGATATACCTAACCTGACCAATAACCCCCCCGAAATTACCATAAACTGGTTAAACAATACCCCCCGGTCTGACTCTCTAAATAAGAACGAACAATGGAAGAAGTCAGATATGTTAAAACATTCCCATTTCCTATGTGAGATGGAGGAATGTCAGGGGAGATACTATATCCCTGTCAGCTTACAAGATGTAGACTCCATGGACATTAAAGGGTTAATAGACACAGGCTCCCAAGTAACTGTTCTTTCCCAAGATATGTATCAAGAAATAGAACGTAGATCTAATAAGAAAACTATTCTAAAATCATTCATCGGAATTGTAAAGAATTTTGATGGAATTACCATAAAGACCAAAGGTAGTGTATGGTTGAGTATTAAAATAGGAAATAAACAGGTAAAACATCCAGTGATAGTCGTAGATGTTCCTGAGTCTCAATTTTTAATTGGGACAGATCTACTGAGGCGATTAAGTCCAATAATAGACTGTATAGATGGAGTAATATGGTCACAAGTTAGCTTTCCCATAAACTATGAAAAGGTTAAACAATCCAATATGCCGAGAAATTGTCATGTAATAGAAACAAAAGAAAATTCGGTGGAAATTCATTTTCAAAATAATCAAACACCTGAAATGACGATAATACAATGCCATGACATTTCTGAAGAACAAATAAATGATGAAAATGTGATCCAAATTAATCAGGACCACATAGATAACACTCATGTAGAAGGAAATGTCCTAACTATTTCACTAAATAGGAAAACCTCTAAACCTTTTGAAATAACTAGACATTCCAAAATTATGGCTAACATAGAAATAAGAGATAAGGGTTTATTTATCCCCATAAATATTATAGGTATGAGATATCCTAAACAAGCCAAAATAGCCTTAACCCATGAACATAGTTATATTAATGAAAGTCTATTAAAACGAATAAAGAATCCAAGATTAATTCGTAATTCCCAACCATATGACCAAGACATATATAAAATAGATCATGAAACCTCAACCCATCCTATTATAGCAAGATGTTTAATACCCCTTTCGATAGGAGATAAAAAGGTTGTGCACTTGTTCCAGGTGATAGAGGATTCCCAATATCCAATATATATTGGTAATGATTTGTTACATCGGTTTGCTTTTCAAATTGATTTAATCCATAACGTTCTATGGTCTCGGTTGAATGAGTCACCATTAGATTTCAGTAATGACTCAGAAGCCTTGAAATATGCCCAACAGATGCCTTATGCGATAACCATACAGATGGAATGAACCGTCACTATACCAGAAGGAGTAGCCCAATTCCCTCTACCCTTGCAAGTAAAAAGAGGACAGATGATTCAAGGCAAAGATGCTTATGTTAATCTTAGCTATCAAACCCAACAAAAAGGCCTTAACACCACCCACACTCCTTTAATTGCTGTGACACAATTACCTTTTGTCATCCTAGTAAATAACATAGCTTCCCATCCAATACATATGGAGAAGGGATCTATAGTAGGAATGGCCATTGATGCAGAATATTTCACCTCTGAATTTACCAATTCAGTTATTGGTTTGATACCAGAGGAATATATGAGTGATGATAAAATGATTGACCAATGTTTCGATACTCAACCAGAAGGATTATTTACTGTTCAATCTATTTATCCCTTCAGTTCCATGGAAGGAGAGTGTGAAATAACAGATGACGAGCTAATTTTTAATCAAAATATAGATGAACAAGAGTATGAAGAGAATTTGGTCGATAAGATACAGATAAACTCCATTACCACCGACCTATCTACACAACTAGAGGAAGCCTATGAAATTAGTCAACCTGAGGTATTCCCTGGGTTTAAAGAAAGAGTTGAAGAACAGATAATTTTAGCCGATGGGTGCTCTAATGATACTGAACGCCAAAAATTAAGACAAGTGCTTATGAATTACCAAGGTGTGTTTTCTAAAGACTCATATGATTGTGGCCTGACGGATCTACATGTCACTAAAATTAAAACTGATCCCAGTATGCCACCTATATTTGTTAAGCAATATAGACTACCCCTCGCCTCTTATGAATCATTAGCCGATATTATAAAGAATCTAGAATCAAGGGGAATTATACGTCCTGTACATAGTTCTTATAATAATCCTGTTCTAGGTATTTTGAAGCCAAATGGGACATGGCGCTTATGCGCTGATTTGAGGCAATTAAATAAGAGAGTCCATATGTCGGCTTGGCCTGTCCCATATATAGACCAGTGTTTAGCACAAGTCCAAGGGTCTAAATTATTCACAACACTTGATTGTGCCCAAGGTTATTGGACTATTAAAGTCAATGAAGAGGACCAACATAAATTAGCATTTACATTTGGTAATCAACAATTTACATGGACTAGAACTCCATTTGGATTTATAAATTCAGGGAATGAGTTTGCTATCTTCTTGCACAAGGCAATGCCTGATGCTCAAGAGCGAGGGACATTAACCTATGTAGATGACATCTTGATTAAAAGTTGCGAATTTGATAAACATATCGTAGAAATTGAACATGTTTTGGACCAATTAAAGCACGCAGGAGTTAAAATATCTCTCCAAAAGGCTCAGTGGTGCCGCACTAAAGTTAACTTTTTAGGTCATGAGATAACTCCTGAAGGTGTAAATCCACAGAAAAAGAAGGTAGAGGCCCTACTTAAAACTAAAATGCCTACAACTACAAAAGAATTGAGATCATTCCTGGGTATCACCAATTATTCTCGTAAATTTATTGAGAATTATGCCGAAATAACAAGACCCCTCATACAATTGTTAAAGAAAGGTGAGCCATGGAAATGGGGTGAGATTCAGAACCAAGCTGTAAATGAGTTAAAACAGAAACTAAGTCAGGCCCCTTGCCTAGCGTATCCAGAACGAGGTAAGCCCTTCTTCTTAGAAACCGGTTATACTGATAATTGTTTAAGTGCTGTGTTATATCAGAAATATGACCAACATAACAAGATTATCTCTTGTGCGAGTAAAACCCTATCACCTATAGAGGTAAAATTTAATGATTGTGAGAAGGCTCTATTCGCTACAGTATGGGCACTACAACATTTTCGAAATTTCATACAAGGTGAGAAAATAATAGTGGAAACGGCACACCAACCATTACAATATATTCAGAGCAATAAAATTAGATCTGGTAATCTATCAAATAGCCGCATAACTGCTTGGACCTTATCCTTACAAGGATGGCCTTTAGAGATAAGATATGCCCAAAATAAAAAGAATCTAGTTGCCCAAGGATTAGCGGATTTACATGATTGTACTGCCGCAGACCCCTTTAAGGATGATGATCCTCATATAGACCTTCTGGAGGAATATAAATTGTCACCTCATAAAATATATGAAGAGGTATTTTGTAAATCCTTACCCACAGTTTATGTAGATGGATGTGCCTATCACGTAAAAGTAGATACAGATAATAAGCTAGTTGCGGGAATTGGTAATGTATGGATAGATAATTTTCCTGCTCCTCCGAAAGGGTGTAAAATAGGACCCAAGAGTAGTCAGATAGCAGAATTGATGGCTATATATTATGCTGTTTACACCGCAATAGAGCATAACATTAAGGACTTTGTAATCATTACTGATTCAGAATACGCCCGAAATAGTTTTGTTGAATATTTACCAGTATGGAAACGAAATAATATGACTAATGTCCGAAAGAAACCAATAAAACATGGTAAGTTAATACATGCCATTGATGAAATGGTAAATTCTCATGAACTGACTATATACTGGAAGAAAACAAAAGGACATTCCAAAGTAAAGGGTCAGGATAAAGACGGAAATGATCTTGCTGATAAACTAGCAAAGCAAGGTGCCCTAGAGGGGGAATCAATTGAAATGGACCACCTTATGGGTCCATTGCAAATTCAGGCTATCACTAGACAGCAATCCCAGAAAGATACAGAACTCTCCACAGTACAGTGGTCCCATGATACTCCTAATTTGGACTTGATCAATAGTCAAAAAGAAGATCCTATCATAGGTCCATTTTATAACCATATACAGGATCCAATACAGTATCCTCTGGACAAAATAGATGTGTCAGATAAGGAAGATTTCAGGATTCTAATTAAGTCAAAATCCCAGTTTAACATCTTAGATGGTTTACTTATCCGTACATCTAAGAATGGTATACATCAATGGGTAGTTCCTACTGCTTATCGAGGTCTAATGCTACAACATGCTCATGATGCACCAACATCAGGACACAGAGGTGAAAAGATTACATATGAGATACTTCGGGATTTTGCATATTGGCCACACATGTTGATGGATGTAAAAATTTACTGTCAAGGATGTTTAGTATGTCCCCAGTTTCAACCCCATTCACCTACCCATAGGGCTCCTCTTCAGAAAAGGGGGATGTCCATGCCATGGTCAGACATACAGATTGACTTTATTGGCCCGGTAATTACCTCTTCCAGGGGTAATAAGTATATGTTAACCGTAACATGTTTATTCACCAAATGGGTAGAATGCCTTCCGGCGACAAACTGTAAATCGGAGACTGCCGCAATTTTGTTGATTAACCATGTGTTTTCTCGTTTTGGCCTACCGCAACGAATTGAGTCAGATAGAGGAAGTCACTTCACCAGTGAGGTGATGAGCCGTATGTGGAGAATCCTAGGTGTTAAACGTAAATTACATATTGCTTACCGCGCCGCTTCTAGTGGTGGGGTAGAACGGTACAACCAATCTATTGTAAGTATCCTAAAGAAATATGTCAAGGAATCAGGTAAGGACTGGGACAGAAAATTACCCTTAGTTTTAATGGCGATAAGATCTACCCCTAGTACTGCTACTAAAATGTCCCCTTTTGAATTAATGACTGGGAGACGTATGGTACTCCCACAACATCTTATCTATAGAACCCAAGACCATAACTTGGTAAATGCCGCCACGACCCATCAGTATATTGAGAACTTGAGGAAGCATTTACAACAGGCTTTTGCATTTGCCCAGAAAAATCTAGAGAAATCTGCAGAAAGCACTAAAACATATTACGATCTGAAAACATCTAAGAAAGAATATGAGATCACAGATCAAGTTTATCTATATAACTTCCTACGTAATCAGGCAAAAGAGAAAAAGTTTTTACCCTCATGGAAAGGGCCTTATACCATTATAGATAAAATTTCACCCGTCGTGTATAAGATTCAGATCCCAAAAGATGGTGAAATGGTAGAAAAATGGGTCCATATTAACCAAATGAGAACCTGTCATCCTAGATCTCAGTTAAGAATCATTGAAAATACTTGCCCAGATGAACCGTGATTTGTGAAATGTTTTTCAAAAAAAAAAAAAAAAAATCTTCTGTCTCTTCACCTATCTACCTAATCCATCATGTTAGGAATGTATTATTAAAACCACTTGTATTTCGATTAGACATAGAAGCCAAAAGAGAGGGTATCCAAATTGATAAAAGAAAAGGCCGCTCGTATCAGGGTAATGATGATCCTAACGCCAACAAGTTCAGATGGAAACTATCGTGGCACGGTCCTTCCTCAGGCGTCTTTATCCCAGAGGCTCCAAGATTCATCCTAACCCGGGAGGAGAATAACGTCGCCGAAAATCTTCATCAGTGTCGATCCACAGAGGATGATTAAAAGACAATTCAGAATATTCCACATCAGGGTGGAAAAGACTCAAACGTGGTATCGTGACCACATTGCCTGTTCATAGGCCACTGTGAAGAAGACGTAGAAACAACTAAGGAAAACTTCATAAACTCACATAACTCCCGTTATCAACGGTCAGAACATTTGCCGAATCATGACCATTGAAATGATTATCAGGAAGATAATAATAGATGATGAATCAGGACTGCATCTCTTTTAAATAAAAGGACATTCAGGGTTATCCTGCTTAATCATGGAGGGAGTATTGATCCAGGGAGGAATCCGATCGCCAATATTTGGGGTCAGGAAGGAATTAATTTTTCCCAATTAAGACAATTGGGTTTTATGTTTGCCTTCCTCTGGATCATCCATATTATTGGTACATGTAAGCAATGAGGTCAGAAAATATACCCCAATAGAAATGATGCATAGGTAAAGAAATGTGTTTAGACAACCGAATACTTATCTATTTAATTACACATATTGCTACTGTAATAATGTCACCTACCTAATGGGGAGACATTATTCCAGAAAGGGGGATTTGTCAGGGGTTTTACCTATTAAATATATAAATGAGTATACTCCTATATATATATATATACCATTTCATTATATATTTCTGATTAAATATATCCTCTTAATATTTTAATTAATACACTTATAGAAACTCCTCAAACTTAACAGTGTTTGATATCATCGGATAGGAAATATCTTAAACTTTTCATATCTATGTGTTATGTTATACCTATATTGCACATCATCATTTTATTTTGAGTTTTTAATTTTATACACATATTCCATTTTTCCTGAGCTTCACTAAGTGTCTACATTGTAATGAGAATGTAAACAGTGGATCCACCAAAAGGCTAGTCATTAGTATTCATACTAGATTCTTTTGATCCTCAAATGTCATGAAATAGTAACACCTCAAATTGGAGACGAGAGATCCACCATTTGGCTCTGATAGACAATATTTGTTTGACTGTGCATTTGATATTCATGTATCCCCAATTAGCACAATAGTGAGAAATAATTCCAGGATGTGATTAAGGTGATATCTAGATAAGAATGGCTATTTAAAATAGGCTTGAAAGAAAAGAGAAAGAAAAGAGACACAAAGAGAAGGAGAGGCTGGGGGAGACACATGCAATCCTAAGAAAGAGAGGACATATTTTTGGCTCCTGATATATTTAATTTTTCATATAATAATCGATTTGGGATTATCCAGGCTGACTCTACGTGATATTGGGTTGATTCTGGTATCTGGTAATGTATAGATTTAATTTCAAACTTCTGTGATATAAAAGATAAATTGATCTTATTTATACCACTAAATCAATTATATCACAGAAGCCACCAATATATCTACTGTAGGTATTATTCACATTGTGATATATTTTCCTTGGTTCCAATAGTATTTTTGTATTTCAATATATGGTTATTATTATAGCATCACCCCATTATTAGTTATATAGTTCTATTGGGGTATATTATATATTCTGCCAACAATATCATCGTGACTTACTATATTAATAAGATTGATTCTCATGTTTATTATAAATAGCTAAAATAAGGAATATTGATTATAGTAATTTATTGTTATTTTCTATTACCCTAGAAGATTTTGTTGATAAAGAAGTTAGAAGGTTTTTCTTGTTTTATTAACACTTTATCGTATTATATTGTAGTAGACTTAATTGGGTTATTGACATCTGAAAATCATATAGTACTGTTTAGAACTTTTTATTACTCTAGAACTCGATTGTGATATTGATGATAATAAACGCTGTTTTGTTTAAAAGCTATACTTTCCTATAAATTGACGTTATAATCGGACAATAAGTAAAATTGACTATTTCTAATATCATTTTACTATAAACACCACGACAGGACGGGAGAGGGCCCCTCCAACAACTAACAGGTACACCTGGCCATATATGTATATATATGTACATTCATATATATATATATAGACATGTTTTGCAGTCCCATATTTATAACTTGTGTGGTACTATTTAAGAATATCTTCTTTGTTAAGCAATATTTCCTAAGTATAAAGGTAATTTGCAGCAATAAATGCAAACCCTGCTCTCTTATAGACACAATCTTCATCAAAATATCATGGATGCAGACAAGAAAACAAAGCGGAGGTGTGCAGTAAAGGATAACTGCATATAAAATTGGCAAAATGTCACGTCTGTGTTATTTATTTATTTATTTTTGTTTTATGAAACCAATTATATTTGACCACAGTAGTTTTTCAGAGGGGTCTTTTGAAGATTATACTTCTGCAACTTGAGTATTAAGTGACCACTGAAGTCACATTTTACAGTATGTTCGTTTTAAAAGACCAAGACTAAGCTTGACAATGGGCAAAATGACTTGAAAATAAACAAATGACACAATGAAAATAAACAAAACATTTACATTTTATTTTTTTATTTGCAATTATGTTTTTATGCAGGTATCCATTTTTTTCTCAAGTTGATACTGTTACGTCCTGCTTTCTTCTTGTTGGGCTTGATAAGGCTGTTATGGCCCAACCTACCCAGCAGATGTTTCAGATTATTTTATTTCCCTTCACCAAGACAGATAATGTCTCTAAAATGCCCTTAATTAGATGCAGAATTTAAAAATATGGATGTAGGCTCAGCATTATAAAAATCAGTAACTGGCTTTTATTGCTCTGGAAACTTCATAGCAGGTTCAGTGGGTGAATATTTAAACTTGAACTGATAACATTCTGTAACAGTCTGTGTGTCTTCTGGATTTTGTATTGAAGGCCCCATAACATCTTAACATCCACCCCAGCAGTATATTCTCTAGGAATGCTGACACATATTATTATTATTATTATTATCTTTATTTATATCGCGCCAACATATTCCGTATCGCTGTACAGGGGTTTAGTACATGGCAAAAACAAACTTAACACCTTATAAAGAATGGAGGGCCCTGTTTTTGAGCATATAATCAAATGCACATAGTGCTTGTTTCCAAGACATGGGCACACAATTGAAAACTCGCAAACTTACAATCTAATGGACACATACATATATATTCTAGATACCTCAGTTACCTAAGTTACCTGCCTTTATTTAGGAGCATACACACACTTCATTTCTTGTACAGGATCAGGACAGACAGTCTCTTCTCAGTTACCTCCCTTTATTTAGGAGCATACACACGCTTCATTACTTGTACAGTATCAGGGCAGACAGTCTCTTCTCAGTTACCACCCTTTATTTAGGAGCATACATACACTTCATTACTTGTACAGGATCAGGGCAGACAGTCTCTTCTCAGTTACCGCCCTTTATTTAGGAGCATACACACACTTCATTACTTGTACAGTATCAGGACAGACAGTCTCTTCTCAGTTACCTCCCTTTATTTAGGAGCATACACACACTTCATTACTTGTACAGGATCAGGGTAGACAGTCTCATCTCAGTTACCTCCCTTTATTTAGGAGCATACATACACTTCATTACTTGTACAGGATCAGGGCAGACAGTCTCTTCTCAGTTACCTCACTTTATTTATGAGCATACATACACTTCATTACTTGTACAGGATCAGGGCAGACAGTCTCTTCTCAGTTACCTCCCTTTATTTAGGGAGCATACACACACTTCATTACTTGTACAGGATCAGGGCAGACAGTCTCTTCACAGTTACCTCACTTTATTTATGAGCATACACACACTTCATTACTTGTACAGGATCAGGGCACACAGTCTCTTCTCAGTTACCACCCTTTATTTATGAGCATACACACACTTCATTACTTGTACAGGATCAGGGCAGACAGTCTCTTCACAGTTACCTCACTTTATTTATGAGCATACACACACTTCATTACTTGTACAGGATCAGGGCAGACAGTCTCTTCTCAGTTACCGCCCTTTATTTATGAGCATACACGCACTTCATTACTTGTACAGGATCAGGGCAGACAGTCTCTTCACAGTTACCTCACTTTATTTATGAGCATACACACACTTCATTACTTGTACAGGATCAGGGCAGACAGTCTCTTCTCAGTTACCACCCTTTATTTATGAGCATACACACACTTCATTACTTGTACAGGACCAGGGCAGCAATTCTCTTCTCAGTTACCCCCCTTTAGTTATCAAAGACTGCATTCAACTACTACACACTATTTTTGACACTGGCACTCGGCCCCCCAGGGCCCTTCGGCGCTCCTCTCATAGCTCAAGGCCTCTTCTGTCGGCGCGCCTTATGAGCGGAGGATGGAATAGTTATTTGGCTGAAGTACATTTTTTACACCACCAGATGGTGCTGTGGCACATCCGCACACCAAAGTCTTGAAATTAAAACAGGATTCCAAATAGAAATGGACGAAGCAACATAACATACAGTAATAAACATACACAGGGTAATCAACTTAACATAACATATTACATAACTATAAAACATACTATAAAATGACTGAGCCCAAACACTGTTTTACATGCAACTTTCCAACTACAAAGATAGAAATGTCCTGTTTATTAAAAAAATCTCCTCCTACCTCAGGAGGTTGGAAAGAAGAAACCAAAATGGTTTCTTAAACTGCAGCATGATATCATAAAAAAAGCAAACAAATTAGGGGCTGTATAATTTTTGTTACATTCTAAAAACATTTAGCTCATTTTAAAATGTGTTTTATCTATAAAACTACATTGGCCCTTCAAGAACTATAGGGATGATAAAGAAAAAAAGTAAAAAAATAAAATAAAATAAACACAGCTTTTGATGTATCAAGTAGTATATACATCAGAGGTTTGCTTCTGCAGCACTTACGCTTATATTAGATACTTGTCATCATTTGAATCACACATTTAAACAAACGTTTTAGTAGCACTGATCAAAAGTATGAGGGACCTTGCGTACATACAAACAAATGTTGGAGATGCAATAACTTGCGTCTGAAATGTCAAAATAATTTCTTCTCTGATACAATTATCTTTATTTTATGTTTCTGTGCTTGTGTCCATGCATCTTTGAGTATTTTTCTCTGTTACATGTTTGTTTCCAAGGTAACCATAAACGTAAAAAAAGTAACTGATGGATTTATATTAGATGACTCAATATCACTATATGAAATTAAAGCATCTTTCTCCAGGATATGAAATCTGAAAAAGTAAACAAATCTAAATGAATATTTTATATCTCAGAAGCCAATGCACTCATACCACTGATCATGCAATCTAATGGATTGGGCCACTGTAAGATAGAAACTTTGACATCAGCCCATCCATTACATCTTGTCATAATTAAATAAATGCACATGTTGGTAGTATCATTACCCTACACATAGTCAGAAAAATGTGTATACGGTAATTTATCTGGGCCTCTTTTGTGTGACAATTTAATTTCCGAGTGTTTCAGTGTAAATCAGTGTTATGATTTAAGTCCGCACATATCAATGTGAGTCTTGCATTTGTCACTGTGATTCGGGTGTTTGTAATCTTGAGTTTGGTGTTTATCTATGTCAAGGCTGGGCATTGCAGACTCACCCCCCATATTAGGGCCCCGGCGTGACCCATGCAGGATCCATTTAGGCTAAGATGATGAATAAAGGACACGACGACTGAAAGACATTTTACATATTTACAAACAACCAAATTAACAGGGTAGGTAGGTGGGATCTCAGTCGGGAGACCACTCTGCTGTAAGAAACGGCGCGAAACGCGGGCGCACGACACGCCCCCGACGCAGCTGATTGGCTGAACGGCCTCACAGGCTCCGCTGGGTCACGCAACTCTTCGTGCTGACCCAGGAAGCCTGTGCAGCCTCCGCATCATACAGTAGCTCTGCCCCTGGGTGTGCTCACTTGCAGTAGTGTTTTTAATTAACAGGGAAACTGTAGGCTTAGGAGTTAGCCACCAGCTAATTCTGTGTTTCCCAGACATACTGTACAGCCTTATTAAATTGCGATTCAGCAAATTTAAAAGGGCTCTATTTAAGCACATAGCATATTTTTTTTACATAAGTTTTTAGTTAGTGAAGACCTTGCTTTTGGATAGAAGTTCACTAACTAAAAACTTGACCTGGTTTGTTCTTTTGATTCTTCATTTTTGTCTGCAACCTGCATCTGACCCCTGGACCGTCAGACCTCACATTTGTCTCTTCCCTGTTAGTACCTCTGCCTTGGACCTGCAGCCTGACTTGAGCACATGTCAGCTGTTACCAGCAGTCCTACAACATGCCCTATCACCTTCTACAAATAGTCCTGTAAACTTAAGCCCCTGGTTAGCTGGCTACCAGCAGTCCTGGATCTGTCTCTTGCTACCTGCAGTCCTGCAACCTGCCCTATAATTCCTCTTATTTTGTTAAAGTTTGGTTTCCTGGGACTTCTATTAAGCTTCTTCTTCTCCTGCCTCTGCTTATCATTCCCTGACAATCCATCAATAAGTTGTTTGTCAATCAGTGTAAATTTAGTGGGTGTCACTGTAAGCACAGTGTCAGTGTGTCTATTGTGAGTGAGGTATATGCAAGTTTTGTTGTGGTATGTATCAGTGTGAGCCTTGTGAGTGCCATTTTGAATCTTGCATGTGCCAGTCTGATTTGAATTAAAATGTTAGTGTGAATCGGATATGTGTGTTTGTTGCTTTCAATTGTAGTAAATGCTGCAAGTGTACTGCAAGCCTGGTGTATGCTAAGGTGTTGGTGTGAATCAATGTGGGAGGGTTTTTCATTGTAGGCCAGGTGTATTATGTTTAGACATTGTGTGTTTCATTGTGGCACAATGTGTGAGTGTGTGACAAGTTGTGAGCCTTGTTTGTGTCATTGTTCAGCTGGTATATATCAGTGTTAGACTGGTGGATTTCATATTGTGTGTTAGTGTTGTACAAATCTCCCTCAACATCCATATGGTAATAAATACATTAATTTTAAACATCATTGATAATAAGCACTATATATTCATAGACTTCACCCACATAAGGCTTGAGGTCAGTGAAGAGCTCAAGTTTAGTCTATATGTATGTAAGAGATGTCTTACATATGTTTTCTTAAAGGTATAAATACGTTTTCTGGGTTTCAAATGTTTGGTAAGAAACAGGCAGTGATTATCATACAAATCTGTGTTATCTAGAAAAGTTCAGTGTACATACAAAGTTAAATGCAGGAAAGAAAAATCCAGCTTTGCACACCCACAGGGAGCTTACATAACCAAGTACGCAGAGAAGAGGCAGCCAGAGCGGGGTCTGAGCTCACAGAGGAATCAGAGTACAAGGAGAGAGAGAGAGAGAGAGAGAGAGAGAGAGACTACATATCCAAGGTGGCTTTGCAACACAGAAACCCCAGAATTTGATACAAATGTTTCAGCTAACAACTGTTTTCTTCCAATTGGCCAAAACAAATTATGAATTTTATGCTAAGCTCAGCAGGGATTTTCAGGAGTGTCAGCTGACAAAAGCTGCTGCTTTTGAAAAGATGTAGAAAATATCAGGGTGAGTTTGTAAATGTTTATTTTGGTATTTTGCATACACTACTGATTCTCCTCTATCAGATGCATCCATAATCCAGGAAACTTAGATATGCCTTTAAGATACTTGTAACTTAAGAGCCAGTAATTACGGAGTATAGTGATAATGTTAGAAACTGCCAACATCTTTGTAATATGCATAAACACAACACTATAATAGTTGTCAGTGTAAGGAATGATAACGATGTTGGTCACATTTTGATGCCCATGGTGCTGCAACTTCGAGCTTCGTGAAGTGAGCCGTCGACTGCGATCCTTGGATAGTGAGGCGAGCAGTTGAGGCACACGGGACTTAGGCCGCAATGAGCGCCAAAAGAGCTCATTAAACTGCAAGCCTCGCAGTTGAGGCTCGCGGGACTTATGACCCATACGACTTAGGACCAAAACCCGTACATGCAAAGTACTGGTCGCAAAAATCCGACTTTACCGCACGAACCATGGAACTGCAGAAAATTATAAAACAAATATGCCTCAAATTAACTTACACACACACAGAGCACAATGGGAGAGCCAGGGAGCCTGTGAGTGAGGTTACAAGTTAATTTGAGGCATATTTGGCGTTTTTTCACCAACAAAAATTTCCTAAGCGAGAAAAAAAATGGCTGCAAAAAAACGCAACACAGCAAAAATGAGGCCGAAGGACAGAAAAAGTGCTCCAAGGGGCCATACACTCGCATTTTGTGGAAAACAACTGTGCTAGACTTAAAATTTAACTCTTTCCAATTTTCTAGTCATATATATAGTTGTAAAGTATGTAATTGCCAGTTTGTCTGTAACGCTATGTTAAAAGTTACAGGCTTATGCAATGATCACCGAAGCCCCGTAAAGTAGAGGGGGGAGAGTCTCGCAATGAGTACCAGAGGCGCTCATTGCGAGGCTCTCGCAAGGTAGAGGGAGGGAGAATGGCTTCCGAGTTACGGGCTTGAAAAAAAAAATAGCAACAGTTAAAATCGAATTACAGACTTGAAAACTCAATTTTAAACATTTTTTTTTCAAGCCCTAACTCGTAAGCCGCTGGGAGGCGCCAAAAGACGCCAGTTGAATAGCAAATTAGCGTGCAACTTCACTTACGGGAGTCGGGGAGTCGTGAGTCGTGAGTGAGGTTGAAAGCTAGTTTGCTATTCAATTGGCGTCTTTTGGCGTCTTCCCAATGGCTTCCGAGTTACGGTGTCTAAAAAAATGGCGTCAGTTAAAGCCATAACATTTTTTTCAAGCCCGCAAGCATTTGAGCAATAGCGATTTAAGCTTCAAGCAATGCAGGCTTGAAAAAAGTTACGGGTTTAACAGCTGCCAAGCCCGCAAATGAGAGACAGGGAAGGCCAAAGAGAGACAGGGGAGGGAGAAGGGGGAAAAGGACACAAGAAAGGGAGATAAGGGGAATAAAACAGGGCAGAGAGAGGGGGGCAAACAGACATGGGAGGGGGGGAGAGACATTGGGGAGGGAGTGGGAGGAAAGAGACACAGGGATGGACAGGGGGCAAAAATAACACAGTGGAGGGGAAAGAGACACGGAGGGACAGGGGGGAAAGAGACACAGGTGAGGGAGTGGCAGAAGAGACACGGGTGGGGGGGAAATAAATATTATCCCGTCATTTGTGACAGGAGGCCTGCAATGGGCGCCAAGAGTACTCATTGCGAGGCCTGCAAAGGGTGCTGAAGGCGTTCATTGCAAGGCTTGCAGAGAGGAGAGAGAAGGAGAGAAGAGGGAGAGGACACAGAAGAAGCAAAGGAGATAGAGAGAAGCCGTGCATATCGAGGCTTGCATTGCCCGGCTTTGTTGTACATTGCGAGCCTCGCATTATGTGGCAAACAACATTTCGAGGCTTCAAATTTTTATGCCGTTTGTTTTTTACAAATCGCTAGTAAACAATAATAATGGATGCTACATAGAAGAGCAAGTCTCAGTAGCATACATGCAGAAAGACAAGCAGGTCAAGCATCACTCCTATACCAGGAGCTCTACAGAGCATCACTCTTAAACCCCAAATGTTCAGCAGAGCATCACTCCTATACCCACAGAGGCTTTGCAGAGCATCACTCCTATACTGCAGAGGCTCTGAAGAGCATTACTCCTATTCCATGGCGGCTTTGCAGAGCTTCACTCCTAAACCCCAGATGCTCTGCAGAGACCTTATATATAATCCATGTTGTTTTGCATTTCTCACCACATAACAAGGTCAGGGGTTGTGGGTCGTGTTCCTTCGTGTTCCTCCTCCAGGACAGAATTATCATTTGGACGGTTGCATTACAATGATAAAAAGCAGGGTCTATCTCTATGTATTTTATTGACAAACATAAGTGATATATAATGCTTCTAATAAGAATATTTATAACACGACCCTCTGATACAGAGTAGATGAAGTACCTGCTCTGGGGATCTATAGAGATTGGATGACAATGTATAGAGCTAATAAAAGGTAATTTTGTATAATTGTTGCAAAACAAAATAGGGACTGAGACTGATAGTTATATACAAAGGCTAAAGATTAGAGTAGGTACTGAAAAATACATACTATAAGACATGAGAAACATTCTGACACATGAGGAAGTGATAACCCTGCTCCTGTGAACTTACAGTGTAAAGGAGATGGGGAAGTGACACAAGAAGGTGAGAGTGTGGTGAACAATGGCCAAGTCAGCAGGCAATAAACACTGAGCGGTGGCTGTGTGTCCAACAGTGATTTCCAATATTCAGTATTGTTTTGTAAATACTCCGTGTTACGAGTCAGTTTGACTCAGGAAAAGAATGACGCAAATCTGATCTAATTAAGAAGGAGGCATCTTTATTTACTTGTACAAGAGAGTCCAAGGGGATAACCACAATGGCAGACAGAGCGAGTATGCAGAGAGTCTCATGAGAAGGATGTGAAGAGTCCTTTTTCATGTTGAGGGGCTTGAAACCTTGCTATATTAGCTTCTATGAAACCGTTATGACCTTTTCTTCAACCTTGACAGCAGTTCGATTGGGAAGAAACACAAGGTGAGAGGTCCAGTCCACCTAGGAGATAGAGAAACCGTAAGAGACTTCACAAGGACATAATCTCACAGGTCAATATCATGCATTGGTTTATCAGACATTTGAGGCAGTCTTGCCTGCTAACTGCTTATGATGCCAATATTATTTTACCATGAGTCTCTGTACTGAAATAGTTCAGTAGTAGATTGGGAGGCCAGTTAAGTTGGTGTCGGCTACACAGTGAGTTGCCACTGTAATCACTCTTTTAAACTGATGACCAAGGAATAAACACAATGGCAGATAGAGCGTTATCCAGAGGGTCTCACAAGAGGGCTGGGAAAAGTCCTTTCTCGTGGTGAGGGACTTGAAATCTTGCGACAGCTTTCATGAAACCATTCTGACCTTTACTTCAACCTTGACAGCAGTTTGATTGGTGAGGAACACAAGGTGAGAGGTCCAGTCCACCTAGGAGATAAAGAAACCTTATTAAGAGACTTCACAAGAACATCTCCCAGGTGAATATAATTTACTGGTTTATCAGACATTTGAGGCTGTCTGTCTGCTACCTGCTTATGATGCCAAAATTAGGAGACTTCACAAGGAATATATATATTAAAATATATTTTACCATGAGTCTCTGTACTGAAAGAGCTCAGTAGTAGTAGATATGGAGGCCAATTAAGTTGGTGTTGGCTGCACAGGTGAGTTGCCACTGTTCTCACTCTTTTAAAAACGGATGACCAAGGGATAAACACAATGGCAGACAGGGCGAGTATACAGATAATGTCATGAGAGGGTTCATTGTCACAATGTGTTTTTTTGGGGGGGGGGGGGAAACCCAACAAAGTAAAAGTACACTATTGTACAACTTCCTAATTATCACAAAACAGTTGCTTGCACAAATACAGAACTTTCTGCCAGACATATAGACTTTTAACAATTTCCTCTGAAGTTCAGATAGGGATGTATAATATCAGTACATGTGTTAAAATGTATTTTACCATCAGTCTCTATACTGAAGGAGTTCAGTAGTAGATTGGGAGGCCAGTTAAGTTGGTGTCGGCTACACTGATAACCATCGGGATAACAACAATGGTAGACAGGGTGAGTATGCAGAGTGACTAACCCGATGGCTGTAAAGAGTCCTTTTTTATGCTGAGGGCCTTGAAAACTTGTGACATGAGCTTCCATGAAACCATTCTGACCTTTATTTCAACCTTGACAACTGTTCGATTGGTGAGGAATACAAGGTGAGACGCCCAGTCCACCTGGGAGATAAAGAAACCTTATTAAGAGACTTCCCAAGAACATAATCACCCAGGCTCAATATCATGCATTGATTTATCAGACATCTCACCAGAGGGCTGAAAGAGTCCTTTTTCATGGCGAAGGGCTTGAACCCTTGAAACATGAGCATCCATGTAATCATTCTGACCTTTTCTTCAATCTTGACAACAGTTTGATTGGTTAGGAACACAAGGTGAGAAGGTTGAGTCCACCTAGGAGATAAAGAAACCTTATTAGGCAACTTCACAAGGACATAATCTTACAGGCCAATATCATGCATTGGTTTATCAGACATCTCACCAGAGGGATGCATACCATTCTGACGTTTCTTTCAACCTTGACAAAAGTTTGATTGGTGAGGAGCACAAGGGGAGAGGCTGAGTCCACCTAAGAGATAAAGTAACCTTATTAAGAGAATTCACAAGGACATACAGCTCCCAGGTCAATACCATGCATTTGTTTAGCAGACATCTCACCAGAAGGCTGTAAAGAGTCCTTTTTCATGCTGAGGGGCTTAAAACCTTGTGACATGAGCTTCCATGAAAACATTATGGCCTTTACTTCAACCTTGTAAGCAGTTCGATTGGTGAGGAACCCAAGGCTGAGATGTCCCAGTCCACCTAGGAGATAAAGAAACCTTATTAAGAAACTTCATAAGGACATATCATCTCCCAGGGTCAATATACAGGTCAAAATCACGCATTGGTTTATCAGACATCTCACCTGAGGGTTGCAGACCATTCTGACCTTTCTTTCAACCTTGACAACAGTTTGATTGGTGAGGAACACAAGGTGAGAGGTTGAGTCCACCTAGGAATAAAGAAACCTTATTATTAGGAGACTTCCCAAGGACATAAGCTCCCAGGTCAATATCATACATTCATTTATCAGATATCTCACCAGAGGGCTGTAAAGAGTCCTTTTTCATGGTGAGAGTTTTGAAACCTTGTGACATGAGCTTTCATGTAACCATTCTGAAGTTTGCATGAAGAATCAGACTTGATAATGGGCAATACATTTTAGAAAGTATGGGAAAATGTAAGAAAATATAGGCTTTAAATACTAAATGTAATTATACTGTAACGAGACTCGCCACTTTTGCATTCCTTGCTACTACAACAGGTGGGGAATGCAGAGAAAAAGATGCTCAAATAAGACAATGGCTGCCCCAATAAAGCATAATTACATATGATTAGTAATTAATTAAAGGTTCTATGTGCACATTTACCCATTACTTATGTCTATTTCTTCAAAAAAGTATAATGCAAATTATAGGACTACAGTATGTTTTTGTACATCAGACATTAACTTGCAGATCTTCAGTCCCTACATTATATAATAATTTGGCTTTGTGACATTATGGTGATATATGATGCATTCATATACATATACCAAGATACTTATTAATAGACTATGGGTAACTGTTTGGGGTTGGTGTATTTTTATTGGAGAAATTGGCAACATAAAAACTCTGTGGTACTCATTAAGGCCTCACATACTTACTCACAATGGATTACATACACAGAGACATTTAGGAAAACTCATACATTAAAGGTGACAAAACTTCCCCTTTAATGGGAAACATACACATTGCAGACCTGCTGTAAAACCAAGTGCATCTCTGCCATTCCAAATAAAAAGGTGAGGTCTGACCAGTGTAGAGTCTATATAGTCAAGAACAAATAAACTGAAGAAATGTTTTTCTTACCTGACAGATGTATCTCCTCACATATGTAATTATATCTTGTATTTATAGCGTACTAACATTTTCTGAAGAGAGATACAAGGGATACAGTAAATACATTAGACTTGTGACTCCTTGTGACTATACGATCTTATACATAGTATTAGACAGTTACAATTCACCTAATTTACCCAATTATGAATGCTTACCTTTATCTATACAATGTTTCAGAATTCATATACAAAGTAGAGTTTTGCTCCTTTATGGTTTCCTATAGTCATCTATAAAAGGCCATGGGCCCAGCTCATAATCTGTTGGTCTTCCTAGTATGAGTGACTATGCCTCTCATCTCAGATCCTTATATAGTCTCCTGGGCTCTGTGACATCATCTATTATGACATGTCTCTGATGTAAGAAGTGTTTGTTACCTGGAGGGCCCAGCACAGGCTTGCGATGGCAGCCATTAGACAACTCATCATCCAGTAAATATATACAATATAATGTACAGCAGAGGTTCCTCTGTCTCTGTCACTCTGATACTGCAACCACTGACCTCACCCTGCCCCTCACCCACCCCAGGTTACTCTTCTTTTATTGAGTCTCTTAGATTTCCTACAGCTGATCAATTAACAACACCTGCTAACTACTCCTAATTAATACTTTAAACAATGTATTCTCCTACCTTTCTCTTCCTCATAACCTCCTGCTTTTTCCTTAAGCTCTTCTTCTCAACTTTTCCACATCATGTCTCCCACAAAACCATCTGTTGGCCATCTGCGTGCACAAACCCATAACTTTCAAAGTGGCAGTTATGGGCCTCGCAAAGAGCATCAAAGGTGCACAATAGGTGGGGGGGTGGGGGGGGGGTAGAGGCCCGCTATGAGCGCCAAAGGCGCAATCCCGTAACTTTCAAAGCTGCAGTTACAGGCCTCGCCAAAGGCTCGCATTAGGTAGAGGGGGGTGAGGCCCGCAATAAGCGCCCAAGGCGCTCATTGCGAGGCCCAAAATGGCCACGGGAGGAACCAACAAAGGGCTTCAAAGTTGCAGCCTTGAAAATATTGCAACCGTTAAAACTGTAACTTACAGGTTTAAAGGTCTAAATATTTTCAAGGCCGTGACTCAGAATCCCGTTGTGGGCTTGGGGAAATTGATCAACTTCCCCAAATGTTTTCACACTTGAGGGAGGGGGAGACACAGGTGAGGGAGAGGGAGTAGGTGGGGGGATAGAGACACTGGATGGAGTGGGGGGAAAGAGACACAGGGGTGAGAGGGAGACACGGGAGGGAGTAGGGGGTGGTGAGACAGAGGAGATGGAGAGGGGGGAAAAAGACACAGGGGAGAGAGGGGGAAGAGAAACGGGGAGAGAGGGGGAAGAGACACAGGGGTGAGAAATGGGGGAGAGGTGGGAAAGAGACACAGGGGAGAGAGGGGGAAGAGACACAGGGGAGGGGATGAAAGAGACACGGGCGGGAGAGGGAGGGAAGAGACACAGGGGAGAGAGAGGGGGTAAGGAGACACACGGGTGAGAAATGGGGGAGAAGGGGGGGAGACACAGGAGGGAGTGGGGGGAAGAGACACAGGGTTGATAGAGGGGGGAAGAAACACAGGGGAGGGAGAGGAGAAAGAGACAAACAACAGATACATAAACAGACAGAAAACACAATTTTTTGATGGGCAACTTGCTAGTGTTACAATAATGATCAGGATGCACCAACATGGTATATTTATGATCACAATATACAATCAGCCATGACAAAGCAACATCCGGCTCAGTAACAGCTGTGTCCTGTAGATTTCTTGATGTCGCATGGAGATATTCTCCCGTCTCGCCCTCTCTCTAAATATAATTTTTTTGTTTATCCTTAAGGTTTACTTTAAACAAGATCAATAAAAATGACCTTTTATTGCCAGCTTTCTCTAGGCATCTACTTTCTTGATAGGTTGTATTATTTTATATTTACAGTTGCTAGGTCTAAACACAGAGACAATTAATTAAACCTCGGATTTAAGTAAGGATACATAATCAGGAAGGGTACTAACCTAAAGTATGTTTTATATCATTACTAGATGCCAGAACATAACAATTGTATCTACATAAAAGAGGACAGGTGCACAGTAATATCAGGGGAGATTTTTTCAATTTATCAGGACAGTCAGTCTATCGGTATGACTGCTGCACAACTAGAGCCTCCTGCAATACAAGTTGTGTACTATCAAAGACAGTCCCAGTTAGAACACCTAGTTATAATCTGAGGTGACAGTGAGGCACATCTAAAAATACCCATTATAATAAACGGTTTGGACGCAAGGTGGTGGTTCAAAAGTTTGTCCGATGGAGATATTAAAGGATATGTATGAACTTAGCTTCCTATAATCTACACAGAATCATGTAGTGCTATACTATTTGGGGTCTATGACTACAAGAGAAAATTTATGTAACAACCAAAGGTTCCTAACCTTCTAGCCCATTTGGTACCAAGACCTTTTTCACAAAAAGCATGGTTTGTACAATTCCCTAAAATGTTTCTTCTCTACACAGAGACTTTACTGTAGTCACTAATTGGCAGGTTATTCAGTACAAAAAATCTGAAAGCTTTTCAGGAAACCAGCTCAGTTAGGTGAGATACTATTTCTCTACTCTAGTGATAGCCTGCGGTTACTTAGCCAAGCTAACTCCTTTTGAAATCATTCACAATGTAGTATACCTATTGTTCCAAAATATATTATGCATCATAAACTTCTCCTATCTTATTTTCCTGCTGCAGTTCACAATTATCCACTCTAACAGAATATTGGTATTCACTTATCTTAACCTCTGTGGTGGGAGATAACAATAAATCAAGTGGATTCACAGGTTTAAGTGATTGGCACTACCGTTCCAATGACCTGTGGTTTTCACACTGTGATATTGGCTTTACTAGTGGTTTCACCATATCACATCATATAACCAAGCTGAAAAATGTGTGGTGTCCTTCACACATGAAATCCTTCCACAAAAGCTACATAGATATTGAGGATAGAGTCTTGGCTATGGGCTATAAGCAACTAGTAACTTGCCCGGGATTGACATGATTAAAATGATAAGGCTGGCAATACTGCTGGCCACACAATGTGAGACTTTTGGTTCTCTGAGCACCTTCGGCATTCATTGCGAACCTCTCCCCCCATGTACTTCAAGTTTCCTGCTTTGCATTGATCACTTTCGGCGCTCATTGCAAGCCTCTCCTGCTCGTGGTGCTCATAATGAGCCCCGCAATGAGCACCTTCGTCGCTCATCACGTGGCTCGCAATGAGCGCCTTTGGCACTCATTGCGACCCTATTCCTCTCGCCTGCGCTCATTGCAAGCCTCTCCCTCTTAAGGTGCTCATCGTGAGCTCCGCGATGAGCGCCTTTCCTCTCGCCTACTGTACTGGCCGCTCATTGCAGGGTTCGTTAACCTGCAAGTTTAGTGCTTGGGAATGCCATGTGTCTCTTTCCAGCATCTCCCCCCTGTCCCTTCCCTGTGTGTTTATTCTTTGTGTGTGTGCTGAATGATTGTGTGGCACACAGTGACTGCCGTTGGTTTTATTTTCAAAGTCCTGCGTGCCTGGCGTTGTTGTTATAAGTGTTAGTGTGTTTGGTGTGGTGTATTTTCTATGTTTGTGTGTTACTGTTTGTGCTGTTGTGTATTTTCTAAGTTCTGTGTGCCTGGCGTTGCAGAGCCTCGTTTTCATCCTGTTTCACATTTTTTTCGTCCGCCTTTTTTTTTTCTCGCTTAGCCAATTTGGAGTGATGGAAAAACTGCAAATGAGGCTCAAAATCGCTTGCAACCTCACTCCTAGGCTTCCTATATATATATATATATATATATATATATATATATATATATATATATACACACACACACACACACACAACATACATACATACTAAAAATGTAGGATATTTGTATAATTTTTCTCAACACTCATTATATTGTGTGGTAAAAGGTATGCAAATTCTCAGTACTGAAGAGTTCAACTTTAACTTGACCGTTACAGGAAAGGTTGTACAAGAAGTGCCAGCTATTGGATTGAAAAATATTTAGTCACACAGGTGCTCCATGGGGTTCAAGTCCTGGGAATTCGGAGGCGAGGGAGGTACTTGAAAGTTTTTCAGCCCTATTAAATTAGAAGCCAGTAACGTGGGACTTGCAAAGGCTGGGAGTTACGAGCTTGAGAAGCAAACCCGTAAAGCATTTGTAAACTGTTGGATTTGCGGACGTGAACATGATCAATTAGTCAAATCCGTAGTTACGGGTTTAAATGCTGCCAATGGAAACAGAGATCATAATCATTGCGTCACAGGAAAATGGAGGTTGGATTTCAAAGTCTTACGGGGTTCAATTACAAGTTATGATCGGACCCACATTACAATTATAATTCAATATTAATAAACCCGTAAATATGATATTCTATTACATGCAAGTTCCATTATGTGTATTAACACACTGATTGCCGGGATCGATATAACAAGGAAATTCAACATGAAATAAGTATTTTATTGGGCCGATTTGCGAGGTTGAGAATGTTGTGGTATTAATCCTAAGACCTAACATCACTTTCCATTTTAATAAAAGTACAGTAGTGTGGTGATAATTGCATTTAAAGTGCTATGGATTGGACTTTACCCCCCTTGCGGGTCCTCTCTATCACTCATTGGCCTTTGGACTACATTTCCGTGTTACGTGGTTGAACACAAGTGAAATTGTAGCAATTTAATAGCATGATTGGAATCGTAGCAGTTACAAGCTTGAGAGAAAAAAGGATTTACGGCTGCGAAGTTCCACTTTTCACATACCAAAAGGCTTTTTTCGCTCCAAACCCGCAGATTGGCAGCGGCTTGCTTTACGGGGTTAATTTAATAGCAGTAAGTGGTACAGGTTACAATACGAGCTACGGTTTTACACATTAAGGGAATTTAACAGGGCTGTTTGTCATGCTCCTCCAACCACTGCTGGACAATTCTGGCCGACATGTTGCATTGTCCTACTGGAAGATCCCATCAACTCCAGAAAAGACAGTCAACATGTATGGGTATACTTGATCTGCAAGAATAGATGGATAACCCAGTCTGTTGAGAGTGCCTTCCAGAGATATTAATGGACCCAGACAATGCTAAGCAAAACATTCCCAGACTATAAAGCTGCTGCTACCAGCTTGTGTTCTTCCAACAATTGTTGCAGAGTGTTTGTTCTTGGGGGTTTTGAGCCTGAAACTCCAACGTCCGTCCAGTCGATGGAGTAGAAAACTGATGAGTCACGAGAGGGCAACCCTTTGGCAATCAGAAGAGGTCCACTTTTGATACCGTCATGCAAATTGAAGCCGTTTTTGAAGATGAACCCTCATCAGCATCTGTTTGCGTCGGAGCCCCGTACTCTACAGGGTTCGCGGTACTGTAATTTTAGACACAGGTCTGGTAGCCCCCTGGTTCATTTGGACGGCTGCAACATCAATGGCACATGGTACTCCACAGTTTGATTGCTCTTTATTCGCAATGGGTCCATTCCTGGTACACTTTAACCACAGCAACACGCAAATAGTTCACAAACTGCGCTGTTTTAGAAATACGGTCTCCCTTGACCTGAAAGCCAAGGATTATCCCCTTTTCAAAGTCAGATAAATATCACATTTTACATATGGCCGAGATGGTTGACATGTTTGCAGAATGCCTATATGTCACCTTATATACCTATCAAGCCAGCTCATGACATGTACCATATTTCATTGGCTACGTGCCGCTGATGTCAAAAGTAGGTGGTGGTCATAATAATGTTACTCGATATGGTATAATAAAGACAGTCTCCCCCAACTCCCCACCCACCTAACACTGATCAATAAAAGCACCTCTGGTTGCATACTATCAGGAAGTGCTGTAGACAGGCAGTTTGCTTAGAGGGCCACTTAATTCAGCACAATTTGAACCATATCACAGTAAAGATTTACTAAAACTATGTTGAAATACTTTTAGAATTGCTGATATAAGTGCATTTTTCACGGAGAAATTAAATACAATAAAAGTCTGTGTTTACTTGTGTAACTGACTGCACACTGCCAGACCTGCAGCTCCAGCTCCGTGTAGTGAACAAAATAAAAATATGTTAACCCTTAACATATCTAACTGCGCAGAGCATGGAATGCTGGAATCACCTAATCAGTTGGAATCACCTAATCAACTGACCTAGTCAGTTATGGGTTAAATAGTCAGTGCGATCTTGAGTCCAGGGAAGAAATGCTATCAATCACGGTCTTCACTGCGCGCTCTGATATCGTTTTCACTCATGCAACAGCCTGTAGGTAGAATAGACTTGGGCCTCCATTCAATTGCAACCCTGCAACTTGATAGCTGTATGTCTGTGGGTGTGTTGCGGGCTCCCGTTTGTCTCTGATTGAGATGCTATACAATTGAGCAAGGGCACGAGTTACGGGCCAAAGCCTCAAGCCCATAAATCCCTCCCCTAGCTGCAAACTTTTAAGGGGCTGGCCAAGATGCAATCGGTTGTTATGCTCCAATCACGGTATAACGTAGTGCGACACAGCCTCTCAGCGAATAGAAAGCGGTCTAGCCGCAGATGATTGGCAAAGGGAGATTATAAATTTGCGTTTCACCCGCCCATGCGTTGACTGTGTTGTATTTTCTTATGAAGTAGCACTCTGGTCCCGGATTTGATGGTTGGTTCGAGTTAGAGAGAGAGTAGGAGACTTTGGAGAGAAGTAATTTGCGGTTTTGTTTATTTATATTATACAATTTACTATTTTACACTTAATCCTTGATTACACACATGTACAGATTACTCATAATTGCAATACACAAAATGTACACAACACACATAGAGACATATAGAGCTAGGTCCCACCATAAACCCCTAGCCCATCCCATCCCCCACACCCCATCACCCGACAGTTATTAATTACACATTTTTTTTCTTAATACAAATACATCCAAACTTTTATTGATTTATCCTTATTTAATTTTGGGATTATTGTGGAGGAAGGAGAGAGGAGTGGAGAGGAGTGGAGAGGTGGGGAGGAGGAGAAGAGGAGAGGCGAGGATGAGAGAGAGGAGAGAGAGTTGGACCTTGGGAGTAGTGGTGGAGTGGAGGAAGAGGTGAGGAGTGATGGAGGAGAGGAGGTGAGGAGTCGTGGAGGAGAGGAGGAGGAGGAGATGGTGGAGTAGGAGGTGGCGGAGGAGGAGCAGGAGTACAAGGAGGAGGATGAGGTGGCGGTGGAGCAGGAGGAGGAAGGGAGTGTAGATGTGATCTAGTCTTGATTGTTCTTGGCTCCTAACCCTATCTTGGGGTGGCAGGGTGGTCCTAGCACCAGGCACACTTAGAAGAGGGACAGAGGGGAAAGGGCCTATCCCCAGAGGGGTGGTAGTACAGGGGAGAGACAGGCCTCAGGGACAGGTCAGGGAGGCAAGGATCCCTGTCCACAGTTGGGAGGGCAAGAGGCTAAGGGCAAGCACAGGGCCCACAATTACTTGCACCAGGAAAATGCGGTCATCCTTCTCCGCTATCCATGGCAGCCCCGTGATTCTTGCAGGGGGAGGGAAGTTAGGCCAGGGCCTAGGGCTCAGGCATGGAAGGAGGTAGCGGATGAGGTGACAGCAGTAGGCACAGAGCCAAAGGATGTGAGGTCTGTTAAGCACCGGTTTGACAACATCAGGACCAAATTGAGGAGGATGATGGCTAAGGAGGACAAGGAGCAGGCCGTGACCTATAATAAGTGGGAGAGGGTCGCCAGGGACCTACTGAGACAGGTGCCCGCCGCTGGAGCTTCAGACCTGGTGGCCCATCAGGACCCAGCCTCAATGTCAGGTGAATATCACATACACAAACATGCCACCACATGTACATCACACACACACTACACATGTACATGATGACCAACAAGGACACTGACATGTCAGCTCCATGAAATCAACAAGGGATAGACAGATGCGTCATTAATTCCATGAAGCTGGCAAATCAGTCATTCCTGGGCATAACAAAAGTAATCAACCAATAGATAGTCCATGTATTGGTGTGCCCACTGCAGCCTATACATTTACAGAACGCAGCCTGAATCAAGATAGGGTTAGGAGCCAAGAACAATCAAGACTAGATCACATCTAGCAAATGATAGCTAATCTGAGTTGCAATTAAAAGTATCATCCAGGTTCAAGCCTAGATGTCAGATAGTTAGGAATGGTTTGGAGGGGGAGGGTGTAATATGGCTATACCCCTCTTCTAGAGACTGAGCATAATCACCAGGGCCCTCCCACTTGAGTTATGACACCAGCCAGCCACAACCCCCCCCCTCCCACAGCAGTGCACTGGACTGGCTGCCACCACCACCACCACCAGGCCCAACAACACCACCTCCAACCTTCCAGCAGGGCCCCAGACTATCCCCACTCTCACACCGCCACCTTTTCACCATGCCCCAAGGACCTCTATCCCCAACATCAGGCCAGACTGCGCAGGCGGAGATGCTGGCCCTCATGCATCAGCAGGTGGACTGTCTTTGGGGGATCCAGGCCAGCAACTCCACCAATCATGCAGAGGTAATGTGCAGCCTGGCAAGGAGCAATACGGAGGAGAGGAGGCATCATCTAATGACCAACCTGACCAGGCTGCTCAGGATTGGGACGTTCCAGGGAGTCACTGCGGAGGATATGCAACGTGCTCTGGTCCCCAGCCCTGCCTCCTCCACCCCAGAGGCATCCCCCGGCAACCTGCAGCCCGGCCCCTCCTCTCCTCCCACCTTGCCTCCACCATTGCAGGTGCTGCTGTCTCCTGGGGGGTTGCCTTCCCTTTTTTTAGTTGACCACTTTTTTCAGATTTTTGTTTTGTCACCACAGTGTGTGTGAGAAACTGGATTGGATAACACCGTCCAGAGGTTGAATCATCGGTTTCATTGAGCAGATCTAGACAAGTTGTAAGTGCTATGAACATTAATGGTTTCTTCAATGAAATGGTAGGAGTTATTCACATACATGACATTTGTGTCACATCCCTATATATGTAAACTAATGAGCCCTAGTTACTATGCATTCGAACAATACATATAACAATAATAATAGTCATAATAGCATTAGATATAATATTATAATATATCTCATAAGTAATCAAAATAATGGGTTAATACACATGAAAAGTCCAATTAGTGGTGTATCAACATTCCCCTGAGGGCCAGCTAACAATATGACATGTACTTTGCCAGTTATGCCAGTTATTTTTCTAGTGGACTGTGATTTGTCTGACCTTTCTGCTAGGACTTGCCCACCTACAGTGGCCCTACATGGTATAGCTCACAACTTCATTCAGGTACACAAGCCCCTTCACCACCACCACTTAGCAATAAAGAAGGGGACCAGGGGAACACACACCACACTAATGTAAATTGATGAATAACTAAACATAATGGAAGGTCACCAAATGGGAATTGGTATACATCTTGGCACATGGCCACCAGCAGTTGCGTGTGACTTTACAGGATGGGCGTAGTGGAGATTACCCCTGATGGAGGTGAGTTGGCTGTTGCTCCACGTGCCTCTGCACAGTCTCCATGTGTTTTTGCTGCCCTTCCTGATGGATTAGTGTGGTGTATGTTGCCCTGGCCCCCTTGTGGATTGCTAAGAGGTGGTGGTAAAGGGGCTTGTGTACAGCAATGAAGCTGTGAGCTATACCGTGTAGGACCACTGTAGATGGGCAGGTCATAGCAGAGCGGTCAGACAAATCGCAGTCCACTAGAGGAGGAACTGGCAACCCACTCCAGTATCTTTGGCATGCAAACCTTGTGGATACGCACACACAGGGACATTAGCAGGTGTGCTACAGTCCATAGGGTCACAGAGAGTTGGACACAACCGAGGGACTAAACAACCATATGGGAAATGTTCCCTTGGAACTTGATATATGGCATGTGGTGGTGTAATTTGGCCACAATTGTTTGTCCTAATGTAGATGTGATGAGGGAAATGTATAGGAGATGATCTTTGTATTTTTAGGGTCCACATTAGAGCCTCTGTGAGTGTGAAAGGGTAAATATGTCAGCCATTTGTATGTTTTTGTGTTGAAATTTAATGAGGGCGTGTGTCTTTAATAGCTTTCAGCATGTTGCAGCATGGCTTTTTATATTGGCATATGCATGACCATTACAACCTATGAGGAAAATAAAATTGTATTTATTGCTATATTTGATAGTTGGGAGTTGCTGTGCATGTAATTGTGATTCCTTCCATTGCTTTCCATGTATTTTAAAGTGCATTGGTTTCTTTATATTGTCATTTGCAGTGTTACAAACTAGTCTGTAAACCATTTGGGGGTCCTATTTGGAACCCACAAGCTTTGGGCTGACATTTTGAATTTGGGAGCTTGATTGTGGCTGCGGTGTTGAGCGATTTTTGCAATTGAATAGCCATGTGTGATTTTTGCGAAATATCAAAGGCTTCGGGAGGCTGTAATTTACGAGTTTATCCATCGTCATTTTTCCAAGGCCGTAACTCGTAAGCCGTTTGGAGCCCGCAAAAAGACGCCAATTGAATAGCAAATTAACTCGCGATCTCACTTACAGGCTACCGGATCGTCCAAAAGCTCAATTGAATCAGGCTCTTGGTTTGTAAACAGACTTAAAAAATCTTAAGTTTTTTTAGCGATTAGTGTAATTTAAAAAATAGATGTTTTTAACATAAAATTGTGTGCCCTTTAATATCATAAGGAGCATTTACATTGATATAAATGGCCTTTTAAATTTACATTTGCTGTAACAAATGCTTTTATGCTTACAGCTTACACAGTTGTTAATGTTGTTTGTTTTTCACATACTTCTCATATGTGAATTTTTTCCTAAACTAAACTGATTATTTAAATCACTAGGAGTGCTACTGTCTGTAGGTGTTACTCCGTGGTATCCTTAGCGGCAACTTGAAGCTACTTTTTCCTCACAAGCAGTTCAAGAGGCCGTATGTCTCTTGGCAACAGGCTAATCTATTTGACGCAGTTGAAAATCACTTAGTTATTAAACAGCAGTATATAACTGTTCAGAGTGAATCCTAACTAGCTTTGCTGTTACAATATAATTAAACTTATATGTCTAGGAAAAAAAAGACTAGCATGTGCCACGTGTGGTTAACATGACTGTTGAAGTAAATGGACTTTCTGTGTGACAGAAGCCAATAACCCTCCACCACCTGTCCAAACCAATTATAACACTGCTCTGTGTGAATTACAGATACTGATTGAAAGAAGTTTATAAAACCCACTGCATTATTTGTCTCTTCTGTCTTTCCATCCTTGCTGAGATAACTTTTTCCCAATTCCTTTCACTTTTTTGGATTAATCAGTTTTTATCATTTTAATCGCTTTAAATAAAAAACAACACATAAACTTGGTAGAAGGGGGGACATCCTACCTGTTTCCTATACAAAATAAAATTGTGAGTTATCTTAGCACATATGGCAATGGTTTTCAACAGTCAGTCCTGCTGGTCCCGAGACCTTATCTGCTGGCCATCAGGGATTAGAAGAGCCTAATACTTTATACATTTTTGTTGTTGTTTAGTCATTTAGTCTTATCAGACTGTCAGTGACCCTATGTACCGCAGCATGCCAGGCACATCTGCCAGCCACTGCGGATCTGCACTCGCTCAAGCTCATGTTCATTACTTCAATTACCTCATCTATCCATCTCCAATTCTGCCATCCCACTCTTCATGTGTATTCAATATTTCCCAGCATCAGAGTCTTGTCTGGAGAATCCTGTCTTCTCTTGCCATGGACAAAATATGTGGCTTTATACATACCATCAACATTAGTCACATTATACATAAACTATAATTTATGGTTTCTAAGCAGTTAAACAGTACTTTTTTTAAATCAGGGAAAAGGTAAATGAAAATTCAGTAAGGCACATGAGCATTGGACATTGGTCCAGACTAAAAAAGTGTTATCCAACACATCGCCCATATGCAGGTATCTGCAAGCATTTATAAAAATAGAAAACAACTATTTTTAGGAGCCAGAAAATGTTCAAGATTCATAGTGATAGGTTTCTGGGCAGCCTGGGGTGAAGGGAGCGTCATTTTTTAGGGGACGGGAGGAGAGAAATTACTATATTTGTTATCTGTTTTTTACCACCCTATATGGAGAAGTTGTGAGAGGACCGCTTCCAAGTTATCTTGCACTGGGGCCCTCCATTCACTACAATCACCACTACAAGACTTAGGTAGGGGCTATTAAACCATATCAAACCCCTACACTTAAATACATCTGGTCTACTGTGATCTGCTTGCATATACAAAGTGTTTTTTGAATAACATACAAAGTGTTCTTTGAATAATACAGATATACTTTGTTCTTACAGATATGTACATGCTCTGTGTGTAATGCAGTTACACTGATGTACTGCACTGAAGGTCTGCATACTTCAGATACATGCACTCTCTGTATAATATAGACAAGGGGTGTATGAGGCCTCCAACAGTCTAGTAATTGAATATCTCTCTAACGGAGCACATTTGAATCAATCAGAATGAATGAAACTTAGTAACTCAGATGAGCAAAAGCAGAAAGAACCTGATCACAGAAGAAGGGAGATCCATTAATCCTGGACTGTTGGCAGAACAAATATACACAATGCTGCGCGTAGTAAGATAAAACACTGTTTGTGTAAACAGAGATATCTCAATATATTTCTATCACATTTACCATCTGGACAGAGAATACTTGGCTGTCACTGTGTCTCCAGGCCTAATCACGGAGCCAACTCAATGCTGCAGTCACGATCAGAGGCGTATAAATTGTATGTATTTAAATAATCACAAGGAAAACGCAGCAAACTGACAAAACCCATAATTATGATGAATTAATATGCAAACAGCACCATCCTTCCTTTGTCTTGTAATTACTTTCCTTTACATTTCTTCTTTTATTTGTTTTTATTGGGTACAAAATCTGACCACTTGTTTCTGTCTTGTGGTTTGTCCATTGTGTATCTCTACATAATTTCTTGTGATTTCTCTGTGAAATTACAACTGATAATTTAATGACCTTATTGAAAGGCTTTCCACATCACAATTAAATGTTTACACCCAGTTTGAATGTATAGCAGGAGCCGGTGTATCTCACTGTACGGATTACATCATTTGTTAGCACAAGTCACAGTAGGCTAATGTTCTCTTTGCTGTCACATCCTCCTGTCACGTCTTCCTTTTATCCAAGACCTTTGCACCTGTTACGCATGGTATTTTTATAAATACACCAAGAGGAATTGCAGTCAAGAATCGTTTGAGCAACCACTACACCAGACATTAGCAGACACTAATTACACACCATGCAACATAATTATACACGAATCAGGGTCCCATTAATACTCTCCCACTATTGTAAACATAAACAATATGACACCAGGCATGGAAATAAAAACACTGCATATGGTTATTTAAAGTCATCTAATAGACAAGGACTGGATGCTACTATCCCATAACATTGTATAAAGACCCATCTCAAACTGCTCCTATCATCCAGCCTGCAACAAACTGCTTAGAGCCATTTGCAAAATAAACATGAGTGGCAAGTTCCTCTATTCCACTTAAAACCAGTCAAACCTCAGCAACTTACAGTGGATATAAAAAGTCTGCACACCCCTGTTAAAGTTTCAGGTTTCTGTGCTGTAAAAAAATGAGACAAAGATAAATCATTTCAGAACTTTTTCTACCTTTAATTTGACCTATAAACTGTACAACTCAATTGAAAAACAAACTGAAATCTTTTAGGTAGAGGGAAGAAAAAATATAAAACTAATAATATGGTTGCATAAGTATGCACACCCTTAAACTAATACTTTGTTGAAGCACCTTTTAATTTTATTACAGCACACAGTCTTTTTGGGTATGAGTCTATCAGAATGGCACAATTTGACTTGGCAAGATTTGTCCACTCTTCTTTGCAAAAACACTCCAAATCTGTCAGATTGCGAGAGCATCTCCTGTGCACAGCCCTCTTCAGATCACGCTACAGATTTTCAACCGGATTCAGGTCTGGGCTCTGGCTGGGCCATTCCAAAACTTTAATCTTCTTCTGGTGAAGCCATTCCTTTGTTGATTTTGATGTATGCTTTGGGTGGTTGTCATGCTAAAAGATAAAGTTCCTCTTCATGTTCAGCTTTCTAGCAGTAGCCTGAAGGTTTTGTGCCAATATTGACTGGTATTTGGAACTGTTCATAATTCCCTCTATCTTAACCAAGGCCCCAGTTCCAGCTGAAGAAAAACAGCCCCAAAGCATGATGCTGCCACCACCATGCTTCACTGTGGGTATGGTGTTCTTTTGGTGATGTGCAGTGTTTTTGCGCCACACATATCTTTTGGAATTATGGCCACAAAGTTCAACCTTGGTTTCATCAGACCATAACACCTTTTCCCACATGCTTTTGGGAGACTTCAGGTGTGTTTTTGCAAAATGTAGCCTGGCTTGGATGTTTTTCTTTGTAAGAAAAGGCTTTCATCTTGTCACTCTACCCCATAGTCCAGACATATGAAGAATACGGGAGATTGTTGTCACATGTACCCCACAGCCAGTACTTGCCAGATATTCCTGCAGCTCCTTTAATGTTGCTGTAGGCCTCTTGGTAGCCTCCCAGACCAGTTTTCTTCTCGTCTTTTCATCAATTTTGGAGGGAGCTCCAGTTCTTGGTAATGTCACTGTTGTGCCATATTTTCTCCACTTGATGATGACTGTCTTCACTGTGTTCCATGGTATATCTAATGACTTGGAAATTATTTTGTACCCTTCTCCTGACTGATACCTTTTAACAATGAGATCCCCCTGATGCTTTGGAAGCTCTCTGTGGACCATGGCTTTTGCTGTGGGATGCGACTAAGAAAATTTCAGGAAAGACCAACTAGAGCAGCTGAACTTTATTTGGGGTTAATCAGAGGCACTTTAAATGATGGCAGGTTTATGCTGACTCCTATTTAACACGATTTGGAATGTGATTGCTTAATTCTGAACACAGCTCCTCCCCAGTTATAAGAGGGTGTGCAGACTTATGCAACCACATTATTTTTCTTTTTTTTTCCCTCCACCTAAAAGATTTCAGTTTGTTTTTCAATTGAGTTGTACAGTTTGTAGATCACATTAAAGGTGGAAAAAGTTCTGAAATGATTTATCTTTGTCTCATTTTTTTTACAGCACAGAAACCTGACATTTTAACAGCGGTGTGTAGACTTGTTATATCCACAGTATATGCTGGATACTTTTATCTCTAAATCCATGTCCTGAAATGGGCACGAATAGTTGTACTGATAAAGGTATATATAATATGCAAAAAATCATGCAAGTAGTATATAAAATGCAAAATGCAATTGGTTCTGACCATGTGCATCCATTTACTAAATTCAGATAAGAAAGCTGAAAAGATAAGTGGTCATCAAAAACATGAATAACACATAGAGTTTCTATCCCGAGAAAAAAACAGTTTTAAAATCATAAAGGTCCGATATAATGCATTTACAACTAAAGCTCATGTATTTGTTGGAATACAATCGGAAAAAAAAGCATGCAATTTAAAATAAACAAAAAAGGTAATATTTTTCTTAATTTTTAAACAATTGGATTTTCCCTCATGCATTTCCGCTTCTCTTCACCTCTGTGTGCCTATGAGGTTGTGTGGCCCCTCTTTAGGGTCTTGCTAAGTAAAGGGGGCACAGTTATGATTGTTGATGTAGTCATTAGTTGCACCCATGTGATCACACTGGAGGGAGCAAGGTGGTTTATCTTCAGCACTTCTATGTGGGTTAGGTGTAGGTATATGTTACCTTCAATCATCCTGTGTGGGCAGAGGGATGGAGCCAATGACATCATAGCCCTCCCTGTTTGCTTTCTCCAGACAATGCTGATTACTCCCTCTGGAGAAAAGCAGTTCTGCTTAGGTGAGAAAAAAATCAATAGTAAGAAAAAATATAAACTTTTATTTATTTTAAACTGCACATGGTTTTTAATAGTCTTTGGCCAATGAGCAAACATGTGAGCTTAACTTTTAAAGGCACTACAGTGATCCTTTAATAGTGCAAACAACTATCATGCCAAAGACAGATGCATATAAGAAGAGTTTGAATGAGGAGGAACAAACATAGGCTCTATTCTATGGCTCCCGGAAGAAAAGAAGTGATTGAAGTTTTACTCGTAAAACACTTCTGAGCTATCACACATGTAAATCTAACCCTCCAAAAATGCCACCCCACTGTTCCAAATGTCAGTAATATTTATTTTCTAAATCGCTATCCCATGTCTCCCATAATGATAACTGAGGTCGCAGAAATTTACTCTGAAGTGTCTTCGAGTGTCCAAAATTATATATAAAAAAAGCCTTTGGGTACTACTACTGTCTACAGCTATTACCTATAAATCTGGTTATTCAACAGGATTCTCCCTCAATACCCGCTACTACCTTTAAGTCTGGGTATCCCTATATACCCCCATGGTACACTAACCAGGTTTAGGGTCCCTATAGAGTTTAGGGATCCCCTTAATGGGGATACATAAGGACCTCAATAGTCCCTAACATAAACTTTCCCTAAACTACCTATGCTAAACAAAAACAAAAAAATATTTCAAGAAAAAAAAGAGAATCACAAAAAAAATTACAAAAAATTGTATTAAAATATACATGCTCTACCTCTACTGACTCCCTACTGATTTATCCTAACGTGACAATTCTTACCCACTACCTCATTCATTTTTGTAAAACTTTCTCCACATTCTTTTAATTTAGAAGGTGGGTTGGCATTAGCATTCTTAACAAACTGCGTCAACTCATGACTAACAACCAGGAGGAACTTTCTTTAAAGAAAGCATATATAGTCATGCTGACCCGCACAGTGATTTGTTAAAAAGACAGCAGACAAGAAAATTGTCTTGAAAACATGATCAATAATTTTGCAAGTATGATAACCACTGGTCAAGAGAACATAGCTTTCTTAATCGTTCTGTTCGCTTGTTTATTTGCACAGAACCTGCAGGTTTTTAAGCCTTATGTCTGATTTCATTTCAGTATGCAAACAGACATTTAAACCGATCTTTCTATTCTGATGGCAAACATCCAAGTCACTTCTGCATGTAAATGTAAAATATCATAAATATCGTGAGTACAGATTTTTCCAAACATCAGAGGTTCTGTTTAGAATGCAGACCCTCTCACACCCATTTTATTTACATGAACAAATGTTTAGAAATCTCAGTAGCCTCTTGATAATGTTTGTATATCTATCCAAGCCTCAGTTATCCGTTTATATAAATAAGGCTTTCCAAAAGTCAATTGTGTCATGTTGCTAAGCATAGAACTTTCCAAACCATAGATGTCTCATTAATATCTGCATCATTCTGTCAGGGTCCACACCAAGGTTTGATCTTGTGGCACATCTCGTGGCCTAGTACAACATGTACTACAATCTGATGCCCTAGCAGTTGTAGCTATGTGTTCTAGATACAGATCAGTCAGAAGTACCTATCCTAGCTTTTTGTTAAGCCCAGATCTTTCTACCAGCCATTCACACCTTATATGGGACTATTTATTGCTGCTGCAGCCACATCTGAGGGCCTGCTATATGTTCATGTGACTGCTCATGGTTGCTACAGTTTCTGGTCCCTTTTGGACTGATCTTTTCTGCTGACCCAGATTTCTGCTGACCTTGTTGGATTTCTACTGGCCCTTGATATTTGGCCTGCCTGACTATTCTGTTTCCTGTGTCCTTAGAATTGTTGACTTGGACTTGCCATACTCTGGTACTGAAGGGGACATCTATGACACATTTTTAAACTTTTTCTTCTTTAATTGTAGAAAGTATTCTAAATCCTAAAGCCTGTAAGCAGGGGCATAGCTAGAGCTTTTGCCGCCCAGGGCTACTCCGGAGGCCCCCCACCTCTCTCTCCCTCTCTTCGATCTCTCTGCACTTTCTCCCCTCTCCCTCCACACTTATTCCCCTCCCTCTCACTTTAACTCTTAAACTTATTTTCTTTCTCCTTCCCTTCACTCCCCCCTCTCTTTCCCTGTCTTTAATCTCTCTTTATCTCTCTCCCCCTCTGACCCTTCCCCCCTCTCTTTCACTATTATCCAATTGTCTTAACAGTTTTCTCTTTCCTCCATTTTTACTCCTTCCTTTCAAAACACACACCCTCACGATTCAGGTCGGAGGAAGTGATTTAACAAACACTATATTAATTTGCTATATTCCCAGAGTCAAAAATCCAAATGTTTTATGCTACGCATTGGGCATACATTTTTATTTTTAAATCTTTCAGCAGATACTACTTGCCTGGAGGAATGCTATGTTTGCATCTTCCATACTTCCTGTTGACTTAGAGATTGAGTGAGTGTGTTCACTCTATTCAAGAGCGGAAATATTTTGGTGGATTTAGGTTACATTTTAATGCAGGACTCCTTACCCTTCCATAGGCTCTGTAGAGGTAGCTTACAAATATACTTGGAAGTTCTCCTTACCTTGCTCTGTAACTACCCCTTTGTGCCAAGAAAAGAAAGGGTCCTATCCTGTTATGGTAATGGCACCAGTCCGCTGCTGCAGTGCGGTGACCAACTGCTAGATGGTGCTGCCGATATTCCAATACCATATCACAGTCAGGAAAACTGTTAGGGTGAGTGTTAGGGTTAGAACTTCTCTCACATATCGGCAGAGCTGCAAAATATCAGCAGCGCCCCCTAGCGGTTGCTCCTTGCATCGCAGCGCAGACCTGTGCTGCTACTATAATAGGATAGATTCAAAGAAAGTATGCCCATCAGCTTCCAGGAGTCAGGTTAAATTAAGATTTTCTATGAAAATGCTTCCATGACCATGACTTACATTATTATTATTATTTATTGTTTTTATTTATATCGCGCTAACATATTCCGTAGAGCTGTACAGGGGTTTAGTACATGGCAAAAAACAAACTAACACCTTATAAAGAATGGAGGGCCCTGTTTTTGAGCATATAATCAAATGCACATAGTGCTGGTTTCCAAGACAAGGACGCACAATTGAAAACTCTCAAACTTACAATCTATTGCTGCTAATGTTGTTAGTTTGTTGCATACTTCACAAAGATGTGGAGTTTTCCTCATATAAAGAGATCCTTTAACCATGTGTGCAGCACTTCCCTAGTCTTAGAGGTTCCTGCCTCTACTCTGCAATGCAGTGCGCACACACAGTTACTGTGACAATTTATGTACACAATAACCCAAAAGCATTAGGGTTAATCATAAAATGAGCAAAAAATGAAGCTGATGAAGTGTCATTGCAGCTCAGCTGTGAGAATTTATACAGCTAGAGGTTAATTGGAGAAAGAGAGGAGGCCCAGCTGCTCCAAGAACCAGCTGCCTTAACCTCTTCCTTGCTGGTAGCACAATGAGCTCCATTAGCACCAGTAATATATGCAGGCATCCCGATTCTTCTCTGCTTCAGTTTATTAGATTGCCGTCTGAACAGACTGATATACCAGAATAATGATTTCATTTTATTTAGAGCAATTTTAGTCTTAGATCTTTTGAAATAAATATTCACATACAACTAATTTGTGAAGGATAATAGAGAACAGTGATTTTAGTAGGAGCTTCAGCAAGCATCATTAAAGGGTTTATTTATTTAAAATTTGTATCAGAAACATACATTTTTATTTATATTTTTGTTTACTTAGGCAAAACATTTAAATAAACTTGATATTCTAGATTCACTTAGATCAGACCTTTCACTCCCGCTAGAAAGATGCCCCTTACTAAAGACAAAACTATAACTTCAGTAAATATAGCCCTGATATCTGAGACTGTGAAGGTTTTGTAACACTACAGTCTTCTGTGACTGTAGCCATGAAATTCAAATATGTTTGGTTCTGGGGAGGAAAGCTACGGCAAGTGTGGACAAGCTATTAAAAGTAAAGTTATTACACTATCAACAAAGGTCCGCTTGAACTATGATATTCCAAGTAGTAACATATGGATGTGACAGCTGGACCCTAAAGAAGGCAGATAATTGGTGCCTTTGGATTGTGGTACTGGAGAAAACTACTTAGAGTCCCTTGGACTGCAAAAAGATCCAATAAATCAATACCACAGGAAATAAAGACAAACCTTTCACTCTATGGTATGATCATGAGGCTAAAGCTCAATTAGTTGACCATATCATGAGAGGACACTATTCCCTAGGGAAGACTCTGATGCTGGGAAAGATTGAAGGTACATGAAGAAGGGGAGGCAAAGCTGAAGATGGATAGATGAGGACATTGAATCATTGAACATGAGCTTGATGGCGTTCAGAGGGGCAGTGGCTGATAGATGTGCCTGGTGTGCTGCGGTCCATAAGGTTACAGAGTTGGACACAAATTAATGACTTAACAACAACAGTCTTCTCAGTATTCACTTACCTATGTTTACCATTACCTTTGCAGTCCTTTAGCATGGAAACATCTTGAAAGTGTGCTGTACGCAAAACTCATTTGTCTTTCTGAGGATCTGACTGCGAGCCTGCTCATCATAACAATGGCCTATTGCAATAATTATACATTATAGCTGAGCTGTGCTTCTACCTTGTGTTATACTAAAAAGCATCCACAAATGCATATTACTACATTTTATTTACATATTTATTTCAAAGAGTAATATATTTGTATCTATCAGCTTCTATTAAAATTCAAATTATTCAGCATACAGTGACTAATTAAGTAAAATACATTTAGTGATGATTTCTCACATATTATCAAAGTGGCAGCCATATTGATAGTGATTTTTTTTCCTCTGCTAATTGCATTAATTCATCCACCCTTTAGAAGATTGTGCAACACTGACTTTACTATTACCACCGAGATATCAAAGCAAAGAAACCACAACACCTGCATAACTCAAATCTACCAGATGAAAGGACCCCTATCAGCATGGCTTCCAAAGCAAGACATCATGTGTGGGGAGGAAAGTTCCTGCACCTCAAGCTGATATCATGCATTTTAAAACTATTTATTATTATATGGCCTTCGAAACACACATGGTGGTCTAGATGCTTACAACCCTTACCTGGCCCTTTAAAGTATAAGTGACAGATAAAGAGAAAGCCAAGGTTTCTCCGAATTTTTACAAATCTTATTTTAAAGTTTCTTAACCAATTAAAGTTTGAAATACATTTAAATAGAACACAATAATAATTTGCTTTAAGCTGTTGATGTAGTGAGAAAATGGATGAACTACTCACCCTACACATCACATTTTGAATTGATAGCGTTTATGCTATTTAATCATATGAATGGCTGCCTTATATACCTGGAGTAGGGCAATAAATGCGGCAATAAGCAGTGTTTTGTGAGGCAAACAATGCTCAGGTAATGGCACAATGCACGGGGATATCATCACACTTTATAGCACTAATCAGAGCATCCAGACTGATATTATTACATTTAAACTGTAGAAATGATGTTTAATTTTTTTAATTTTCACTTTTCCAGTGATCATGTTAATTTATCCCCTCACCCCCACTTCTGTTATAAAGGCAACCATCGCACCTCCTGTACTCCTCTCACGCCTCCTCCACACGGCCCTAATTAAAGTGATATCCTCCTCTTCTTTTTCAGTAATCGTTCTCCCACACACTAACCCCATGCCATAGCGTGGGCACATATCACTGCCAGCCTCCGTTACTCATTACTGTTCTTCCCACAGAGACAGGCCACTGTGGGCATGAGATGCCCATCATAAATGGGATGGACAGAGCACAGCAGGGGTCATGTGGTAAACAAATTGAGCATTATTTTACCCATCTGTGTAGCTGTGCATTTTGGTCCTGTGATCTAGTTAGTCTCCTGACATTCAAAGTGTGCATAAACTACTCTTTTCCTTGTATCTCATTATCAACCTCCCTCCTGGGGGGTCTTTTGAATATCTTCATTATTCTGTCCAACAACTTGTTTTATCTTCCATCAATCTATTCAATATAAATAGCTCTAAACCACACATACCCACCTTTCACAAACCTTTCCTAATTCCAATTTATACAACATATCTGAAGTCGGTTTTAACTGATTTTCTATAGACAATCATCCCTTCTAATCAAAAGAAAGTGAGTAAAATCTCCCCTGTTTACTTAGGGGCTGGAGATCTCTCTGAGGATACAAGGATAAAGGAACGAGGGAACATGCTGGCCAAATACAGTAAAAATAATTGCATGGAAGGGTCAGGTAGGGCAGGAGGTATTCACCAGTCTCTGTCATTCACAAATCTTATAATGTTTAGTACAGCAGTGGATCGTGGTTCTAGCTAGTGCTGTCTTTTTTTTTTTTTTGGGGGGGGGGGGTTACTTTTTTGTGTGTGTGTGTAGTAACCCCCTATTGCATGTTTAATGCAAACAGAAGCCAAGAAAGTTAAAAGAAAACTCAGCCTTCACATTTTTTATCTTCTTTACCAAATGAAAAATTAGCATAGACATCCATTTTCTTTTTGTCCACTGATTCTGCCTGTTACTTTCTCAGGAGGGTATGTAAACGAATGAGCGTTCCACTTCTGCTACTGAAAGCACTGGCAGTTGTAGATGCCATATTCCAATCGGCATATGTAAACGTCTAGTATAATCGAAGTTTCCTCCCGCTTCAGGTAGTTTATCAGCAAAAAAATAAATGGAAGATCCCACTGGAGCATCATTTCATAAAAAAGGTAATTACATTTGAGGCTTATTCTTATTCACTGTCATAATGTTCAGTCATTATTATTTGATTTCCATATATTCCCAATTGTAGCGGGTAATATTCCTCTTTCCCAGAATTTGTTTGCAGGTGGCAATTCAAAATTTTTCATGGGAGGGGGGGCACATTTTTTTTCACTAGCTCTGCCACTGCTTTAGTAATTTGCAGCCCTATTAAATAGCAACTTGGCCAATTGAATAGGGCTCTATATAAGCACAGAGCATACTTTTTTACAGAAGTTTTTTAGTTAGTGAAGACCTTGCTTTTGGATAGAAGATCACTAACTAAAAACTTCTGTAAAAAAATATGCCCTGTGCTTATATAGAGCCCTATTCATTTGGTTGAATCGCAATTTAATAAAACTGTTGATCACTGTTATTTGGACATAATCTCTTCCCCTTTCCTGTCCTAAAATGCTGAAGGACACTGTTGTTTCAAATGCTCTATTATGAATATTCTAAACATAGAAAACATATTTATGGAGGAAAAATTATTGCTCTGAAGAACATAAACTAAAATTCGAACAGTGACTCATTGCATAAAGTGACAAGGAATCTTGCTAATCTGTTTTGTACCCAGAAACTTTTCTTTTAATGCCATCCTTTTCAATGTAAAACTAGCCAAGCAAACACAAATAAGTCCAATATTTGGAGTCTTGCTAACACCTCCTTTCAGTTTTTGGACCTATTCCGTTGTGTATGCACATGAAATTGCCTTCACTGACAGCTGCAGTGCCAGCAAGTATCTGCTAGATGGCGCCGTCAGGTTTCAGGGAATGCCCATAATTATTCCCCACTCTGAAGCGGCGCTGAATCAACAGCAAGGCCATTGCTATGTTCGGCACAAGCAATCGGCCCTCAAAGGGCCTCGGCACGCCTCTCATATCTCAAGGCCTCTTCTGTCGGCGCACCTTATATGCAATGAGCAGCATTATTGTGAAAATCGGCAGCGCCATCTATCGGTTGTAAGCGGCACTGCTGCTGCCAATTTTTTGCGTAGGGGAAGGACCCATTTTTTTTTATTCACTGCTCAGGTTAAGGTGCATTAACCACACTGCTTTTTCCATGTTGATTTAGTGTTCATTTTCTAAACCTAATTTAATTCATTTTTCATGCATGAACAACTTCTGTAATGCATAGAGTATGCATGATATAAAGTTTGGGGCTCCATTCACTCCTTGAGTTCTCAGTTTGGAAACACTTTGTACATTGCTGCCATTGAGTATATTGTACATGATGCATGTCACAACCCAGAGATGAGGGGCTCAGTACACCCCTAATTCTCCTGATTTCATTTACAGGAGCAATCTGCAGGTTGTGACTATCTCAGCACCCAGCCATTCAAATCAGGACATAATTTGTGGAAAAGCAGGAAAATCCCTTTAGTTAGGATGGCTCAGAAAGAACTACACATGCACCTTTCCTTAGTGGTGATAGACTGACAGTTTATTCTTTCTTACACAGATATTTTAAAACCACCAAGATGTTTTCCCATACCTTCCTGCATCATAGGTCTCATTTGTTACTGCGACCTCCCCACCAGTTACCAGGGATTCCACCCCCTAACTGCTACAGAAAGGGCCCGGTCCTGGGTTCATCCCGTTAGGCCAGCTCAGATTTTATGACTATCCCTTGATCACATATGAAGCCTGCAAGGGGGCAGGGGGCATTCCAACATACCGGTGTGAAGCCTTATGCCTGGCAAATTTCTCTCTGTGGTTTTACAGTTTAATTTGCTTATATGTGCTATTGGCGAAGTGAAACATCCAACATTTGTCACACAACATCTAAAGAAAATAAATTTACAAATTAAACAAGCAACAAGGCGCTTTTACCATAACATTGAATATATATTTTGATAGCCGTGATGTTAGTAATCAGATGTCCAAGATAACAGGGTTACTTGTGGGGTTCAGGGGAGTCCCAAAATCAGTCACAGCAATGTCATTTAATTAATAAAGCATTAAAAGATGTATGTTTTTACCAATCACTAAATACTTCTTGTTTTTTTTTTATTTTAGTAGTGCTTTTTGTTGTGTTTTTTTTTTTTTTTTTGTATTAACAGACGTTTCTAATCCTTGGAAGGATTGAAAGCATTTATTTGTTAAATTCTATACGACTACATAGCATTTCAACCAGATTACAAAACAGTTAACGACTGTTAACACCATCTTCAGTAAATGCCAGTGGAGACTTAATTAATAATCTCTCACTTTGTGGAATAATGCAAGTGTACCACATATTATCCTTATAATGAGGAACTGTGCTGTAACCACACATTTGTTCTGTGACTTCTGTTCTTAGTGTTTGGTAGTGAAGTAGTTAACTAATCCTTACAGGCCAGGGTTTTTAAAAACTGTCACACAAATGCATCCAGGCTTTCAATTTACACAGAAAGCTCTTGAATCAATTAATTATCACACAATCATCAAAATGACACTTAGAGCGCAAGTATTATCAGTGCAGCTCTTCTCTGTGAATGGCTGCACCACAGAGTGATTTCTGTAGGAATCTACCTCTGTATCTGCCATATTTTCTTTATTTGGAAACCTCTGTATATATACCCCTGACTCCGATATAGGATACCTAAAAAGAATCACATGACTAAATAAATACCATAATCTATCTAAATAAATACCATAATCTAATATACATCCTATCTATATAATATACATCACACAATCTATGTAATATACAATACATACCATAATCTAAAATACTTCCTATCTATCTAATATACATCCCCCAATCTAAATAACATACATCACCCAATCTATCTAAATAAATACCACAATCTAATATACAATACATGCTATGCTTTCTATATAAAACACATACCCCTAGCTAACATACAATAAATGCTATCTATATATAAAATAATCTAATTCTAAGCTAAAATAAAATAATAAAGACCACTTACCTTTGCAGATGTCCCTTCGGATCAGCCACCTAGGAAAAAAAAAAAGAAAAAAATAGTGCAACACATTTACAGTAAATAAATAAACATTCTAAACATTCTAAATATTCTACTCACCTTTCCAGCATGTCCCCGTCCTTCTTCTTTTCTTCTTCTCCGGAGCGGCAATGTTAAAAAAACATAACATTAATACACATATATAAGCATAAAAACTAAATAAAATAAACATAATCTACTTTGTACTTACTGTATATACTTGAGTATAAGCCGACCTGAGTATAAGCCGAGGCACCTTTTTTACCACAAAATACTGGGTAAAATGAGTGACTCGGGTATAAGCCGAGGGTGGGATATGTGCTGCCCCCTGTGTCCCTCTTGTGCCCTCTGTGTCCCCCTCTTGTGTCCCCCTTTCTCTCCCGTGTCTCTTCTTCCCTCTCCCTTCCCTGTGCTTCTGCCCCCTCTCCCTTTCCTGTGTCTCTTCCCCCCTCCTCATTCTCAACCTCCCTCCTCAACCCCACTCCTCATCCTCAACCTCCCCCCTTATCCCCATCCTCATCCTCAACCCCCCCATCCTTAACCCCCTCCTCAACCCCCTCCTCAACCTCAACCCCCCTCCTCATCCTCAACCCCCTCCTCAACCTCCCTCCTCAACCTCAATCCGCCTCCTCATCCTCAACCCCCTCCTCAACCTCAACCCCCCTCCTCATCCTCAACCCCCTCCTCAACCTCCTTCCCCATCCTCAACCCCCCCATCCTCCCTTCTCATCCTCCCTCCTCATCCTCAACCTTCCTCCTCAACCCACCGTCTTTAACCACCTCCTCAACCTCAACCTCCCTCCTCAACCTCAACCCCCCTCCTCAACCTCAACCCCCCTCCTCAACCTCCTTCCTCATCCTTAACCCCCCATCCTCCCTCCTCAACCTCCCTCCTCATCCTCAACCTCCCTCCTCAACCCCCCCATCCTCAACCTCCCTCCTCAACCCCCTCCTCAACCCCTCCTCAACCCCCCTCCTCAACCTCCCTCCTCAACCTCCCTCCTCAACCTCAACCTCCCTCCTCAACCTCAACCACCCCCCTCCTCATTCTAAACCCCCCTCATCATTCTGGCGTGACGTCATGTCATTAGCATATACCGGGTGCCGGCACTCGGTATATGCTAATGACGTGGCGCGCATGTGACATCACGTCATTAGCAAGGGGACGCACCAGAGAAGAAGAAAAGAAGAAGGACGGGGGACATGCTGGAAAGGTGAGTAGAATAATTTGAATGTTTATTTATTTTATATAAACGTGTTGTAGTAATTTCTTTAATCTTTTTTACCCTAGGTTGCTGATCTGAACAAACATCTCAAAGGTAAGTGGTCTTAATTATTTTATTTTAGCTTAGAATTAGGGTTGCTATATAGAGATAGCATGTATTGTATATTAGATAGATTGGGGGATGTATATTACTAAATATATTAGTTGATATTTAATGTTTTATTGGGGGGTATAGTGCAGAGTAGTGTTTATACTTAGTGTCATTATGGTCCTTGAGGACCGTCATGGCACTTATGTGGTTAATGTTGGGTTGTAACAGGCCCATAATGGTCTTAATATACCATTATGGGACTGATGGGGTTAAATAGAGGCTTATGAGGGTCTGTATGGACCACCATGAAGGACAGGGTTAATAAGGGGTTTATGGGGGTCTGTATTGACCCCCATGAGTGAGGGGGTTAATTAAGGTTGCCAGGGTGTTGAAGAAAAACATTTTCACTGACTCGCCCTCAGAAGAATAAGATAGGACACGAAAACTCTGTATTTTCGGTTTAATACAAGCTTGGAGTGAATTGACAGATTTCCAGCAATTCTGCAATTCAACTCCAAGCTTGTATTAAACCGAAAATACAGAGTTTTCGTGTCCTATCTTATTCTTCTGAGGGTGAGTCAGTGAAAATGTTTTTCTTCAACATTTGGCGACCACGAAGGGACCACAACATCTGTCTATAAAACACCCCGAGGTCCTGGAGTTCCTGGAGGGGAGTTGGCAATCGATCAGAGGCCTACTAGACCAGAGGTACACAGCACCGCCTTGGGAAAGTCTGTTTAGGGATCGTATGGTCAGCATCCCCTACCTGGAGCCCCAGTTCCCCGTAAGGAGTGAGACAGTGACGTGGCCAACCGAAATTACCTGGCTTGACCCTCTCCTGGAATATGGTAGGATTGTATTTTTGTTATTGTTGTTAGTAGGTTCTGGAGCGGTGCTGTAGTAAGGATTGAAGCATTTGTTGAGCAGAAGCATTTGCCTGGGGCTGGTTAAGCGGAAGAAAGAAGGAATAGGTTTTTTTTATTGTTGTTAGTAGGTTCTGGAGCGGTGCTGTAGTAAGGATTGAAGCATTTGTTGAGCAGAAGCATTTGACTGGGGCTGGTTAAGCGGAAGAAAGAAGGAATAGGTTTTTTTTATTGTTGTTACTAGGTTCTGGAGCGGTGCTGTAGTAAGGATTGAAGCATTTGTTGAGCAGAAGCATTTGCCTGGGGCTGGTTAAGCGGAAGAAAGAAGGAATAGGTTTTTGTTATTGTTGTTACTAGGTTCTGGAGCGGTGCTGTAGTAAGGATTGAAGCATTTGTTGAGCAGAAGCATTTGCCTGGGGCTGGTTAAGCGGAAGAAAGAAGGAATAGGAATCTAAAAAAAAAAAAAAAAATGATAATAGATCTAGATTAAGAGATATGGGAACCTAGGTGGATTCTTGGGGGCGGTGCCGATTGTTGAACAGATAGAGTGTAGACTTGCTATCTTCACTCGAAAGACGTTGATGTAGGGAAAAATTCTAAATAGAATGTTTTTCGCGGCTAGGGTTAAGAATCAGTGAATGAAATTGGGCCCATGAATGTGAGTGTGAGTACTGAGCGTGATAAACTGTAAATGTCAGTACTATGTGCAGTAAGTGCTGTGTGAGAAATTGAGAATGAGGGGAATTGGTCCTCTATTTTGTGTTATTGTTGAGTGTGTTTGAACATATGTTTAAATTTCCAGTGCTTGAAGTGTGTGATCTAGATTGAGATCTGTTTATGTGAGGACGTCATGTATGTACTGGTTGTCATGTGAAGTTGTGTTGCTTGAAAGAGAGATCTGTTGTTGGTCTCCTGGAATGGTGTATACTGAATACTGGTACCATATAGGAAAGTGTGTCCAAATTATATTAAGGGCAAGAAAGAGCTTGACAAATCTGAAAAAGGCCCCGGTGTAAATGTCTGAGTGTTTGTGTGAGTGTATGATTAAAACTCTATGAGCCGTGGTATAAGCACTCTGTCCCCAATGTCCTGAAAAAGAAGACTACTGGCAGAGTGTATAGTGCACGGACATAGGTGTGTTTGAGGTTCCCAAAAACCCTAGGGTGGGAAAGAGAGACAAAATGTTTAAGCCATGGAGTATGTTTGATAAAAAGAATAAGGGGCCTAGCGCTGCCTCTAGTCCGGTTGATGTGATGATGAATGCATATCCAGAATGCACTGAGATGGAAAACTGAAAAGTGTGAAAAAATCGGACAAAGCAGTGTCCAATACCTTGGCCAAGGTGTGGGTTGTGAGATGATTTATGTTTAATTAGTAAATTTGGTAGGTTTGTCTTTAATATGTGAAAATATATATATACAGTTTGGTAACTCTAGGTTTTAATAAGTAGTTTGTAAAGAACTATGGGTATATATATTTATACATATTATTTATGTGAGCTAACAATTATGTTTATATGTTTTGTCATGTTTGTTTAATGTGCATTTTGTCTTTGTGTATTTTTAGAATTATATATTAACACCGGTATAAAAATCCTATGCATAGATTATCCATTCTGACTGACAGACAGTTAAATTGTTTTTATGAATAATATAATCCAGAGCCTGATCCCCTCTGGATGAATATTGTAGATTATGTTATATGCTGTTGGTCATCTTGGATATTTATGATTGTTGAAATGTTTGTGGAAACAAAAGAGAAAAATAGAGAGCTTTAAAAATGCATATATAGAAGAAAGGTGCATTATAACATTGGGATAGGTAAATATTGTGTAAATGAAAAAGAGATAGAGATAAAAGTACTTAGTGACACACAATGAGAGTGTGATAGTAAGAAAGATAGAGAGATAAGAATATTATAAAAGGAGACAGATAGTATTTCTTTTCAGAATTATAGTTCCAGGAGGGAGAAGATTTTTTTAACTTCCAATTCTTATTGAGAAAAGAACAGGAGATCAAAACAATTGTACAGATATGATGTAGAAAAACAAATCTTACAGTTAGGGTGCAATACAAAATGTAATAATTATATGATATAATACACAAAGTATACAATAATATGTTGGTTAGAGTTTATGTTCCAACTCCTGAGCTTTCAATTGTTTTAATTATATGGGGGAAAATTAAAAGAGAATAGAAAGGGGAACTTGGGATGTGGAGGTAATAACATTATAGAGAAACTGGAGGAAAAGAGTAAAAGTAATACAAATAATATAGAGAAGGGGGTATATGTGTATATGTGTATATGTGTATGTATGTGAAACTCATCATATAGGCAGCCCTAGATTGATTTCTAGACGCCTGATATAACACAGAGCATAGTGAGGATAAAATATTACAAGTTTACTCTGTTTCAACTGTGTGAGTATTTATTCTGTAAAAAAAAACATGTATAGGGGTATATATCAGAATGGCCATTGAAGCAGATTACTCTTTATGATGCTAGTTACCTAATAAAATTTAATATTGAGCTTATAATACTTTGCAACTAGTAACAATACCTCTATATAAACTAAACTTTAAGAATTCGAATCTGCCATCTTAGTTGCCCAAACACAGCTCACGGGTGTGGCAGAGAAACCCAGTCTATACACATAGAAGTTGCAACATTTGTCCAATTTTTTCTCTCCTAGTAGGTATAATCTTGGTAAACATTGTATAGAGAGGTTGTAAACAAAAAAAAGCCACATAAGAGATATAATTACCCTAAGAGAAGTAGTTTACAACAGCACATAGTTTAGTTTAGAGAGTCAACAAATGCTCACACTACAAAAAAAAAAAAGATCAAATACTATAGAGACAGGCCACCAAACATTTGTATAAAAATGTAAACTGAACTATGACACTCACTAAGAAACAATAATAGATACTGTAGGAGAAATCTATAGGCACAGATAAAGGAATTGAGAGACAGGGGGAGATTTATTTATCTCTTTTAGATATCTGGTATTCTGTTATGAATAACATTATTATTCACATTAATCACATTAAGTTCATACTATAGTGCTGATATACCACATGTTGCAAGAAAACTTTTACTTACAATTCCTATTGTGAATGCAACTTTTAAACAAATTAACTAATAGTTAGCACATTAATATTAATGTTATACACTGATAATGTGTGTTACAGGCTATACACTAATAATGTGTTATAGGTTATACACGGATTTGATTCTTTAGCTTTAACATGTCTTGAAATGTTTGTTCATAAATCTTGCATTTCTTCTTCTCAATAATGACCCATTTATCCACAGGACATTTCTATTGCTTATTCTATACACGATTAAAGCAATTCAACTATAATAGTGAAGGAATCTGTTAATACTAAGTTTCAAATATCACCATCTATTTCTATCAGTCATAATTCAGAGAATGTATCAGGAGGTACAAAGTCTGGAAATTTGAACAGTGAGGCAAATCTAAGCAGATCCTTGGTATATATGGAAATCATAAAACATATCAGAAATTATATTAAAAGAAAAAAAAAAAAAAAAAGGAAGATGGGTTGATACCTAAAATATTTCAGGCTATTTTATTCATGGAATAGTCATGTTTTTTTTTATATTATTTCTTTTATATAATAACATCAAAGAAGATATGATTATTAAGGAGAATTGCCCCTTAGAGCTCTAAGTATGAACAAGTTATTTTCTCACAGAGCTTGGAAACTGTATATCATGATATATTTTTACCTATGCCCCTGCCCCAGTGCCTTTGCACCCTATGTTGCCCATTACATGGTAAAGTTCTATAAAATGGGAGGTGCCCAGTGTAGAAAGTAACCGGCATGGGAAGATAATATCAGACAAGGAAAGTCAAGAGAGCAGCCGATTGGGAGTCAGAAAGTTAGGAATGAAGGATAAAAGAAAGTAAAAGGATTGATGTAGAAGAGGGAAGTGAAAGTGAAGGACCAAGAGCTAAAGGCTTTGATAGGCAGTCAGCAAGGAAGGGACAAGGAAGTGGTAGGAATAGACCCATGGGGCCAAGAGAGAGAAAGGTTTAGATGTTGAAGCAAGAAACACATAAATTATGGAGAGAAGCCAGAATTTAAAGAGAAGTTACTGAAATATTTCTGGAAGGTTGGGATGTACAGGGAGAACAGAATTTTAATTATATAAGAAATAGTAAGAGGTTACAGAAAGCAGAGGTTGAAAAGGAGCAGTTTAGGTTAAACATATTAAGAATGCAGGAGGAAGTGAGAAAGTAGAACTTTACAAGTTGAGACTGGAGAAGGAGGAAGAAGATGGGGATTATCAGTCAAGAACTCAAGAAACTGCCAGAGCCTTATCCTTATTAAGGGATCCCCTAATGACACTGCAGTAAATGATGTACCCTGGGGACACAGAGATTTAGAGGGATTGATAAAAGAACTTGCCACCATTAAGTAAGGGGGGTCAGAGATGGGTACTTTTGGAGCAAAGACAGCTGGAGTTTTCCTAGCAGTAAGAGATTTAAAAGCATTACTATACAAGGTTATACCATACATTTACTTATAGCCCAAATGGAGAGAAGCCTTAATAATACCCTGTATGATGGTGCATCATTTGCCCAATATAGAAATAATTTATGGGGGGCTATACGGACAGCTTTACCCACTATAAGAAATCTAATATCTATTACTAAATGGGGACAATTGAGGGTCCTGTAGACTATATACATAGGTGTTAGCGGACTTGGAAGGAGACTGAGGATGACTGGGACGTGACTGACAGAGTTAGAGCACTGTTTATCACTGCCATATTAGGAAGGTTACCAAAGCCCATACAGCTGAAACTGGGTAATGTTGTGGGATTGTATGAGCTACCCTGTGAACAGATGCATGCCCATATAATGCACCACATATCTCTGTGTAGAGAAAAGAAAGAAGAACAGGGTAAAGAGAAGGAGCAGTTACAGGCTAAGTTACTGGAGAAGCAATTAGCGTTGATAAAGAAACCGAAAAGATGAGCGTGAGGAGAGACCCACACCGATGCCCCTGCCAGATGAGCCCTACCAACAGAGGGGAAGCCAAGGAAGAGGTATCCCAATGGAGCCTCAGGATGGATGCAGGAATGACTGTTATGCTGGTATTACCAACACTGAAACTGTGAATCTGGCTTTTCTTCCTGCCACCTCAGAGGATGGGGAACCACATGACTTCGTAGTGAAAAGTCACACAGAAACACTCCTTAGGAAAGATCTATCTGCTGATCCCCTGGAAAACCCAGAAATGGAGCTCTTTGTGGATGGATCTTCCTCCCTGGTCCCAAGAGGGGAGAGGAAGACTGGAGCAGTGGTTGTGGAGATAAAAGATGACCAGTGCCTTTCACTATCCAAAGCCTCAAACTGACCAGGAACACAGTTAGCACAACAAGCAGAGCTTATAGCCTTGATAGAGGCCTGTAAGATTGGAAGAAAGAAGAGTTAACATCTACAGTGACTCCACGAATGCCTGTGCTGTGCCTCATGGGCATGGAAAGATCTGGAAAGGAAAGAGATTACCATCGGATTGACAATTCACCTATTAAGCATGCACCCCTGCTTAGAGAGCGCCTTCAGGTCATCCACTATTAGGAAATCGTGCAGCTTATGAAGCAGCCAAAATAGCCAGTGAAACTAGAGAAGCATGTGCCTTATGGAAGCAACATCCAGTAAAATAAGTCATGGGAGTCCTTAATTCCCAATGACTACAGCAAGTGCTGGAGCTGCAAGAGAAAACACTGGTAGCTGAGGAAGTCACCTGGGAAGCAAGGGACTTTCTGGCAGACAAGGAAACAGGGATCATAAGACGAGTCATCACTGAGAAAGTTGTGTTACCATCCTCCCTGCAGACTGATGTACTGAATCAAGCTCATGGCACCGAGCATCTTGCCACAAACCCAGATGATGAAGACACTTGCTGAAATATGGTATTCACCTTATATGGCAGAAGCGGTACAAGCCTTCATAAACAAGTGCCATATATGCAGGAGTCATAATCCCCTAAAGGCCACCGCTAGTCCTTTGGGGTTTATGTCTCCTCCATTGGGTCCATTTTTGACCTGGTAATTGACTTTATTGACATGACTGAGAGACTGGAGCATTACAGATACATACTAGTAATTGTTTGCAGTTATTCTAGGTGGGTGGAGTTTTTCTCTTGCAGGAATACAGATGCTATCACAATAGCAAAACACTTATGCAGACAGGGTTTCCCCCGATTGGGATATGCTACAACTTACAATCAGGCTCATTTTACTAATGACGTAGTGAAAGTGGTGGAAGTTCCTCATTAATAACAGGAATGGACAATTTGCATCAGGCGCTGAAAGACTTCGTCCAGGCCTTGGTTGCTGTCTCCAAATCTCCTTACTTGCAAGTATAAGATACTCATCCTGTACCCAGCACCGTTGACCAGAGACGCCATCATTTGAGCCAAGAAACTCACCTGAACCCAAATTGAGATATTGTAATCTCATTATTAGGATTTTATATTTTGCTACGGGAACACAGACCATACTGTGGGTAATGCGATATGGCTTAATGGGCACAATAATCCCTGCCATAATCAATTCCCCAGTGAGCTGTATCCTTCAGGGACCAGAGTCTCTTTAGGAGCCAGTTTGAAGAAGATGCCTTTGTTTCCTATCATATGTGTAAAGTTTTATATGTATTTCTGTAATTTGTTATCACAATGTTTGTAACATCCAATAAGAATGCACCCCTAGGTTAAATAGGTTTATACTGTTGTACTTTTTCTAGTTTTTTTTAGACGACACTTTATAGTGTCGTAGAGGGGAATGTAGGAGTTAAATATCTTTAATTCCTAAGTAGATATAAATATGTAAGAAAATAGTAATTGCTGACTTATTAATCAAAAAACCTAAGAAGGAGTTAATTCTGCTTTTACTCCAAGGTTTCTGCACACTTTGATATCTTCAATACAATTAAAAGTATATGTGAGTAAAGATAAAGCATTGTTGGATAGGGGGGGATTGTGTGCAGAGCCTTGTGTGTGTTTACTGAATAACTAACATTATAGAACCTTTTGTATGTTTATTGGCTAACTAGCATTGTGTGTATGTTTATTGAATAACTAGTATTCTGTGTAGAACCTTATACACGTTTACTGAATAACTAAACGTTGTTTGTAAAATATACACTGCTATCACAAGAAGGAGTTACTCATTTGTCAACATTAGATACAAATCCTTCCAAAAACTGTATAAGAATGTAGGATTTGAAGAAGATCTTCAGTTGAATTGCAGAATTGCTGGAAATCTGTCAATTCACTCCAAGCTTGTATTAAACCGAAAATACAGAGTTTTCGTGTCCTATCTTATTCTTCTGAGGGCGAGTCAGTGAAAATGTTTTTCTTCAACAAGGGTTATTTATGAGCTTATGTGGGTCTTTATTGACCCCCAAGAGTGACAGGGTTAATTATATGTATTATGGGGGTCTGTATTGACCCCCATGAGTGAGGGTGTTAATTAAGTGCTTATGGGGGTCTATAATGACCTCCATGAGTGACAGGGTTAATGAAGGGCTTATGGGGGTCTGTATTGAACCCCATGAGTGACCAGGTTAATGAAAGGCTTATGTGGGTCGGTATTGACCCCCATGAGTGACAGGGTTAATCCAGGGCTTGTGGGGGTCTATATTGACCCTCATGAGTGACAGGGTTAATTAAGTGCTTATGGGGGTCTGTATTGACCCCCATGAGTGACAGGGTTAATGAAGGGCTTATAGGGGTCTATATTGACCCCATGAGTGACAGGGTTAGGGTTTTAATTAGGGGTTTATGGGGGTCTGTATTGACCCCCATGAGTGACAGGGTTAATCCAGGGCTTGTGGGGGTCTATATTGACCCTCATGAGTGACAGGGTTAATTAAGGGCTTGTGGGGGTTTATATTGACCCCCAAGAGTGAGGGGGTTAATGAAGGGCTTATGGGGGTCTGTATTGACCCCCATGAGTGACAGGGTTAATGAAGGGCTTATGGGGGTCTATATTGACCCCCATGAGTGAGGGGGTTAATGAAGTGCTTATGGGGGTCTGTATTGACCACCATGAGTGACACAGTTAATGAAGGGCTTATGGGGGTCTGTATTGACCCCCATGAGTGACAGGGTTAATGAAGGCCTTATGGGGTCTGTATTGACCCCCATGAGTGAGGGGTTTTATTAAATGCTTATGGGGGTCTGTATTGACCCCCATGAGTGACCGGGTTAATGAAAGGCTTATGTTGGTCTGTATTGACCCCCATGAGTGACAGGGTTAATGAAGGGCTTATGGGGGTCTATATTGACCCTCATGAGTGACGGGGTTAATGAAGGGCTTATGGGGGTCTGTATTGACCACCATGAGTGACAGGGTTAATGAAGGGCTTAGGGGTTCTATATTGACCCCCATGAGTGACAGGGTTAACTATGGGTTTATGGGGGTCTGTATTGACCCCCACGAGTGAGGGGGGTTAAGTGCTTATTGGGGTCTGTATTGACCCCCTTCAGTGACAGGGTTAATGAAGGGCTTAAGAGGGTCTATATTGACCCCCATGAATGACAGGGTTAATTAGGGGTTTATGGGGGTCTGTATTGACCGCCATGAGTGACAGGGTTAATTATATGTATTATGGGGGTCTGTATTGACCCCCATGAGTGACAGGGTTAATGAAGGGCTTATGGGGGTCTGTATTGACCCCCATGAGTGAGGGGTTTAAATAAGTGCTTATGGGGGTCTGTATTGAACCCCATGAGTGACCAGGTTAATGAAAGGCTTATGTGGGTCTGTATTGACCCCCATGAGTGACAGGGTTAATCCAGGGCTTATGGGGGTCTATATTGACCCCCATGAGTGACAGGGTTAATTAAGTACTTATGGGGGTCTGTATTGACCCCCATGAGTGACAGGTTAATGAAGGGCTTATAGGGGTCTATATTGACCCCATGAGTGACAGGGTTAGGGGTTTAATTAGGGGTTTATGGGGGTCTGTATTGACCCCCATGAGTAAGTGGGTTAATTAAGGGCTTGTGGGGGTTTATATTGACCCCCATGAGTGAGGGGGTTAATGAAGGGCTTATGGGGGTCTGTATTGACCCCCATGAGTGACAGGGTTAATGAAGGGCTTATGGGGGTCTATATTGACCCCCATGAGTGACACAGTTAATGAAGGGCTTATGGGGGTCTGTATTGACCCCCATGAGTGACAGGGTTAATGAAGGCCTTATGGGGTCTGTATTGACCCCCATGAGTGACAGGGTTTTATTAAATGCTTATGGCGGTCTGTATTGACCCCCATGAGTGACCGGGTTAATAAAAGGCTTATGTGGGTCTGTATTGACCCCCATGAGTGACAGGGTTAATGAAGAGCTTATGGGGGTCTATATTGACCCTCATGAGTGACCGGGTTAATGAAGGGCTTAGGGGTTCTATATTGACCCCCATGAGTGACAGGGTTAACTATGGGTTTATGGGGGGCTGTATTGACCCCCACGAGTGAGGGGGGTTAAGTGCTTATTGGGGTCTGTATTGACCCCCTTCAGTGACAGGGTTAATGAAGGGCTTAAGAGGGTCTATATTGACCCCCATGAATGACAGGGTTAATTAGGGGTTTATGGGGGTCTGTATTGACCCCCATCAGTGACAGGGTTAATGAAGGGCTTATGGGGTTCTGTATTGACCCCCATGAGTGAGGGGGTTAATGAAGTGCTTATGGGGGTATTGACCCCCATGAGTGACACAGTTAATGAAGGGCTTATGGGGGTCTGTATTGACCCCCATGAGTGACAGGGTTAATGAAGGGCTTATGGGGGTCTATATTGACCCCCATGAGTGACAGGGTTAATTAGGGGTTTATGGGGGTCTGTATTGACCTCCATGAGTGACAGGGTTAATGAAGGGTTTATGGGGGTCTATATTGACCCCCATGAATGACAGGGTTAATGAAGGGCTTATGGGGGTCTATATTGACCCCTATGAATGAGAGGGGTTAATGAAGTGCTTATGGGGGTCTGTATTGACCCCCATGAGTGACAGGGTTAATGAAGGGCTTATGGGGGTCTATATTGACCCCCATGCGTGAGGGGGTTAATGAAGTGCTTATGGGGGTCTGTATTGACCCCCATGAGTGACACAGTTAATGAAGGGCTTATGGGGTTCTGTATTGACCCCCATGAGTGAGGGGGTTAATGAAGTGCTTATGGGGGTATTGACCCCCATGAGTGACACAGTTAATGAAGGGCTTATGGGGGTCTGTATTGACCCCCATGAGTGACAGGGTTAATGAAGGGCTTATGGGGGTCTATATTGACCCCCATGAGTGACAGGGTTAATTAGGGGTTTATGGGGGTCTGTATTGACCTCCATGAGTGACAGGGTTAATGAAGGGTTTATGGGGGTCTATATTGACCCCCATGAATGACAGGGTTAATGAAGGGCTTATGGGGGTCTATATTGACCCCTATGAATGAGAGGGGTTAATGAAGTGCTTATGGGGGTCTGTATTGACCCCCATGAGTGACAGGGTTAATGAAGGGCTTATGGGGGTCTATATTGACCCCCATGCGTGAGGGGGTTAATGAAGTGCTTATGGGGGTCTGTATTGACCCCCATGAGTGACACAGTTAATGAAGGGCTTATGGGGGTCTGTATTGACCCCCATGAGTGACAGGTTTAATGAAGGGCTTATGGGGGTCTATATTGACCCCCATGAATGACAGGGTTAATTAGGGGTTTATGGTGGTCTGTATTGACCGCCATGAGTGACAGGGTTAATGAAGGGCTTATGGGGGTCTATATTGACCCCCATGAGTGAGGGGGTTGATGAAGTGCTTATGGGGGTCTATATTGACCCCCATGAGTGACAGGGTTAATGAAGGACTTATGGGGATCTATATTGACCCCCATGAGTGAGTGGGTTAATTAAGTGCTTATGGGGGGTCTGTATTGACCCCCATGAGTGAGGGGGTTAATGAAGGGCTTATGGGGGTCTATATTGACCCCCATGCATGACAGTGGTAATTAGGGGTTTATGTCGGTCTGTATTGACCACCATGAGTGACAGGGTTAATGAAGGGCTTATGGGGTTCTATTTTGCCCCCCATGAGTGACAGGATTAATTACTGGTTTATGGGGGTCTGTATTGACCCCCATCAGTGAGGGTGTTAAGTGCTTTTGGGGGTCTGTATTGACCCCCATGAGTGACAGGGTTAATGAAGGGCTTATGGGGTTCTGTATTGACCCCCATGAGTGAGGGGGTTAATGAAGTGCTTATGGGGGTCTGTATTGACCCCCATGAGTGACACAGTTAATGAAGGGCTTATGGGGGTCTGTATTGACCCCCATGAGTGACAGGGTTAATGAAGGGCTTATGGGGGTCTATATTGACCCCCATGAGTGACAGGGTTAATTAGGGGTTTATGGGGTCTGTATTGACCCCTATGAGTGAGGGGGTTAATTAAGTGCTTATGGGGTCTGTATTGACCTCCATGAGTGACAGGGTTAATGAAGGGTTTATGGGGGTCTATATTGACCCCCATGAATGACAGGGTTAATGAAGGGCTTATGGGGGTCTATATTGACCCCTATGAATGAGAGGGGTTAATGAAGTGCTTATGGGAGTCTGTATTGACCCCCATGAGTGACAGGGTTAATGAAGGGCTTATGGGGGTCTATATTGACCCCCATGCGTGAGGGGGTTAATGAAGTGCTTATGGGGGTCTGTATTGACCCCCATGAGTGACACAGTTATTGAAGGGCTTATGGGGGTCTGTATTGACCCCCATGAGTGACAGGTTTAATGAAAGGCTTATGGGGGTCTATATTGACCCCCATGAATGACAGGGTTAATTAGGGGTTTATGGTGGTCTGTATTGACCTCCATGAGTGACAGGGTTAATGAAGGGCTTATGGGGGTCTATATTGACCCCCATGAGTGAGGGGGTTGATGAAGTTCTTATGGGGGTCTATATTGACCCCCATGAGTGACAGGGTTAATGAAGGACTTATGGGGATCTATATTGACCCCCATGAGTTAGTGGGTTAATGAAGTGCTTATGGGGGGTCTGTATTGACCCCCATGAGTGAGGGGGTTAATGAAGGGCTTATGGGGGTCTGTATTGACCCCCATGCATGACAGTGGTAATTAGGGGTTTATGTCGGTCTGTATTGACCACCATGAGTCACAGGGTTATTGAAGGACTTATTGAGGTCTGCAGTGACCCCCATGAGTGAGGGGGTTAAGTGCTTGTGGGGGTCTGTATTGACCCCCATGAGTGACACAGTTAATGAAGGGCTTATGGGGATTTGTATTGACCCCCATGAGTTACAGGGTTAATGAAGGGTTCATGGGGGTCTATATTGACCCCTATGAGTGAGAGGGGTTAATGAAGTGCTTATGGGGGTCTGTATTGACCCCCATGAGTGACAGGGTTAGTGAAGGGCTTATGGGGGTCTGTATTGACCCCCATGAGTGACAGGTTTAATGAAGGGCTTAAGGGGGTCTATATTGACTCCCATGAATGACAGGGTTAATTAGGGGTTTATGGGGGTCTGTATTGACCGCCATGAGTGACAGGGTTAATAAAGGGCTTATGGGGATCTATATTGACCCCCATGAGTTAGTGGGTTAATTAAGTGCTTATGGGGGGTCTGTATTGACCCCCATGAGTGAGGGGGTTAATGAAGGGTTTATGGGGGTCTGTATTGACCCCCATGAGTTACAGGGTTAATGATGGACTTATGGGGATCTATATTGACCCCCATGAGTGAGTGGGTTAATGAAGGGCTTATGGGGGTCTATATTGACCCCCATGAGTGACAGGGTTAATTAGGGTTTATGGGGGTCTGTATTGACCACCATGAGTGACAGGGTTAATGAAGGGCTTATGGGGGTCTGCATTGACCCCCATGAGTGAAGGGGTTAAGTGCTTGTGGGGGTCTGTACTGACCCCCATGAGTGACACAGTTAATGAAGGGCTTATGAGGATTTGTATTGACCCCCATGAGTGACAGGGTTAATGAAGGGCTCATGGGGGTCTATATTGACCCCCATGAGTGACAGGGTTAATTAGGGGTTTATGGGGGTCTGTCTTGACCCCCATGAGTGACAGGGTTAATGAAGGTTTTATGTGGGTCTATATTGACCCCCATGAGTGACAGGGTTAATTAATGGTTGATGCGTGTATATATATATTTTTTAATAACGGGTCCTTTAAGGACCTTTACGGTCCTTTAAGGACCCGTAATGCAGGAATTTTGAATTTTCATTCCCCCACTGCGATGGTTAATGTGGGGTTAATGCAGGTTTCCGAGCTTATCTCGGATCCCTTCTTGGCTAAGTTGTACGTGGCTGGGCAGTCCTGGGTCTTTAAGCATCGTTTTGGTTTTTTCAGAGGCGATTTGTTTCTCTTGCTTAGGGGATTTTCATGTGTCTGAACTCGGGAATTTGGACTTTAATGGAGGTGTAACTTCACTTTCAGAGGTCCTGGGTGCCCCCCTCCCCCCCCTTGCTATGGATAAGCTTTTTATGTATTTTTGGGGGATATTTATTGTGTTTTGACTGTTTTTAGGTGCGCGCTGTACGGCCGTTATGGTCTTTACGGCGACCATTTTTTCTCTCGGTTACGGGATTTTCGTGTGTCTGATCTCGGGAATTTGGACTTAAATGGTGTAACTTCACTTTCAGAGGTTCTGGGTGCCCCCCGCCTTGCTGTGGGTAAGCTTTTTATGTGTTTTTAGTGGGTATTGTGTTTTTTGTCTTTAGGTGCGCACGGTTTGCGAGGTCGTAATGGTGCCGTTTGTGTGGGTGTTTGTAACCGCGTGTGAGGCGCCTTTGAGCCTCCCCCTCCTCATATGCGGCCCGTCACTTCGCGAGGGTCCGCATTTGCGGCCTGCAATGAGCCTTCGGCTCACCTTCCTTATATAAGGAGCCCAAAAAAGTGTAATTTTGAGGCTCAGATATTGAATATGCCCTGGAACCCAATTAAAACTAAACTGCTCTTTTAATTTTTGTTTTAAACGGTCTTGAAACAATTTTAAACTGCCCTGAAATGTCGAATTTGCTCAAAACCGCTTGCAGATAGTTCCAGTCCACTGTGTCAAACGCCTTTTCAACGTCTATTGCCAAGAGACACAAATGTGTTCTTGACGAATCTGCTTGATGAATTATATTAATGACCTTCCTTAGATTGTCTCTAGCTTGCCTATGTGGGATAAACCCCACCTGAGCTTTATGTACCAGTCGGGGTAGGAAGATTGTAAATCTATTCGCCATACTTTTTGCTATTATTTTAATGTCCCCATTAAAAAGGGAAATGCGTCTATAGTTTTCGATTTTCCATGTTGTCTTTCCCTTTTTTGGGGAACAGAACTATCTCTGCCTGGTTCATCTATGGCGGTAGCAAATTAGCCCCCATTATTGAATTAAAAAGGCCAGCTAAGTGTGGAGCAAGTAAATCTTGAAATTTTGTGTAGTATACATTGGAAAAACCATCAGGCTCATGAGCTTTACCTACTTTAAGCCCTTGAATCACTTTTTTTATTTGTAATAATGGCATTAAGCTTTGTTAATTCTGAATCTTCTATCTTAGGAAGGTTGCAGGAGGTCAGAACGGTATGAATGTTAACATCTAGTGGCGAATTGGAGGTAAAGTTTTTGATAGAATTTGACAAACGCCTTTTGAATTCTAGATGGATTAGATGTGACTATGACCCTATCTGTTTTAATACTACTAATTTTGGTTTGCATCACTTTAGCTCTCAGTTGTCTAGTCAAAAGTGATCTATTTTTTTATTTGCCATGTTAGAATTTCTGGCCTGTGCGTCTGCATGCTTTCTCCTTTCTTTCCGCCAAAATCACATTCAAATCTGCTCTTAGCTTGTCTATTTGTTGTCTTACTTTAACCGTATAATTCTTTTGATTAATTTTTTCTAGCATATCTAATTCCTCTATTAGTTTAGACTCTTTGTCTCGTAATGCACTCTTATACCTTGCAGCTAGTTTTATGCAAACCCCTCTCATGTATGCCTTATGCGCCACCCAGACCCAGCTAGCTCCCTCGTCAGGTTGAGCGTTAGTCTCAAAGTAAAATTTTAACTTATTTAGCAAGTTGATCACTATTAGGAGCGGAGGATAGAGGGAACTCATTAATTCTCCATTTATACTGAGAATTAACATTGAGGTGTATGTAGGTCAAACATCACATTACTATGGCATGATCTGCCTCATCTTCTTTGAGAACCTTTCTGGGGGATTTCATGTAGAATAAGAGGAGGAATAGCTTTTATGTAAAAATTTGGGGGCATGGTCTGGAAGTGAGTATAGAGTAGAGAATTCCCTATAAGTTAGGAAAGCCTTGCGCCTTTTAAAGGGAGTGCTGAATCCACGTACATTGTAGGTTAATACTACATATTCTGTAATCAAATCTGTAGTCAAATTATCGATGTGGAACCCTGTGTGGTGTCCTTTCCTTTAATGAAACCCATCTCATCTCTACCCAGTGAGCCTACGGATCCAGATGAAGACCAGCCACAGAGCAGGACACAGCCACCACGAAAAGGCAGGATCAAAGCAAGGTGATTAGTGACCAAACATCTAGAAAAACAACATAACTTAAGATGAACATATAAACATTTACCAATGTAAAATGACATATTAAAGACCACCTCACTAAAGAACTATATTTGCACCTATGGTGCCTAGAGAAATAGGCCCCCTTCTTAACCCTAGAATGAGGAAGAACAATGAGCCCCTAACCCTTCAAAGAAATATCCAACATGCAAATTTCTATAAATTGCTCGTAATTCTTTGAGCCTATGTTGAATCCCCATAAGCGCAAAGTCCACATAAGTTTGTCCTTTCCGACTTGTTATTTAACAGCATTAAGTGAATGAGAAGTTAACATTTCTTATGTAGGAAAACTTATATTTGTATCGCATGAACCTTCTGTAGCAGGAGCCCCAGTTATTCTCAAGTTGGCTCCTAATGTTGAATCTTGTGTGAAAGGCCTCTTTTGTTTTCTGTTGGCCTGTGTTTCTTGCCCTTGCATTACTGGCCTGTCTTTTTTGACTGGAATTTGCGCCAAGGGGATTGGATCTCCCCTCCATAGTTGTAGATTGGATAGCAATTTGAATCCACCCTCCAGGGTAAATACGGGACTGTTCTTTATATTGAAATGTTAGCCGAAATGGGAACCCTTAACTATATTGGATCTTGTGTGTTATCAACACCTCCAAGACCAGTCTCAATGCCCTCCTCTTGACCAGTGTCGAAGGGGCCAAGTCGGCATAAATTTGAAGTCGTGCTCCATCCGGTCCCAGGAGATTAGATATCTTCCTTGAAACTTCAAATATTTTGTCCCTTGAGCTTTGCCGCAAAAATCTGACCAGCACGTCCTTTGGGAGTGTAAAATTCATTGGGCCTCCCAGGGCTCTGTGGGCCCTCTCCATCTCAAGGTCTTTATCTATAATATTCAGAAGAATAGTACCGAACACTGCTCTGAGATAGGGTTGTAGGTCAGAAACCCCTTTGGGGATCCACCTCACTCTCAAGTTATGTCTTCTGGTTCTATTTTCCAAGTCTTTCAATTTGGTCTCTAAAGATGTAATATTGTCCGTGTTAGCGTTTATATCAATTCTGTCAGCATCTTGTGGCTGTATAATTTGGTCCGTGACCTGTTCAAGATTATGTGTATGTTGGCGCAGGTCATGCAAGTCTGCTCTAATATCTTTGAGCGCTAGAGAAAGCTGATTTCTTAAGAGAGTTTAAATGTCTGCCATTGACCTTACAGAGAAATTCATGTCCCCACAGGAGTTATTCTGTTCCTCTTCTGACTCAGAGGAGCCTGTGGGATTCATAGCTATTTCTTCAGGCGCAAAGTTCCTTATTAACTTTTAACATATTGCAAAACGCTGTACAGGGGATAAGAACAAATAATACAATGATAACAAACTGCAGAAAAAGGAGGGCCCTGTTTTGAGCTTAGAAACTTTGCAGAAACTGCTTTTTTTCCAAAGCACCCTATAAGATTGGAAACTTGCCACTTACAATCTAAAGGGAATGGCAAAAAGACAGATAAGGATCATGATAGACCAGGGAGAAAATTTGAATTTACTTAAATAGGAAGTTAGGAAAGGGATCAGTTAGAAAGTCAAACAGCCCGTAGCAGCATCAGCATGCCTGCAAAGGCTGCAAGCTTGAAATTCGGCGGCGTTACAGAGCTATTAAATAAGATCATGCCGCGAGTTACAGGCTTGAGATGCAAACCTGTAAACCATTTTTCACACGTTGGAAGTGTGGCCGTGAACATGATCAATGAGTCAAACCTGTAGTTACGGGTTTAGAGGGAGCCAATGGCAAATTAGATCGTCATCATTATGTCACTGAAAAATGGAGGTTAGATTTCAAAGCCTTACGGGTTTCAATCAGACCCGCATTTCAGAAATAATGCAATATTGCTATGTTGGTAAATATGGTATTCTCTAGTCCATGCGAGTTCCATTATATTTATTAACACATTGATTGCCAGGATCGATATAACACGGAAATGAAACTGAAAATAAAGTATTTTATATTGCAGATTTGCGAGTTTGAGAATGTTGTGCTATTCATTTTAATACCTAACATCACTTTTACCTTCTAAGTACAGTAGTGTGTGTATATTTGCATTTACAGTGCTACGCATAGGACTTTAACCTCTAGCGGGTCCTCTCTAGTACCCATTGGCTTTTTGGCTCCATTTGCGGGTTACTGGCTTGAACACCAGTACATTTGTTGCAATTTAATAACGTGATTAGAAGTAACAGTTACGGGCTTGACAGAACAAAGGATTTGCGGCCGCGGAATTCAATTGTCGACATCCCGTAGGGGTTTTTCATCCTTAACATGCAAGTTGTTGGCGGGTTGCTTTACAGGGCCAATTTAATATACTTTTTTACACGTTGAGGGGATTTAATAGGGCTGATAGTGATGTAAAAGGCTTGAGGATGTAATCTTCACCTAGTGGTCAGACAGTATAACCTGCAAGGTGTTACACAGGTCTTGGTTTAATGGAGTATCTGGTATTTGGAGAGAAAGATAGTAATGATAGGAAATAGGACAAACAGAATTTGAGACCACACTGTATAAGGAACAAGAGGAGGGACAAGGAGAGGGCGATGAGGAGGGAGAGCAGGAGGGTCATTGAGAGGCATGGAGGTCAGTTTTAAACAGAACAAAATGATAATACAAACACATTGCGTCACATTCAATTTGGAGGCAGTAACACGCGAATTTCGGGACGTATGTCTGCGGGCCTGCTGCAGGCCTGCAGAGTGCTAGACTTATGGTGCTATTCAATTGATCAAGCCGGCAAGTTACGTGCAGAAAGCCGAAACGGCAAACCATGCCATCATAAGTAGCATTTCAGAGCGTGATCATGATCAATTAAGCAAGGCCGTAACTCCCGAGTTAGAAACAGCCAATAGAAAAGGAGCCCGTCATCATTACGGCAGTAAAACATGGAGGCGACATGTCAATCAACTAGAGATTCGGGGTCCGATATGCTATCCCGCAATGTTCAAAATAATAAAAATGAATGAAGCCAATGTTATATTCCATGTGGGTAGCATGATATATTAACTCATTGATTCCCAAGATCGATCTAACCCTGAATTACATGAAATAAAAATAAATTATTTTTGATTACCGATATGCGGGCTTGAGACTGTTGTGCAGTTAATTCTAATGCCTTTAATCACTTTCCCTGTGTTATAAAGTACAGTATTGATTATTTATTTGCATTTGCAGTGCTCCAGACATGTCATTAAGCCCTTTGTGAGTCCTCCTTGGAACCTGTAACTTGTGGTCCGACTTTTGCCATTTGCGGCCTTGGCGGCTTGGTTAGCGAGGGGAAATCGGAGCAATTGATTAGCCATTTGCAATTTTAGCAATCGTAACTCTTCCAGTTGTTAAAGATCAAAGGCTTGGACGGCCTTTAACTTGCGATGTTAACCATCGCAAGGAATCGGATGCCAGAGCCTGTAACCCAGTCGGAACTCGCAAAAAACGCCAATTGAATAGCAAAATAAGTTACGGCCTCCCTTACGGATGCCCAGATCTCCCAATGCCTCAATTGAATGAGGCTCATTGTTTTCACACAGGTTAAGTAAATTGCGGAAAAATAGCAGCAGAATATCCATGTTGCTCGTAGAAGTATACCTTGGTTAAATGGTGAGTCTTGACAGTATAAGATGTGACACAGGTCTTTGTTAAATGGTGTGTCTGGTATCTGAAGGGAATAAGGTGTTCTACAGGTCTTGGTTAAATGGTGTGCCTGGAGGGTATAATGTGTTGCACAGGTCTTGGTTGAATGGTGTGTCTGGTATCTGGAGGGAATAAGGTGTTCCACAGTTCTTGGTTAAATGGTATGTCTGGAGGGTATAAGGTATTGTATAGGTATTGGTTAAATGGTGTGTCTGGAGGCTATAAGGTGTTGCACAGATCTTGGTTAAATGGTGTGTCTGGTATCTGGAGGGAATAAGGTGTTCCACAGGTCTGAAAAGATAGGAAATAGAAGGACAAACATTGAGTCATTCTACACACACAGATTCATTTAAAACTAAAACTTGTTTTGCACACCCCCAGAGCTGCTTACATTGGCACAGTGTGCCTACCAATAGAAACACTGCATTTGGGTACGGTTTGTACAGCAGCACAATGAAAAGATCCACATGACAGTGTCTAAGCACCTCCTTGCTTCCTTATGCAGGGGACTGCAAACAACATGATTCATTCCTGCACAAACTGCTATCACATATTGATACATTGTATTTGCTGCCTGTGATTGGCCAAAACGCATTATGAATTTTATGCTAATTATAGCAGGGATTTCTAGGAGTGTTAACTCACATAATCAAATGCTTGCAAACTCAAGAGATTTAGCTAAATTTTGGGGGAAGTATAATAACGTTTTAATACACTTCTAATTCTCCTCTATCAGAGGTGTTCATAATCCAAGAAAAATAAATATGCTTTTAAAGGGACATAGTAAAGGTTACAAATATGACAGAATTTAGTCAGTCAGCATTACTTAGGCCTTAACCCTTTTCTTAATTTCTGTGGGAAAAGGGTGCTGATTACTTTGGGAGTGTACAGCCCCCAGGGAGTAAATAGCAACCATTAGCAATGATTGAACACTATGACAGTGAATAAGAAGGTTGATTAGCAGACAAATGCAACATATTGCAGTGTATATGTACTATAAAAAAATGCATTCATTTAAAATAACATTTAATAACAGTAATTATTATTATCAACCCAGTTGGAGAATACTAATAGTGCTCAATGAGATATTGTATGGCTCATACCAGACAGTCCAAACAAATATGATTTGTTGTGTATCCACTTTAAACTATTTCACTTGATCACAAGAGATCTTACTGTGATCCACAATACGTACTAAAATGAGTTCTAAATAATAAACACAGATCTCCACACTCTTGTTGTTGGTTCTGTTAGTGGTTAGGGATTAGTTATTATACTTGCATGAGAGAAAGCAGTCAGTCCTGATCCAGTTAGTATGTAAATATTAGTCATCACTCTTGCATGGAAACCTTGCATAAAAAATCAGTCCCGGTCTGCATTTAATTAGTCTCCACAAACTTGCCACATAGGTATTTTAGTGTAAATTAATTACACTAGTACATAGGTGGTATACAGCTCTCATGTGTGCTCCAAGCACTTTCAAAAGATAGTACAAGGAATGAGGAAAATAAGTGCACCACCACCTATAGCATAGTATCCTTTAAGTAAAACATCAGATTAAAATACAGAATTAAACTCATGGCCGTTATCACCCAGAGTTCTGCGGATGCACAATACTGACTATTATTTGCTTTGAATCTGATGTTTGAATAAGACAATACTGTGCTACAGGTGGTAGTGTGCTTTGTTTCCCGTCTCCCAGTACTTCCACTAAGCACCCCTGTAGATGTTTTTAATGTGCATAGATAACCAGGACAGCTTTGTATAGTGCTCACTTACAACGCAACAATACAGTTTATGTAAATCTGTTGGGAAAGTTGTCTACAGACCCACAGGAAAGTTCTTGTTTTATGTGTCTGGAAGATTTTAAAGAATATGAAAGCCTCACATGCTGTGACAGGTGGTGAAGGCAAAGGCCTGAACACTTCAAACATACATCAGGCTGAATAATAACTATGTGCTGTGGCAGTATCCCTTAGCTAAGGTGGCTGAAATCATAAATAATTATAATACTTAAAAGTCTGGGCTACTTCTAAAAAACAACCTACATCCTGAACACAATTAACCCCTTCTCTGCCAATAAATGTACCTCTTAGTAAGTGAAGGGTGTAATTTGTTGGCTCAATCCCAAGGTTGAGCCTCCAGCACACGGTCACTAAAATGCCAGCAAGGTTCTTACAATGAATTATTGATTTTGCCTTAGGTGGGATCAGTTATGTTCCGGCATAATCCCTTAATGTGCATCCTACAGACCGAGACAGAGCAAAGAGAACCTCCAGGCACATTTAACCCATAACTGGTCAATATCCGGAATGCTGATTGCAGTTAAATCTTGACAGGTAAAATCATATCTTTCACTAATGTCTGTATCTCAGCAATGCAATATTAACTTTTGTTTGTTTAAATTGCATAAAGATACTTATCAAACATAGATATTTATAGGTTTTTATTGTAGAACATAGATATTTATAGAATTATACAGTACATAATATGAGCCCTATGAAATTTGTAGGAGTTACAGAGCAATTCAATTTAGAAATGGCCGGGATCCAAATCCGTAAACCATTTTATTTTCCGGGTGTGAACATGATAAATTATTCAAACCCGTAGTTATGGGTTTAGACAGAGCCAATAGTAAAAGAGACCGTCATCATTACGTCACTAAAACACTTACGGTTTTGAAGTCTGAGTTGCGATCGGGCCCGCATTCCAGAAACAATGCAATATGAAAAAATCAATAAATATAATATTCTAGTCAATGTGAGTTCTCTTATATGTGTTAACACATTGATTGCCAGGATCAATATAACATGAAAATTAAACCTCAAAAAAAAAAAAAAATGATTGCAGATTGGCGAGCTTGAGAATGTTGTGCTATTAATTTTAATATATTTAATTGTTTTCCCTGGAATTTAAAATACAGTAGTGTGTTTTATACTTGCTTTTACAGTGCTACGGACTGGAGTTTAACCCCCTTGCGGGTCCTCTCTAGTACCCGTAGGATTTCTGGCTACATTTGCCATTTATGGGTGTGAAAACAATTGTGGGCTTGAGGACTTGTAGCATTGTAATAGCGATTTGTGATTGTAACATTTACAGGCTTGAAAGATCAAAGGCTTAGCTGGGTCGGAGTTATGATTTTGGCAACCTCTGTCGTTTGCGGATAGCTAAAAGAGGCCAATTATAATGGCAGTAACTTTTGTGGGCTCCTTTACGGTCTTCAGGAAATACAATTTGGCAAAATAATAGGGACCTATGTGTCTTGTATGTCGCTATATTATATTGACTAAATTATGCAATATCAGGTATCTATATGTGAATGTACATATCTGTAAATGCCTATCACTTTGTAGTGTACCTTATGTGAAAAGACACTTTGGTTTTAAATGGAATTTACCAGCCATTTAGCAAGTTGACAGCAACCTCATCTGAGTAGTGGGAGGACAGCAGACAAAGTGTTCTAGAGATCTCACAAATGCTAAAAAAGCACTGACCATTAAAGCTGCTATAAAAAAAGTTGGTGGAGTGAACAAAGACTGTAAAAAGAAACAAAACCACACTCCTAAATGCCCTGAGTGGCTAAACCAAGAGCTTTAAGATTTCCATCAGTTTGTTTAACAAGATCTAGTTCTTATTGCTGAAAAATAATAATGCAGTCAATTAATAAAATATTTTAAAAAGATAATCTAAACAGTCTAAATATGATACCCAAAGGCTTTTACAATGTCAATATATAACGCCCATTGTATCAGCCACAACAATTTTTCCCACTTGTTTTCTAGGTCTCTGTTGCATCAACTGTGGCTTTATGGTCTATAGAAAGTAGATCTCCTACTGACTGTGGGACAAGCAGCTTCGTGTAAATGCAATGTAAGTATTTAAATAGTTTGTATCAGTGAAGCACTGTATAATTTTTCAAAAGCACAATTTGTTTAGTATTAAGGTTGTTTTTAGATTTAGAGGGTTAGAGGAATCCATTTAAAGGGTCACTTTCATGACTTGTAAATATTAAAAGTATAAACAACTTTTCAATGTATCATGATTAAAAAAAGTTTATCTTTTGATCAAAATGTATACTGTAAATAGCTAGTTTTCCAACCAACAAACAATGGAAATAGCTTTCCAGTTTGCAAGACTGTCCTTCGGAAAAAATAATATTATCCAGCAATGAAAGTAGCAGTAAGTGAGTCTATAAGTGAAGTGTTTCCCAAACCTGTTTTTGGGAATCTTGAAATTCCATTATCTGTGGCCAGAGGTGAAATGAGAAAATTGTCCTAAAAGGTAGAAAATGATCTAAACCGTTCAGGAAGACACCAGCTGGGGTTATAGCATCTTTGGAACAGGGTGGACAGAGAATGTGCAATATAAAACAGTAAAGATCTGGAACACACTATACACTATATGTTGTGTGCTCCCCATGCCCAATTACTACTAAAGTACTTTACCTTGCTATGTCCCTATTCTAATATTACCACACAAAATTGCTGTCTTAATAGAATATAAAGTATATGTATGTGTCAGGGTCCATCAAGGTTCAATCAGTTTCGTGCCACAGCAGCTACAGCAATGGGTTCTAGAAATATCTCTCCTAGCTTTGGTACCAGTGGTGGAGCTATTGCCAGTACAATGCACTGAGGCCCTCTGGGGAGGAGGGGGCCCAGTGCAGTTTAAATTGATAGAATTTTGTTTCCATGTAATTTGTTTTGATTCCTGCACTGTAGTGGGCCCCCCTCTGCCACCCCTACCCTGGCCCTCTCCATCAGGCAACACTGAACTATATCAGGCCCCACTGGTCCCCCTCAGCTGCTCCCCCCCCCCCCCACACAATGTAATTGACCAAGTCGCACACGCAATCCCGATCTTGCATGTGCGATTTGCAGAAACAGTATTCATAGCTTCACAGAGGGAGGTAGGGGGTATTAGGATCATGAAGAAATAATATATGCATGAAAAATATATATAATATATGTACAGTGGATATAAAAAGTCTACACGCCCCTGTTAAAATGTCAGGTTTATGTACTGTAAAAAATGAGACAAAGATAAATCATTTCAGAACTTTTTCCACCTTTAATGTGACCTATATAAAGCACTGTAGTCCACAGTGATATCTTTCATGTTGGACAAACATCTCACTAAGAGTGCTAAGTCTGTTATGGTTTAAGAAGAAAAATTCACATGAAATTCTGATAATGTTTTAGAAAACCCAAGTCCATATTAAGTCCTGTATTTTTAGTGTTGAAGAATGTGATCATCTTTATTTCAAATGCTTTTCTCTCTTGGATGTTTTAAAATGTTCCTCTGAGTATTTTGACTTTTAAGACTTCATTATGCTTTCTTATTAAATGCCAGTGTAAATTCATCCTTAAGTGCATTTTTTGTCTGGTTTCTCCAATGTAACAGCCTGTGTCATATATAAAGTACGTTGTATTATATAAACCACATTGGACGATGTACATGAATACGATCCTTTGATGTTATAGGTCTTGTTGTTATGTGTGGCTGTGTCACCATTACAAATAGGTTGACATCACTTACAGGCACATTTGTTACAAGGTTTAGTTCCATTTTTTATATTCAGTTGTTCATTGGCCAATTTTATGTTGACAAGCTTTTGTTTCAGGTTTGGTGATTGTTTAAATGCAAGGATGGGAGGTTTTGGGAATATATCTTTTAATTCAGTATCTTCAATTAGCAATGGTTGTAAATCTTTGATTATTTTCTGTATTTTCTCTAAAACTAGAGGTATATGTGAAGTAGTTTCCTTTGTTTTGTACTTTTAACAGGTTTTCACAGGGTATTTTGATGGCAGTGGTTATTTTTGGGGTAATAATACAGGGGTTGTAACCCTTTTGTTTGAAAGATTCAGACAGTGTTTTACATTTTTTATCAAGGTCTCCAATGTTTGTGCAAATGCAATGGTATCTAATAGCTTGACTATGGATGATGGCTTGTTTTGTGTGGGAGGGATGAAAACTGGAGATGTGTAGGTAACTACATCTGACTTCTTGACCAAAATTACAGGCCTTATGACTTATGACTTAGGACCCAAAGCACGTAGATGGACTGTGAGGCTTGCAAAAATACGACTTTTACGGCCGAACCACAGACCTGGAAAAACAACACAGGGGGAGAGCCAGGGAGCCTATGAGTGAGGTTGCAAGTTAATTTGGGGCATATTTTGCCTTTTTTTCAAGATTGAAAATCGCTGAAGCAAAAGAAAAAAAATGGCTGCCGAAAAAACATAAACACAATGAAAACAAGGCTGAAGGACGTAAAACTAAGCTGAATGACGTAAATACGAGCCCTAAGCACTAAGACTTAACACAAACCAGTAACACTTAATACAAGACAGTAACATTTAACTTAAGCCAGTAACACTGAACCCAAGGCAGTAACACTTAACCCAAGGCAGTAGGCCCCTAAACTACACAGGCATATAAAGTACACAGGGGGAGAGGCTGATGAGCACCAAAGGCGATCATCGGAGGGGTTGCAATGAGCGCCGAAGGGGGTCATGGCAAAGCAGGAAAGGTGCAGCTTTGCAAAAACGGCAATGAGCAGCGCTCATCGTGGGGCCTGTAAAGTAGACGGGGAAGGTTATGTTGTGTTTATTTGTGTATTAATGTGTGTTTATTTTTCTCCAGTGGCCCAGCCGGAAAAGACAAAAAGAAGGACGGAGACATCGCAAAAAGGTACGTTTAATATTTAGAATGTTTTGATGTTTGTGTTGTGTTTCATTTCATACTAATGTTATGTTTATTTTATCCTAGGGGTGGCTGATCTGCTGAAGGTATATCTGGCAAGGTAAGTGGGCTTTATTATTCTATTTTAGGTTAGATTTAGGGTTTTTGTATTGTATTTAGTATGGTTAGATTGATTGTAGTTAGGGGGTTAATGTATTTAGAGGTTAATGTTGATTGTAGATAAGGTTAGTGTATTGTAGAAAGGGTTAATGTATAGTCAATAGGGTTAATGTATTGTAGTTATGGGTTAGTAATATGTAATTAGGGGTATACTGTAACTGTATTGTATTGATGTAATGTTTCATTTGTACATTTATTTTATTTTCAGGTGCGTAGTTCTTTTTTAAAATTTTGGTAACAGTTTTTTTTTTTTTTTTTATTAATGTAGGTTTTTTTTATTTTGGTAATGTCCTTTTTTATTTTCTGTAATTCTAGGTTTTATTATTTTCTGTAATTCTAGGTTTGATTATTTTCTGTAATTAGGTGTTTGTTTTCTGTAATTAGTGGGGTAATAGGGATTTTATTAGGGTGGTAGGTAGGTAGTGTAGGGTTTAACAGGGTAGAGGGGGGATAAATAGTGTAGGGAATGATAGGGATCACTGGGTACATTTGAGGTTAAATCAGTCCAGTTAAGGTTAAATAATACTATATAGGCTTACATTGGACTAGATTGGTTGAATAGGTCCAGATGGGGTTAAATAGATTGAGTTAGGGTTAGATAGGCCAAGTTAGGGTTAGATACACTGAGTTAAGGTTAAATAGGACTAGATAGGCTTACATAGGACTAGACAGGGTTAAATAGGTCCAGATGGGGTTAAATAGACTGAGTTAAGGTTAGATAGGCCCAGTTAGGGCTATTGGATCCAGATAGCGTTAACTGGGTATAATGGGGTTAATTTGTGTCCCATAAGCATCTGCATAGACCCTTATGAGACTAATAAGGTGAATTATGGGCTCATGGGGCTTAATATGGAGCCCCATGATTTATAGGCTAAAATAAGGGTTCATGGGGCTTTGTATAGAACCCCATGAGTGATGGGGTCATTAAGGGCTCATGGGGCTCTGTGAAGAGCCCAATGAGTGATGGGGTTAAGTTTAGGTGCCTGGAGTACCCCCACGTCAGGGGTTAATAATTTTTTTTAGCGTGGGTCCTTTCAGGACCTTTATGGTCCTTTAAGAACTTGCAAGGCACGACACTTTAACTTTTAAATGCAGCGGGTTTCACGATTGCCGATTGGGGACCCCCACTGCAAGGGGTTAATATGGGGACACTGCAGGGTTCCTGATGGGGACCTCTAGCATAGAGCGAAGTTAATGTTAGGTGCCGGGGGGGTACTTGGAGTACCCCCCACAGCAGGGCTTATGTTTAGAACTGCTGCAGAGGTCCCAATCAGGCCCCCCGCATTAAGTGATGAGGTGTGTAGCCTGCAAGATCATCTTGCAGACTTTTCACTTCTCCTGTCAGTTTGATTTGGTCATCGTGGAACGGCCCTGCTGCAAGCTTATACGTTGCTAGCTACAGGTCTAATTTAATAACGTCTGTAAACTGTCATATTTCCTGCTAATGTTTTTCTACTTTAATGGGGCTGCATGTGTTCTCCAAGCTTTTCATGCTGTTTCTGCAGATTGGCTGTTGCTAAAACCCAGTCTATCTATGAGGCAGTCACACCTCATTTGTGACTATTCATTGCTGCTCCAGCCACCTTTCAGTGTCTGTTATTGGTTCATGTGACTAGGAGTACATTGCTATTCCCTATTAGGCTGATCTTCTGCTGCTGACTCAAATTGTTATTGACCCTGTTGGGTTTCTGCCAGCCCCTGATCTTTGTCTGATTATTCATTGCCTATGTCTTTGACTTGATACTTTGGACTTGCCACCCAGACAGCCCTGGCATATTCAATATGTCCCAAAATGTCACCTATACCAGCATTTCTCAACTCTAGTTCTCAGGCACCATTAAGAGGTTAGATTTTAGTCATATTCCTGTTTGAGCACAGATGAGCTGATCAATTGCTCAGTGAATCTAATTAACTACTTGAACTTAAATAGACATATCCTAGATATCTGGCCTGTTAGTGAAGCCTGAGTACTGGGGTTGACAAATACTGATCTTGACTCATAGACAGAAGTGTCACAGCTTATAGATGTTTGCAAATAGACACAATTTTCCGTAGCACCGTATTAGCAATTTCAGGCATGGTGCTGCCTACTGAAAATAGGCTGCTTTAGGCCTGTTCCTTATGTGACTAGGCCGAAACACACCATTGTGTGAAGTTATATGAGAGTCAGTAATTACTCAGTGAGAAAGTTGTTTAAAGCACTATTTTTTTAAGCAAAATTATGTTTTATCATAGTAAAAAGTTATTTACATCTTTTAGGAGTGTATCTCTCACAAAAGTTAAAAGCAGAAAATATATTGGTCTACTCTGAAATAAAATACCATTCATCTTACGCACAAACAAAAAATGCCTGTGCAGTCACTAATATATGGGTATACAATCATAAATAAATGTGTAATATAAAAAAATAGCAGCATATCTAATAGCTATCACATGTCAATTCTATGATTCCAATATACTAAATTCATATGTATAGTTATGGACCAAGAACGTTGGCCACGTTTGTGGTGTTGTTCATGCAATGTTAAATATAGCAGACCTCGCGAGGCATGCAGTTGCGGGGCTGCAATAAGCACTGCAGCGCTCATCACGAGGCCCGCACGACTTAGGCTGCAATGAGCGCCACAGGTGCTCATAGCTAGGGCCGTGGGACTGCGGCTACAATGAGAGCTGAAGGCCCCGCGGGTCTTAGGCTGCAATGAGCACCGAAGACACTCATTGCAGGGCTTGTGATGAGCGCCACAAGCTCTCATTGCGAGGCCCCTGGAACTTAGGATGTAATGAGCGTCAAAGACGCTCATTGTAGCCCTTGTGATCAGTGCCAAAGCACGTAGATGCAACTGGGGCTTGCAGTTGCGAGACACTCAGTTGCACGGTTGCTCAAAATTACGAATTTAAGGGCCGAATCACGAAACTGAAAACACAAATATGCCTAAAAAAATGTACACACTCACACACAGCACAGGGAGAGAGCCAGGGAGCTTGTGAATGAGGTTGCACGTTCCTTTGAGGCATATTTGGAGTTTTTTGACGATCGAAAATCGGCTAAGCAACAAATCAAATGTCGTCCGAAAAAACGTTACAGGATGAAAAGAAGGCCGCAGGCAGTAAAAAACAGCCCAAAGCCAGTAACACTTAACGTAAGACAGTAACACTTAAGTAGGACAGTAACACTTAATCCAAGACAGTAAGACTTAACCCAAGGCAGTAACACTTAACCCAAGGCAGTAACACTCATCGCGGGGCCCCTAAATTACAGGGGGGGGAGGCTCGCAATGAGCCCTGTGATGGGCGCCGAAGGGCAATGAGAGGCAAAGCCGCTCATTGCGGGGCTTACAGTGAGCGCCGAAGGTGCACATCGCTGGGCCTGTAAAGTACACAGGGGAAGAGGCTTGCAATGAGCACTGAAGGTGCTCAGAGGGCCAAAGCCTCCCATTGTGTGGCAAACAGCATTGCTAGGCTTACAATTTAATTCCCGTCATTTTTAATGGGTAATTTCCTAGTAATTTATAATGCGGTTTAGTAAATTATATATGGCAAAATGCTCAAATGCAAAACACAAGTATGTTTAAAAAAAATCTTTAATAATGTTTAATCCATGCAAAATGTGCTTTTCAAAAAGTCTTATACAGTATTATTGTTATTTCCACATGAGTAGTCACTTATAATTCTGCAACACTGTCCATATATGAGACACAAAACCATGAAATATCAATGGAGACGATAAGTTACCAAACACTGTATGCACCACAAGTTACCAGTGGTTTAATATATTGGAAGACATATGATATCTATCAGACACGCTCCTTTAATTTGCAGTTTATAGTTGTATACCTGCATATTAGTAATGGCTAAAAATTACTTTTACCTTGGCAATACATCATTATGCTTTTTATATATGTCATTAGTGCTTTAAGCCTTATAGGTAGCTTACATATGTATGATATCTTGCACTTTTAGGGGCATATGATGTAAATATTCTTAAAATGTAATACTTTGGTAAGAATAGGAAAAAGTTTATTTATTAATAATGTTGTTCTTTTCAATAAGATAAAATCTTATCATCATATTAAAATCCTAGAGTAGCTTGAACTGAAGTTATTAACTGAACCTGAACATGATATATGAGCAATGTAGATTATTAATATGAAAATTATAATGTATGATAGGGGTCTGCAAGCAAGACTTCTAATTAAGCTTTTCTTCTGTTATAATATGCTTTTGATCAACTAAAGAGCAGCCTTTGTAACGCCGGCATCCTTGAAGTAGGTGAGCCAATATAGTGTAAAATAGTGTAAGAGGGTCTGGGCAAGAAGTTAGACAGAAATCCTAACATGTAAGGGTCTAGAGTTTGGCAGTGTATTTCCCTCATTCCCTACTGTCAAATATGTCTAACCACCTCTGTCTAGTAGGGGCAGCTGATCAGCTGACTGCCTCCTCGTATGAGATACTTGGTTGGTGTCTGTGGGTCATATGTATCTCATCCATGGATGGCATCCAGAAAGTTAAGTTGGAAGAGTAGCAAGTACTCAGGTTATCCAATGATGGGTATGTCCAATAAATGCTGTGCCCATTGGACCAAGCAAGAGTTTGCATTATTTATTTTGTTGAGGGTGGTATTCGTTTATCTTCATTTCATTGCTACAATTGCTACATTGCTACAATTTGATAATGTCAGTACTATATTTAATTTTTTCAAATAATGGTCTCATAGCACAAACTTATTCAGATATTTAACTCCTCTTGGAGCTTGCCCACTGCAAGCCAATGAGTTCTACAGATTAAAGTATGCAATCTGCATTTCAATGAAATTTAGACAAGTTATATTTAGTTTTTAATGCAAAAAAACAGTGTTTTATGCTTAAAATGTGCTATTTTATGAGCTTGGAAAAAAAAACAGTTGTATTCCATGTTCATTTAAAGGGGTCTCCATCAGGTGTTAGTTTGGTTAGATTAAACTGGATGGAATGGAGATGCTTGTCCTTGGAATTTTAAGAATCACTGTGACTCCTTTAATAGTACCGTATATACTCGAGTATAAGCCGAGTTTTTAAGCCCTTTTTTTAAGGCTAAAAAGGGCCCCCTCTGCTTATACTCGAGTCACTCTCCCCCCCGTGTCTCTCTAACCCCCCCGTGTCTCTCTAACCCCCCCGTGTCTCTCTACCCCCCGTGTCTCTCTACCCCCCGTGCCTCTCTACCCCCCCCCCCGTGCCTCTCTACCCCCCCCCGTGCCTCTCTACCCCCCCGTGTCTCTCTACCACCCTGTGTCTCTCTAACCCCCCTGTGTCTCTCCCCCTCCTCATCCTCAACCTCCCCTCCTCATTCTAAAACCTTTTTTTTAATGGTTTCCACACCCACAGAGCTGCTTACATAGGCATCTGGTACCTACCAATACAAACACTACATTTTGGGTATGTTTTAACCCTACACTAACCTTCAAGCCAACAGCAGCACAATGCAGGGATCCACATAGCAATGTATTAGCTCCTCCATGCTTCCTTGTGCAGGGGCAAACAATACTACACATTCCATGATGATTTGCTGCACAAAGTGATTTCCCAATAATTGAAATAATGTTATAGCTGCTTATGACTGTCCAAAATTAATGTTATGCTAATGTTGCAAATGTTTTCCACGTGGCATGCCTTCTCAAAATCAAGTGGCAGGAACTTGAAGAAATTTGCAAACATCAGGTTAAGTTTGTTATTTCTTTGCATGAAATAATCCCCAAATAAATATTGTTTCATACAATACTGACTCTTCTCTTTCAGATGCATCCATAATCCATGAAACTTAAATGTGCCTTAAATCAAAGCATATATTAGGTGTGTGTTGCATGTAATATATAAAAATGAAACAATTCCAGCCAATTCATTTCCATCTGCTAATTGATTCTCTGTGTTTTGCCTTTGGGAAATTACCCATTACACAATTAACACTGAATTGATGTGGGTGGGGTGTTTAATGATCAGATATGTTAATCAGAACGACTTTCAAAGTGTAAAATTAATAAATACAGTTATGATTAGATCTGTATTATATTCAAGGTAAATAAATTGAAGGTGGAGGTTAAATATTTTTTATTAAATGTAACACCATCAGATCCAAGATCCAGATAACATCAGTATTATCAAGACTGGGTTTGCAATATTGTAAGTCTGATTGTCCAGTAGTTAGGATTCAGTGCTTTCACTGCTGCGACCTGAGTTTGATTCCAGTCAGGGAACCAAGAGGTCCTACCACCCTGAAGCCATGAAGCATTGGGCCTGGTTAGTACTTGGTTGTGAGACCACCTAGGAATACCAGGAGTTGTATGCTGTGGCCCACTGCAGAAGGAACTGACAAACCACTACAGTATTTCTACCATGAATACCAAGTGGATTAGCATGACCATGGACAAAAGGATGTGCCTGTGCCTGATGTGCTATGGTCCATAAGGTCACAAAGAGTATGACACGACTGAACGGCGCAAAAAGAAATTCTGATCCAGAATAAATATTTTTTCTCACACTTGTACTATACATAGATATGCACAAAATGTATTTATGTACACTATACATAAAGGCATTTTTTAGACCTAAAAGGGTTCTACTACTTCCAAACAAACATGATCGATATGTTAGTCGCTATCCGCAAACTCAATCACATTAGATCAGTTTATATTCCCACTAAGCACGATTGCTTCTCAACGATATTAACAGGACTACTCACTACAAATTATAAAAGGATACATTAGCAAATAGATTTATTATAAGTGCTTTACCACAAAGATTTACAGCTAAAAACAAGAAGTAAGTGTAATATACAATAAACAGCTTGCTATTTTACTGGGTCCTGAAATATTAAATGTAAGTTAGAAAAGCTATCTAACTGTATTTATTTATTCCTTAAAAAATGTCAATAGACATTTTTGAGCTTTAAAGTCACAATAAATGAATATGATTTGAGTATAAGGACCCACATTAACCCTAGTGTTGTCTGAGTCTTGCTAAAATATAATTTTCTCTTTTTGTGCATTACAGTTGTTTTAATTAACCCTACTCTTTTTTTTGTACCACATATACTTCTTATATAATTATTTTTAAAAAATGCATAGTATGTAAAGATAAGGAATGATTAAATTTCTTTCTAAATAATGTGTCTCTTTCGCACATGCTCACTATATGAGAAATTAATTCACTAGATTAATTATTGGGATCAAACCACATCAATTGATGTAGCAATACATTGGAAGCAGGGACGGCTGATGCATTGGGACCCTCCCAAATTAGAGCCCATAAAAGCATTTTTTATTCTATAATTTGTTTTATTCTTCCTTACATTCTTACAGAGAGTGGTTATATTTTTCCCTTCCCTCTATGATTCTCCTCCTCCCAAAAATACAAGATACATCACATATAATAGTTGTCAAACTATGAGACGACGTCACGCTTTGCGAGCTAGCGAAGCGAGCTCGCAGGAACTGCATCTTGCACAAAGCGAGGGATGCAGTTCGGGCCGCAAATGGGCCGCATTTGCGGAAAGTGGAGGCTTTACGGCGCATCACTTTGGAACAACACCACCCCACACACCTCTAAACTCGCAGCACTTAGTCCTAAGGCGCCCCAAACCACCCCACACAACCGTTAACTCGCAGCACTTAGTCCTCTCCTTCCCCTCCTCCTCTCCCTCCCCTGTGTCTCAAAAACACACTAATAAACCCAATAATGATAAAATAACTCTCACCCACAGCACGGGTGGACAGCCAGGACATCTGGAAGTGAGGTTATATGCGATTATAACCCCAAATTCCACCGTTTCGGAACTCGAAAAACGGCTATGCGAGGAAAAAAATGGCAGCTGAAAAAAATTAAAACTACGCTCCACGACCTTGGACTGCCCAGCCACGAACAACTTACCCAAGAAGGGATCCGAGATAAACTCGGAAACCCGCATTAACCCCACATTAACCCTCGCAGTGGGGGTCCCCGATCGCACACGATCGGGGACCCCCGCTGCAATCAAAATTCTAAATTCCCACCTTAAGGGTCCTTAAAGGAACGGTAATAAAAAAAAATTAACCCTATCACTCATGGGACTCTATACAGAGCCCCATCAACCACTAAATAACCCTGTCACTCATGGGGGTCAATCCAGACAACATAAACCCCTAATTTACCCTGTCATGAATGGGGGTCAATACAGACCCCCAAAAGCCCTTAATTAACCCTGTCATTGATGGGGGTCAATACAGACCCCCATAAGCCCTTTATTAACCCTGTCTCTCATGGGGTTCAATGCAGACCCCCATAAGCACTTAATTAACCCCCTCACTCATGGGGGTCAATACAAACACCCATAAACCCCTAATTAACCCTGTCACTCATGGAGTTCAATACAGACCCCCATAATATATTAATTAACCCTGTCACTCATGGGGGTCAATACAGACCCCCATAAGCACTTAACCCCGTCACTCATGGGGGTCAATCCAGACACCCATAACCCCTTATTTAACCCTGTCCCGCATGGGGTTCAATACAGACCCCCATAAGCACTTAAATAACCCCCTCACTCATGGGGGTCAATACAGACCCCATAAATCCCTAATTAACCCTGTCACTCATGGGGGTCAATACAGACCCCCGTAAGCACTTAATTAACCCTGTCACTCATGGGGGTCAATACAGACCCCCGTAAGCACTTAATTAATCCTGTCACTCATGGGGGTCAATACAGACCCCCATAAGCAATTAATTGACCCTGTCACTCATGGTGGTCAATACAGACCCCCTTAAGCACTTAATTGACCCTGTCATTGATGGGGGTCAATGCAGACCCCCATAAACCTCTAATTAACCCTGATTCTCATGGGGGTCAATACAGACCCCATAAGCCAATAAATAACACTGTCACTCATAGGATTCAATACAGTCCCTCATAAGCCTCTATTTAACCCCATTAGTCCCATAAGGGTAAATTATGACCCTTATGGGGCAGTTACTAACTCCGTAAAAAAAAAATCGTTTTTTTTTTAAATAACCCCCTGTGTGTAAATACTGTATAGTACCTGTAGAAGATAATATATATTATTTACTCTATTATATGATTTGTGTAAATGATGTGTATTTGTGTAAATGATGATGATGAGTTATGTCAAAAAAGTAATTTTAACCCCACTATTAAATTTCTACAATAACAGGCAAAATATACGTAATTATAGGGACAGAACACTGAGACCAGCACCTCCCTGCGACTGTACTCGTTACATGGCTGCAGCAGTTTGGTCTGTGTTTGGTGGTATGCTTGATTTAATAGCACATTATTGCACTACATTTGGTTGATGGTGTAGAGATAAGTTTGATTGTAAGGTCTGTTTTTGGATAGAGGGGGGAGAGGGAAGGAGATGGATAAGGATACAGGGATAGAGAGAGGGAAAGATGAATAAAACAAAGAGTGACAGATAGAGGGAGAGAGGGAAAATGGATAGATGGAGAGATAGATAGATAGAAAGATGGAGAGATAGATATATAGATAGATAGATAGATAGAGAGGGGGACGATGGAGAGATAGATAGAGAGGTGGAAAGATAGATAGATAGATAGATTAAATTGCTACAAATTCCCAAAGATGCCCTGGCGTTCAAGGCCGTAACCCGCACATGGAGGCAAAAATATTACGGCCTCCAAATAGGATAACGGTTTACAGACAATCTCTCAACACTGTAAAAGACTATGAATGCACCAGTGGACATTACAAATACTTGCACAAAAATCCCCAAATAAAAAATAGGCATTTAAAAAATATTTTATTTCATCATATGGTGGAATGGTCATGCATATGCCAATATGAAAAGCCATGCTGCAACATGCATAAAGCAATTAAAGAAACACTACCTGATTCAATTGCAACACAAAAACATGAAACTGATGCCATATTAACCATTTCTCACTGACAGAGGCTCTAATGTGGACCCTGGAGTATATATATGATTACATATACATCTCACTTATCACATCTACATTGGAAAAACAAATAATGGCCTAATGACACCACCACATCACATATCTCAAGTGGAACGTTTTATTATTTGTTGTTCAGTCCTTCAGTTGTGTCCGACTCTCTGGGACCCTATGGATTGCAGCACATTTTGCTAGGTCTCTTCTTGTGCTTTTCCACAAGGTTTGCATGCCAAAGTTACTGGAGTTGGTTGTGAGTCCCTTCTCTAGAGGACTGTGATTTGTTTGACCTATCTGCTATGACCTGCCCACCTACAGTGGCCCTACATGGTATAGCTCACTGCTTCATTCTGGTACACAAGCCCCTTCACCACCACTAACACTTAGCAATCCACAAGGGGACCAGGGGAACATACACCACACTAATGTAAATTGATGAATAGCAAAACATAATGGGAAGGCACCAAATGGAAATGGCTATACATCTTGGCACATGGCCACCAGCAATGGTGTGGGGCTCTCCAGGATGGGCATAGCGGAGATGGACGTGAGTTGGCTGTTGATCCACGTGCCTCTGCACAGCCTCCATTTGTTTTTTGGCCCTTCCTGATGGGTTAGAGTACATTAGTGTGGTGTATGTTCCCCTGGTCCCCTTCAAGATTGCTAAGTGGTGGTGGTGGTGAGGGGGCTTGTGAGGCGAGAAGATGAGGCACGCAGGACTTAGGCTATATAATCATGAGGCACGCGGTTCTTTCAAACACGAAAATCGAAAACACAGAAAAAACACCAAAAAATGATTAGCGACTTTGGCGCACATTGCAGCCTAAGTCTTGAGTGCATCAACTGCTCTCCTCGCTTTACGAGGCTCACAGGTTCATCCCTCACTGTGCGCAAAAGCGTGACCAACATCGCAAACGTTTCCAACACTGACAACTATATGTGTGACATGATATATATTATGATATGATATCCAAAGCTATTATGACTATTAAAATGTGAATACTAGCAATGCTGTTTGCCACACAATGGCAGCCTCTCCCCCTCTACATTACTGGTCTCGCGATGAACGCCTTTGGAGCTCATTGCGAGTCTCTCCCTCTGTCTACTTCCTCCCTGTATCTCATTTCCCCCTCCTCTCCCTCCCTTGTGTCTCCCCCCCTGTGTTTTTACCCCCTGTCCCCCCATGTCTCTTTCCCCACCTCTCCCCTGTGTCTCTTGCCCCTGCTCTCCCTCCCCTGTGCCTCTTTTTCCTCCCTGTGTCTCTTTCCCCTCCCTGTGTCTCTTTCCTCATGTCTCTTCGCCCCTCCCTCGTGTCTGTTCCCCACATTTCCCTCCCCTGTGTCTCTTCCCCCTCTTCTCCCACCCCTGTGTGTCTCCCCCTCCCCTTTGTCTCTTCCCCTACTCTCTCTCCCCTGTGTGTGTCTCCCCCCTCCTCCTCTGTGTCTCTTCCCCCTCCTCTCACTCCTTTTTTTCTCTCCCCCCTCCTCTGTGTCTCTCCACCCTCTCATGCCCCTGTGTCTCTCACCCCTCCTCTCCCTCCCCTATGTATCTACCCCCCTCTGCTTACTCCCGTGTCTCTCCCCCTCCTCTGTGTCTCTTCCCCCATCCCCTGTGTGTCTACCCCCTCCTCTCCCACCCCTGTGTGTCTCCTTCCTCCCCTGTGTCTCTTCCCCCTCCTCTCCCTTCCCTGCGTCTCCCCCCTCACTCCTTTGTGTCTCTCCTCCCTCCTCTCACTCCCCTGTGTCTCTCCCTTCCTCCTCTTCCTCCTTTGTGTCTCTCCTCCCACTCCCCTGTGTCTTCCCCCCCTCTCCCACCCCTGTGTTTCTCCCCCCTCCCCTGTGTCTCTTTCCCCCTCCTCTTCCTGCCCTGTGTCTCCCCCCACTCCTCTCCCTGCCCTGTGTCTCTCCCCCTCTCCTCTATGTCTTCCCCCTCCTTCCCTGTGTGTCTCCCCTCCATCTCCTCTCTCTCTCCAGCGCGCAATGCGCCTGCGCGTGCGGACGCCACTGCGCATTATGACTGCGAGGACGGCCTCAGGAGCGCAGTGTCACAAGCGTGACAACGAATCACAGTTTGACAACTATTATATGTGATGTATACTGCTTTCACCTCAGCTGCTACCTCCTTCCATGCCTGAGCACTAGGCCCTGGCCTAACTTCCCTCCCCACCGCAGGAATCATGAAGGGGCCACGGATCGCACCAAGGAAGACCACATTTTCCCAGTGCATGTAGTTGTGGGCCATGTACTTGCCCTTAGCCTCTTGCCCTCCCCACTGTGGAATGACCTAGCTCTATATGTCTCTATGTGTGTTGTTTAAATTATGTGTATTGCAATTATGTGTAATCTGTAAATATGTGTTGTCAAGGATTAAGTGCAAAATAGTAAATAGTATAAGATAAATGAACAAAACTGCAAATAACTGCTCTGAAAATATTCCTGCTTTCTCTCTCTCAAAAACCTCCAACTCGTTTCTATTGGCTGAGAGGCCTGTGTTGCACTACGTTATGCCGCGATTAGATAGTAATGGACGATCAAGGCTCAGCCAGCCCCTTAACAGCTTGCGTGCGCGGAAAGGGTTTAGGGGCTTGCGTCTACAGCCCGTAGCTCGTGCCATGGTTGAATGTAAAAGCTTTGTAGTGCAGCAGAATTTCAAGCCCACAGGCTTTGCAGGTGTGTAGTTGCCGCTCCGGGCTTGGAATTTAATGGGGCTGTAGGTTTTTGTTGGTGTGAAGGAGCACCAACAATTAATCTTGCTTTTTGGCTCATGTGCTATGTATCAACTTGAATAATAATTACTTGTGTTTTTTCTCCCTGCAATTACCACAATTTTTACCCATATGGCCTTGCTCTCTTTATATATTTCCTTTTCCTTTTTTTCCTCTTATTTTACCTCTATCCCCCAGTCTTTTTTGCTTTTAACCACTAACATCATCCATTTGTTTCCATTTCTCTCACCCCCTTCTTTTATCTACTCCTCCACTCTACTCACTCTCCCTTATATCAACTGTTTGTGCTCTTGGGCAACTCGGAAAGCTTGGCCTAGAGAACCATAGCAGTTAGATCTCCATCTCTAACCTCTTTACTCTTCTCCCTCTTAATCCCTACTGGTTCTACCTCCCTACACCCACATTTGCAAATTAATAAAAATGGCCTTACACCACTAATATGTGTTTGGTGCACACAAGATAGAAATTTCAACATATTGCTTACTTGGTCAATGGTGTTCAAGCTGAAAGAGAGCAGAACTGACTCAAAGAACAGCAACAATTAAAGATCAAACCAATATATCTGAAGAAGAATATGTGTAAAAAACAACAACAAATTGACAGTCCATACAGCATTGTCCAAGAGGAGTAAATCACCTACCTGCATTATACATAGATTTGTACAATCACATATTGTTTCACCATGACCACCCGCAGGACCCATGGGGGACCTGGCGGGACGTAGTTACCCTACACCCTGTGTCTGCACTAGGGCCCCACTGTTTGTCACCAGCATATCACCATAGGGTCATAATTTAAACAAGACACATAGAGACATATAGAGCTAGGTCATTCCAAACATCCCCCCCCCCCCCCTATTCATTCCATGTTCACTTTTTACATGTTTAATTCCTGGGGCACTTGTTACATCATATAACTTTCTGGATAAAATAAAATTTCCAGCATGTCTATGTCTTAATTTGAAATAAGAGAGTAAACATACACATCTGTCTATTTATCTACGGTCTCTTATTTTTAAATATTTTCCTGTAAGCAGAATCGGGAAAGCAGAAGGAAGTTTATAGCAAACACTATAGTGAGCAAAGGAAATCTTACCATGAACCAAATTCCATGACTACATATTTGACTTAAATGTATGAATCTCAGACTTCATTGCTGCCAGTAGTCATTTGTGCCAGGTCCCTATTAGTGGTTTGGTTCAATCAACCCTTTCATATTTACAGTAACTACTGAGAGATTATCATCTAAAACTAATTTCACAAACTTTGTTGAAACTCTTCCAAGTAACTGACATTATCCTTTTCAATACATTGATTCTGAATTCTTGAGATGGCACTATAGTAACATTTAGACAGTGATGTCTAGATTATATGAATAGGGGCACACAAAATGCTGAAATTAAACTTAATCATGCATTACCAGAGTTTGCCACTAGCGCTATGGAGCAGTATGTCTCACTCAGAAAAGCTTTGACCATGAAAAGCTTTTGACTCCCTGCCTTTTAAACAAAAAGTATCACAGTTGCTTATGCAGTGATGATACCCAGGAGACTGCCTGGTGGCTACCTGTGCGATGGCTCTTGGGCACTGGTATTGGTGGCTGTCTATGCAATTGCTCATAGGTACTGGCACTGGTGTCTGTCTGTGCCATGGCTCTTGGGTACTGGCTCTGGCAACTGTCTTTGTACTGTTGCTGGTTGAAGGCTATTGTGTACTGGCAATGGGCTCTGTCTGTGCTATGGTTCTTGTGTACTAGCTCCAGTGGCAGTCTTTGCACCGGTCTTGGTCTCTCTGTGTGTGATGGCTCTTCTTTATCAGCCCTCGTGCCTCTATGATGGTACTGACCCTGGTGGCTATCTGTGTGATGGCTCTGTGTGATGTACTGACCCTGGAGCCTGTCCCTATAATGGATCTAGTGCACTGGCCCTGGAGTTTGTCTGTTTGATGGCTCTTGTATACTTGCTCTGGAGCTTGCCTTTTAGATGGGCCTTGTGTACTGGCCCTGGTGGAAGTCTGGGTGATGGTTGCTTTTGTAATGGCGTGAAGTGACCCTGGTAGCAGTCTATGTATTTAGTTGGGGGCAGTGCATTGTTCCAGTCATCTCTAAAAACATTAAATGTATGTAGCTCATGATGCCACCTACAATGTGCGTGGCTTTGCAATCTCTCTGAAGTCTTACGCGGAGCAGCTGTCATTGACAATTAACTTATGTACTATCTGGGAGTGGTTTATTGTTGTTTGCCAGTGGGCACTAGCAATGTAACTTTGGCCTTGTACACAGATTATATATGCTCTGCAAGGACTCCCTGAAGGAAATAGTGTAAACAAGGTTCTTTGTGTCCTTACAGCATGGAGTATTTTATGCAAAGTCTGCTGATCATTATAGCAGTAATCTATTATGTGTTGTTCTGCAGGAATTAACAGCACTGGGTATAATAATACTGCATATCATTTTTAATTGAGCACCAATGCAAAACATGAAAGAAGTTTACAGTGAACTGGCTTAGTTGCTGGAAAATGATTAATGATCTCCATATTCTGCAGACAATCAAGGCAGACATTTTTTTCCCAACAATCTCCAAAAATCTTATAAGCACCTGAGAGGGAGTGTAAAAATGCAAAGTTCAAGTCCTGAAACACACAACAACAAGCGTTGCATATTTTATATTATCTAGTACTTTCTCACTATCAATATGGCACGTCTTTCACACGCTGGATAACAATGCGCCATCATCAGGGGGCCGAGAACTGTGCCGTGATGACGCTCTGCGCTCCAGCCTGCATCCCATCTGCACCATCTCGTATGTACTGGACCTGCTTGCTGGAGGCTGCCAAGGCTAAGGTAAGGGGCTGACAGTCTGCCATGTGGGACTGGCATGTTTCACTAGGAGCATATTGTATGTAATGTCACTTGTATGTAATGTCACTGTGTGTATGTGTCACTAGGAGCATGTTACATTACATACAATTGACATTACATACAATATGCTTCTAGTGACACATGCCAGTCCCACATGGCACACTATCAGCCCCTTTCCTTAGCCTTGGCAGCCTCCAGCAAGCAGGTCCAGTAAATATGAGATGGGGCAGATCGGATGTAGGCTTGAATGCAGAGCGTCATCAGAGTGCAGTTCTCGGCCCCCTGATGACGGCGCTCTGTTCTGTATAGCGAGAAGGTCAGTGTGCCCAGTTAAAGTGGTGCATTTCTGACTATAAAACTACAATGACCAGAGATCATCACATATAATAGTTGTCAGACTGCGAGACGTCGTCACACTTTGCGTGGTGCGTATGACCTAGGACGATGAGCACTGAAGGCGCTCATCGCTGCGAGCCTCGCATAGCAAGGTGAGCCGTTAACGCACTACAACTATCAGCACTAACACGAAGAGGCAATGAAACACACAGGACTTAGCCGAAAAACTCTTCCTAAACGCGGGATCGCCTTGGCATGCAAGAGCTGGACAAACGCTAGACTTAAAAAAAAAAAATAACGAGACGTGGGACTTTAAAAAAAATATATACGAGGCGCAAAAAATTACAAGATTAATGGCCGAACGACGAAAATGAAAAAAACTATAAAAACACACTAAATACACCCCCAAAAATTACAAAAACATCACAGGCAGCACGGGGCAACAGCCAGGATGTCGATTTTCGGCACTCGAAAATCGCCTAAGCAAGGAAAAAAATGTCCGCCGCAAAAAATTAAAACTAGGCTACACGACCCCGGACCGCGCAAAACACTGCCAAACGCGTAGCACTTTATACATCACACTATGACCTACAAAATACACTATTACAAAAGCCGGAAAATGCTCACGAGACGCGTAACACATTAATAACATTACAACTATACAATGTCACTTTACACAATAAACCAACGGCTTTACCTCGCGCACGCAGCCTATTTAGAATGCACACCTGGAACATTCATTACACTTTATAAGCAAGGCACCAACACTCACAATGTATATTCTATGCAGACGCAAAATACAAACAGATTGTTAGCTCTTCAACCTATTGCTCGCTGCATATATGAATTATAAATAATTAAAGTATATTAATTTATTTAAAAAATAATTTATTATTACTTAACTACATATACATAGAAATATATATATCTCTCAAAGCATTAAAAGTACACGACAGGAGAGGCTCGCAATGAGCACCAAAGGCGCTCATTGTGAGGCATGTGATGAGCACCGAATGCGCTCAACGCAAGCCTTGCAATGAGCGCCGAAGGTCCTCACAGTACAAAACGGTTTACATTCTGTGTCAAACAGCATTCCTATGGCTTTAAATTTTATTGCCCTGTCATTTTTGACAGGCAAGTCGCTAGTTAGCACATACAACCATTTCCATGCAAAAACAAAAATTCATAAGGATCTAATTTTATTATACATCATCATTAGCTACATGTTCTTGGAAGTGCTGAGTGTTACTTTTCTATCTCAGTTGTTTTTCTCTATATTTAGTGGGTTTATCAGACCACTGTGTGCAGAACATGAGCAGAATACTGATTTCACTGAAAATCATGGGGTCTATTGGGCTCATGTAATGTATGTCATCTGAGTTGTTTGCTTTCTGCCTTTAGTTATAGGGCAATGTGTCACTTGGCAGAGAGTGACTGAAAGTGAGGTTACTCAACCTACTAAGTGCATTACTCTGCTGTATTATTACTTGCTTATTACTCTGTTTATAGTTGGCATATATAGATATAGATACTTATATATGTGCACAAACTACAAATACGCACTGTAATCTATCAATTCACAATTTTCTATCTTGTAAAATGCACCCCTTTAGTCTCCAAGCAACAAAGACTATTTCTGATATTGATCTGTACAAGGAACAACGAGACCGCAGAGCTCAGAGCGACATTAGGCATTAGACATTAATTCCAGTATTTTTCTCTAAAGAGGAAAAATACCGGCAGCTTTATATTTGTGTATAAGGAGAGGGTGATAATAGGACCCGATGAGTTCTTAGCAGGTTATTGAATTTCATGAGGTGTATATAGGCCTTCTTATGGGTATTCACAAAATTATTTTCTAGTAGACAATCAAAGTCTTATCTCCATCTATATAACTATATATGTATGAACACACACAGAAAAGATTAAGTAACAACAAAACATATATACACATTAAATATATTATTAATTTAGATACATTTATATGCACTGAGACACATGTTTAGAAATAATTCCTATGAAATATAACAACTGTCAAATGTTACACAAATCAGGACATTTTAACGTGTTAAAGGCTGTTGATCCAGCATTAATAAAATTCAAGTAGTTGCGATCAGTATAAACATCTTTTCAAGCTGTTGTGATTACAAAAGTTGTTGATTTATGAGATTACATTCACAGAAAATAGCTGGGGTTTGACTGGAACTCCCCTCATATTTTGCAAAATGTTTATCTATGGTGGCGTCATGTAACTGAATTAGACTGTGCATTGATGAGTAAGGTGCCAGGTAGTGATAGCGTACACTGTCAATAATACTAAATAATTTGTAGTAGATGGAAGAAGCCCTGTCCAAAGATTAGGATAAAACCAGCTACTTCCAAAGCACGTTTAAAATTAGCTATTTAACTCACAGTAAATTGAAAAGTGGATCTTTACTACATTACCAGTGGCCCTTTAATACTTGAAGTGCTACACTACAATCTGCACTACACAAATGTGTCTTGAACCACATTACTTGTAACTGCATTAAATGTTATGACCATATTTTACACCAAAGACAAACTTAGAAAACTAGGATATATAATAATCAACACAATATATATACTTGTTAATAACATATCTGACATATGACTATTATTATTATCCTTTATTTGTAAAGGTCCAACAAATTCTGCAACGCTGCATAGGGTTTAAGTACAAGTCAAAAACAATTTTAACACAATGCAAAAGAATGGACAACCCTGTCTTTGAGTTTGAACTCAAACATACTCAGTGCTTGACTGTTGCATAAACAATTCGGATTTCCAATAAAAGGACACCACACAATAAAATACACTTACACATAGTTGGGATTTTAAACTGCCACAGCTTTTATTGAAAATGTTATGAAAAAAACGAGAGGTGCTTGCCCACCCATAACTAACTCAAGCAAACCCCATGCCCCAGGAGCCCTAATACCACAAAGAGCTGATACTGATGCTCATACCCACTGTTGGTAAGCACCCCGCCAACCCACTAGATGTGACAAAAACTCCTGACCTAATGACCTAGGTCATTACTAACCCACACCTATTCTAATGCCAAACAATATAAGGAGGGTGGATGAAGAAGATGAGCTGGCTTCACAAATTAACTGACAGAGATAAACATACTTGGGTTAATATAGAGGTTGCCCTCGAAAACATAATCCCACCCCTCTAGCACCTCCTATAAATTTAACCCCTTGTATTCCTTCTTCCCATCCTATTCCTAGCACTGTAAACCTCCCACTCTCCTTAACTGCGTATGGCCATGGGTTTACTGGACCATTGCAGAGTCAATATGGATTCCCAATAAAAGGACACCACACAGTAAAATACAATTACACATGCCCCATGAGTTCTGGTACCACAAATAGCTGATATTGATGCTCATACCCATTGTGGGCTAGCACCAACGCCATAAGCGCAAACCCAATCATTTGCACTCCGCCCAAAACAAACAAATTACCAGGGAAAACTAAATTTACAATTGCCTCTACACCCAGTGAAGGCACACCTCTATCACAGTGCACTCCACCCCTCCCATGACTATTCACCCAAACAACAAACATCAACACCCTACGGAAGCACGCCTCTAGCACAATGCTTTCTGCCTTGAGCCATGACCCAACAAATATTCAATAGTTGTACACCCCCGTGGATGCACACCTCTAACCCAGTCCACTCTGCCCCTTTCTCAAAACCATGGCCTTACTGATTCCTTCCTCCAAACCTTAAACCCATTTCATTAAGAACTACCCCAAATTTAAAATCTAAAGGACCATACTAACACGATTTCAGAAAATAATTGCTGTTGCCGTAATAAATCCCTCTTCATAGTAACAAGTAAAGGCTGCAATGGCATCATCCCCAAATCATTACCCCCTGTATGAATCAGTAATATGTCAGGCGGGGCAACACACCTAGCATACTGCACGGTCTCAATCAGAACGCCATCCCACCTCCTTCCTCTCTTACCAAACCATCTAAATCTATTACATTTCTATCCAAACCCAGTTGTAGCTCATTCTCTTTCACCACCGCTGTTGTTCATGCCCAGTACATACAGGAATGGCCCATTACCCATACTTTCATAGGTACAACAGCACATGTAAAATTAGATAAACATGACATAAGTCCCAACCACTTCTTCCTGTTCTACATACAACCAGCTCAGTAATACATGTTTTCTTTATTTTTTCTTTATTTATTTATTTTTTTAATAATAAAACATTGTAATGAACACGAAATAGGCCAGCAATAAAATTCACATACACATAGATTTATTATCAATCCCCCAGCATACAATTAAAGCGTACATTATCCCCAAGTAATTTTATTTATTTCAAATGCCAAATGAGCAGAGGAACGGGTGCAGTAGGTATTGATATTATTCGTCTAAGGTCTTAACTGTCCCCACCATTCCTTCTATGCTTAACAGTCGACTACGCCAAGGCTCCATACCTGCTCCAGACAAGGGGTCGGCTATGCAGTGGCTCCTGGAGCACTTTCCCTGAATTGCTGCCATTGCCTCATAGAGGGAGCGTCAGCAATAACATTTTTGTATCCTGGAACGTGCATTGCTCTACACAACATATTCTTCTCCAGGCAGCCCATCACCAGAACCTAAGTAAGCCTACTACTGGCAATAATGATGATATTAGATTATGAATTGTTATCACTGCCAACATGTTTTCACAATTGAAAACAACATGTTGATCTTCTTTTTTTATTTTATTTTAATGGTTATCCTTTGGGCCCAGTATATATATGAATGACCAATAATGCAAACCTTTTGGGCAAAGTATCTGCAGAACACATTGAATATGTACAGTGCCTTGCAAAAGTATTCACCCCCTTGACTTTTTACCTATTGTGTTACATTACAGCCTTAAGTTCAATGTTTTGTTAATCTGAATTTTATGTGATGCATCAGAATATAATAGTCTAAGTTAGTGAAGTGAAATTAGAAAAATATATACATACAACTATTTTATAGAAATAGAAAACAGAAAATGGGCATTATGCATATGTATTCACCCCCTTTGTTATGGAGCCCAGAAAAAGCAACCAATTACCTTCAGAAGTCACATCATTAGGGAAATGATGTCCACCTTTGTGCAATCTAAGTGTCACATGATCTGTCATTACATATACACAACTTTTTTGAAAGGCCCCAGAGACTGTAACACCTAAACAAGTGGCACCACTAACCAAACATTGCCATGAAGACCAAGGAACTCTCCAAGCAAGTAAGGGTCAATGTTGTTGAGAAGTACAAGTGAGGGTTAGGTTATAAAAAAAAATCCAAATATTTGCTGATCCCCAGGAGCGCCATAAAATCTATCATAACCAAATGGAAAGAACATGGCACAACATCAAACCTGCCAAGAGACAGCCGCCCACCAAAAGGAGGGCATTAATCGGAGAGGCAGCACAGAGACCTAAGGTAACCCTGGAGGAGCTGCAGAGTTCCACAGCAGAGACTAGAGTATCTGTAAATAGGACAACAATAAGCTGTATGCTCCATAGAGTTGGGCTTTATAGCATAGTGGCCAAAAGAAAGCCATTACTATGGCACATTTTGAGTTTGCGAAAAGGCATGTGGGAGATGGGTGCTCTGATCTGACGATACTAAAATTGAACTTTTCGGCCATCAAAGAAAACGCTATGTCTGGTGCAAACCCAACACATCACATCACCCAAAGAACACCATCCCCACAGTGAAACATGGTGGTGGCAGCATCATGCTGTGGGGATGTTTTTCAGCAGCCAGGACTGGGAAACTAGTCAGAGTTGAGGGAAAGATGTATGGTGCTAAATACAGGGATATTCTTAAGCAAAACCTGTACCACTCTGTGCGTGATTTAAGGCTAGGACGGAGGTTCACCTTCCAGCAGGACAATGACCCCAAACACACTGCTAAAACAACACTTGGGTGGTTTAAGGCGAAACATGTAAATGTGTTGGAATGGCCTAGTCAAAGCCCAGACCTCAATCCAATAGAAAATTTGTGGTCAGACTTAAAGTTTGCTGTCCACAAGCGCAAACAATTCAACTTGAAGGAGCTGGAGCAGTTTTGCAAGGAGGAATGGGCAAAAATCACAGTGGTAAGATGTGGCAAGCTCATAGAGACTTATCCAAAGCGACTTGGAGTTGTGATTGCCACAAAAGGTAGCTCCACAAAGCATTGACTTTAGGGGGGTGAATAGTTATGCACACTGACTTTTTATGTTATTTTGTCCTATTTGTTGTTTGCTTCACAATAAAAAAAACAAAAAACATCTTCAAAGTTGTGGACATGTTCTGTAAATTAAATGATGCAAATCCTCAAACAATCCATGTTAATTCCAGTTTGTGAGGCAACAAAACACAACAAATGCCAAGGGAGGTGAATACTTTTGCAAGGCACTGTAAATTTATTGAATCTAACACAAATCAACATAAGTATAAACAGAAATTACAGGAGGTAATCTTACAGTGGGTGAGGAGAGGTAGGTGCAGGTGTTCAGACGTCGCCAACATTATTTTTTATTTTATACAGTATCTCACAAAAGTGAGTACACATTTTTGTAAATATTTTATTATATCTTTTCACGTGACAACACTGAAGAAATGACACTCTGCTACAATGCAAAGTAGTAAGTGTACAGCCTGTATAACCGTGTAAATTTGCTGTCCCCTCAAAATAACTCAACACACAGCCATTAATGTCTAAACCGTTGGCAACAAAAGTGAGCAGGGGTGTTAAATGTGGTGTTATCGCTCTCACACTGTCTCATACTGGTCACTGGAAGTTTAACATGGCACCTCATGGCAAATAACTCTCTGAGGATCTGAAAATAGAATTGTTGCTCTACATAAAGATGGCCTAGGCTATAAGAAGATTGCCAAGACCCTGAAACTCAGCTGCAGCACGGTGGGCAAGACCATACAGTGGTTTCACAGGTCATGTTCCACTCTGAAGGCGCTCATTGCGCCGCAGGCCCTCCTCGCAAGGCCCGCAAGTTAGAGAGCCTGGCATTGTGTGGCAAACAGCATTGCCAGCCTTCAAATTTTATTGCCATAATTTTTGACGGGTAATTCCCTAGTATATATACCACTAGTAACACACAATAGTAACACTGCATGGTAGCACCAGACTGAAAAAAAGCATCTTCCAGATGCCAAAGTTCGTCCAGACAAGGCGTTGGGCTACTTCAAAAACACTTGAACCGATTAAGAATTTGCCAAATACCAACGTTCCTCCGGGAAAGACGTTGGGCTTTTTCAAGCACATGGTGCTATATGTCTGAAAGCCTCCATTGTTCATTCGATAATTCATCTGTAACTTTGTTCATGTGAAATATTAACAGCAAAAAAAATAGGCAAAAGCTCTAGAAAAGTTGTGTTTTTTAACTAATATGCCCCAGACTATTCCTGTGGCCACCAAGCAGCGCACCACTGACCTTGAAAATATGCTCCAAAACCCACTCTTCCGATAGCATCTGTAAAAGCTGTACACCATAGAGGATGATGAGATTTAGGGTGGACAGGCAGCAACTGGAAGGTAGACTCAATATCAAACGTAGCTAGGAATGGTGCGGAATACAAGCCCTTCTCAATTTCATCAGTTACTGACCACCATTTAGGATAAGAAAGACGGTGAATAAGTCAAAACGTACCAGGTTCCTTTTTTGGAACCACACCTAAAGGTGATAGACATAAACCTTCCATGTCTGGATGTGAAGAGGAGATAGCCATTCTGCTCAAATATACCTCTTTTGAGGTTTCTCATAAACTACCCCAGGGTACTGCCCAGCATAGATCAAATTAGCTGGACAACAAAGGATAATGAAAAATAATAAAATTTGAACTGAGACCTCCTAATAGCATGCTTGCCTTTACAGAGCACACAGGGCGACTACCTTTCCGCCTTAGCCACAGAACCTTCCTTTCTATTTTTGATCTGGGATGAGAGGCACATGGGAACCCGGATGCGGATTGTTACCCCATCTAGAGTAGAGGGGTCTCTTCAGATGGCAGAAGCAAAGATGGGATCTGCAAATGTTGTCTCTCCTGCACATTCAGGTACGAATGCAGATACAGTATTTCCATCACGCCCTTTCTTGTTTCGGCCCTTCTACTTCCTTGACCTCAAAATAAATATCTAGCGGAAGGAGCAAAAACATTTCACTGCACTTCCTTTTCCAAAAGCTTTTCTTTGATGTCAAGAGGAATATGCATACCCATTGGCCCCAGATGGCTGAAGGCAGGCCTCGCCCTAGCCGTGTACACCATAATTAAAATGTCTGATTTCTTCCTCCATCTTCATCAGATCCCACTTCAGCTTCTACCCCATCTTGAATGATTGGTGCAGAAGATATCTCTCCTGAAAGCTGACCATTACCCAGGGCAATGAATGAACAGCCTGTATAGGGGGAGGCAGTGTTGCTCTTCCTATTCTGCTATCCTGCCCTTCCAAATGATCTATCATGTTCCTTAAGTACAGAATAAGGAACTTAGTAGCATCATCATTCATTTCCTCATAAAATCAGCAGGTTCTCTCAAGTTTTCTTCATTTGCAGAACCTATGGCACACTTCCCACTACGTTTCTATGAGAAAAGGCACCCCTTTCCCACCTCAAGTTAACCTTCTACCTATGAGCACTTTTGCGATCTTCTGCGTGTGAGATAGTCAGCCTATGCCCCTTTCTAGGCCATACCTTCTTGTCATATGCACTTCCTTCAGGTCCTGTAGTCCATTCCTTCTTTTTTGTTTTGTTTTTTATTAATATTTTGGCATGACTGCTCTTTACCACCCTCCTTTGCAACGTGGATGAAGCTCAGATCCTTTCTCATCCTCAGATTCATTCTCCTCTGAAACCATACCCTGGTCCTGAAATTGTTGGGCTCATTAATTTGTATTCCTGTATGACCCTCATCTGAATCTGAAAATGAGAGACTGATAGCATGCTCATTGCCGCTTTCCCCCAGTACCATAAATTCATCTAGAGAGGCATTATCCAGTTCCTCACCCCTGCATGACATGCCTGCTGCAGCTCTCAGCATAACTGCAGTTGCATGTCTCCCCTACTGTATTTCTGTGATCCAAATCCTCACCCCTGCCTGACATGACTGCTGCAACTGTCAGCATATCTGCAAATCCTCACCCCTGTCTGACATGACTGCTGCATAGCAGCTGCATGTCTCCAATCTGTCCTCACCCCTGCCTGACATGACTGCTGCAACTGTCATCATATCTGCAAATCCTCACCCTTGTCTGACATGGCTACTGCACTGCATATTTGCAAAAGCTTCCCCTCTATCTGGGAGCCAAATTCTCAATCCTGTCTGACATGGCTACTGCATATTCGCAAATGCATCTCTTCCCCTCTGTCTGTGAGCCAAATCCTCGTCCTGTCTGGCATGGCTCCTGCACTGCATATTTGCAAATGTATCTATTTCCCTCTGTTTGTGAATCAAATCCTCACCATTGTCTGACATGACCGCTGCACTGCATGTCTGCAGCTGAATCTGTTGCCCACTCCCTATCATGTAATACCTTTACTTCCCTACCCCCGTTTGCTAGCACATGGTCAGATACCCTACCCTCCTTAGCAGCAGCCATCTTGGCTTGCTAGATCTCAGAAAATGGGTACCCTTTACCTTACCTACAGGGACTACCTGAACCTGCTGCTGTACTACATGAAGGCACTGCAGGGTCACAGAGTGAATTTCTGCACCCCTGGTAAGAAGGAGAAGCTGAGGATTTTCTAGCATGTCCCACCTTTCTTGTGGGAACATGGGGTGGGTAAGTGGAGGGACTAAGCCACTGGGGTGGCCTAGACCTTCTTAAAGGTCTCTTAGCTTAGTGCCTCAATTATTTAAAGTGGTAGGTCTTAAAATCCCAGAAGGATTAGCTAAGGTGGCCGGGCTGACAGCTACAAGGATTAGCCCCATGGCTAATACTGAAGCTGGTATAATTGATGCTAGCCATGAGGGGCCCCTGAAAGCTGTTTCCCTCCTAATAAGGGCAATACACAAAACCTGATTCCATGGTGATGCAGGGTAAGAATGATGTGAAGATGAGCTGGCTTCACTAATTAACTGATAGAGATAAACAGGCTTGGGTTCATTTAGAGATTTCCCTCCAAAACCTAACCCCTCCCATAAATTAACACTTTGTATTCCTACTTCTGATCCTATTACTAGCACTGTCAACCCCCCACTCTCCTTAACTATGTATGGCCATGGGGTTACTTTCCCTAGAACACCTAACAAGGTTGAAACTTACAGTCTAATATGTGCATTGGATGGATTTAGCTTCTGATATTAAAGCCATATGCATTTTTCAGAGTAATATTAATTGTATTTTCTCCCATTTGGGAGAAAAGCACTATATCATTTAATTGTAATTATAAAGCCATTGTCACTCACACTTCTTATTACCCTTCTTCCTGCTATCAATCACTTGCCTGCAAAATCAGCCATATTTAATTAAGGTATCCCTTAACGGTTTCTGTTCCATGGGTAAAAAAAAAATAACAATAAGACTGTTTGGATTTTCTCCTACCTGATGTGTTTTACTCATTACGGACCTCCTCAAAGCAAATTCTCCTTCTGCTGTTAATGGATTTGTGCAGAATGTAGCTCTGTGTCTTATCAGTGAGTCCAGCAGTGATTATGAACTGGATGTATGGTAGTGGAAACTCTTCACTTATTTTAGAGTTTTATATAAAGCCAGCATATAAATGTTCTCTTTATAGAGCTTGTTGGTGATTTCTCAGGAATAAAAGGTACCAGGCCAAGGTACTCATTATGAGGTCTAAAGAAATTACACTCCCCATTAGGTAATATTATTTGGCAAATGCAAGGTACCAATATGCAGGGGCAGAACTACAGCATTACTGCTTAGAGGTTCACCTTGGTAGTGGGCCTGGCACTGCATATTATTACTGCTTATTGTTTTTAATCAATGTAAATCATTGGAACCCCACATTCTCCTACCTATAACCCCCACTTTCCTCATGCATATAAAGCAAGATGCACATCATGGAAATGCATGTGTCAGTGTGGCCCCCAGAGACCCCATGCCTAGGCCAGTAGTGACTTACTTACCTTCCCGCTGTCTTCCTGCTTGTAGAACTTACTGTGAGCTAGATTCCATTTTCAGGTGCAGTATTAATTGGCACCTGGGGTATATTATACCTGCTGCTCCAGAGCCACCGTTCCTATTGCCTGTGTAAGCTCATACTGCTGTAGGTGTCTTCCACAGTTACTGTTTTACTGGAAGCGGCTTGATGGCATATACACTTTTATTTTTAATTATTATAAATTATTTGTAATGCGCCAACATATTCCGTAGCGCTGTACAGGGCTGTGGAGTCGGTAGATAAATGTTCCGACTCCAACTCCGACTCCGATTTCTCAGTTTTGTGTACTTCTGACTCCGACTCCCCGACTCCTTTGTATTAATGTACACATGTCTTCCCTCATACAAACAATCAGGCATGCAGGTTTTAAAACAAATATAAACACTTACAGAAGGGCCCTTTTAAGTGAGCTTAAAATCTTAAGTGCATGGTGCTTTTTTTCAAAGCACCTCCCCAGATTATAACTCACAAACGTACAAGCTAAAGGGAGTGAGAGAAACTTTGACAGGAATACCAGATGGAGATTTAAATTGGCCAGAAAGAGAGTGACAGAAGAAAATGAGAGGATAGAAGAGACGACAAATGGTGGGTAGAAAATATGCAATGTTGGGAGGAAGATTGCAATTATTGGTAGAGTGCAGTAAGGTATCCATGTTTTAGTGTTGCAGTGATGTGTCAGCTTGTATGCAGAGAGAAGTGAAAGAGCAAGGGAGGATGGGTTATGTGAGGAGAGTAAAGAGTTAATTAAAGATAATGTGTCTGTAACAGCTGAGGGAAATGCAGGAGATTATAGATCGTTGGGCGTGGATGGGTTAGGTTAGTGGGAAAGTGGATCCAGGTCAAAAGCAGTAGAGGGTAGGTATGGAGTGTTACTGGTACCTAGGATGGAAAAAGATAAATAAACTATTTCAATGTAGAACAAAGAGGGTGTGAGGAGAGGGCAGATGGGGATGGGACATGACTAAACAAACAGAGAATGGCCAGTACATTAAACAATACTTTTCGTCTGTAACAAGAAGGCTGCAAACTGATTGTTAACTGCCTCCTGGGCTGAGTGGCATGTGGGTTTAAGGAGAGAGAGATTCAGGAGTGAAGGATGGAGGAAGTACCTTTGTGGAGATAGATAGAGGGAGAGACACATGGGGTGAGAGAACGAGTGGCACATTGATGCTGCATTAAAGTGCCAGTTACCTCACTAAAAGTGCTCTTCATAGTGTAAAAGAGCACAATATGTTATGTTAAAATTATCTACGGCTGTTGAAGCTCCTGGTGCAGAGAATGACTTATATGTTTTTCTTGGCATTCAGGAATCCTACAGCTTAGCAGTTAACCCACAAATAACTTATTTCAAATATTCTAACACTCCTTTCTATGCACAGATGAATTTATAAAGGGTTAACTGCAGTTTTCCTTTGCTCTCTGCCTGGGTGCTGAGCTGTCGGACTGTCGGACTGTCTGGCAGCTTGCCAGTGACACATGTAAACATACATTTAAACAACAAATATCTTAGTGAAAAAAGAATGGATTTCAAAAATGAAAAAAGTTTTTAAACATGCTGTTAGATCTTTACATTGGTGTGCTCCACATTGTACTGAATTTAGTGGCACTTTAAGGGGGTATACTGATGAAGAGGAAGAGGGGTTTGGTTATGGAAAAGGAGATACAAGGAGGGGCAGCAAACTGACAAATTGGAGCAAGGCATACAGAAGAAGAAAAGTGCCAGAGGATAAAAGAAAAAGAGAGATCTTGAGGGTTCTATGGTGGAGGGAATGGTATAAGAAGAAAAAAGACTGAGAATAAAAGAAAAACGCAAAGTGATCGAAGTGAGAAGTTTGTGTTGGAGTCAAAGAGATCAGAGGAAGAAACACTGCTCATTCATCTCAGTGTATTTCTTTCTTTCATCCTATCCTCATAATTTTTCTATTTCCCTCATCGACCTAGCAAGTCAGACAGAAATGAGATGGCAAGGAGTGTACTGAAAGAAAAGGGTAAATAAGCAAAAGAAAGAAGATGGTAAGCAACCATGAGAGAGGAAGAAAACAAGCAAGGGAGAGGAGGCAAAAAGTAAAGAGAAAAATAATCCTATATAATCCTAAAGCAGTCTAATTACTTTCTATCCAACCAGAAGCTAGTAGGAATACTCAAACTCAAACTAAAATATTTATCTTATATCTATATAGGCAGGCCCAGATAACATATATATTATCCTGGAGCGTTGAAGCATGTTATTATTGTACTATTAGAGAGCTTGTATTAAAGAGGCATGAAAATCACTAAACCTGTCATATTTGATCAGATAGAGAATTAGGCCCCCATTTAATTCCAAGCCTGTAACAGTCTTTATGTCTGGGGGTTAGAAATTTGGTGCAGTTACAGTATTTAATTGACTGCAGCCCCCAATTACATGCTCACAGCCTCCTCACGCAAATCCTGAACCCATACATAAGCATTTCAGGGCTTGATCATGATCATTTCAAGCAAGCCCGTAGTTACTGTTTGGACGGAGCCAATAGTAAATGAGACCGATGATCATGACATTAGTAAAACATACAGGTTACACGTAACCTGTAATGGGAGAGCCCATCGGAACCCCCAAACGGGATATTAAAATTCAAATTTCCTGCTGCGGGGAACCCCCCTCTACCCTATAAACCTCCCTATACCTAATTAACTCCTACCCTATTAACCCCCGACAACCTTATTCGCCTCCTGCTACCCTATTAACCCCTACCCTATTATCCCCTCTACCTAATTAACCCCCCTCTACCTTTTTAATCCCTACTCCACATTATTAACCCCAATTAATTATTAACCCCCTCTAATTAACTATATTAATCCCCCTCTAATTAAATACCTACCCCCCAATTAAACTATCTAACTATCTAAAAATAAAAACACCTTACATCCAAAATAAAAAAATAAAAACACCTTACAACCAAAATAAAAAGAGTACACCAAAAAAAACACTATTAATAAAAAAAACAATATACAACCTGTAAAAAAGAAAGCGTTAATAATGCCACTTACCTGGCCAAATTGACCCTGCAGCAATGTAGGGACCCTGCGGGGGTCCAGATGGGGACCCTGCAGCATAGGGGGTGTTAATATTAGGTGCCAGGGGGGTACTTGTAGTATTCCTGCGGCAAGGCTTAACTGTTTGGATGCCGCAGGTGACTTAAAGACCTATGGTGGGAAATTTACATATTTAAATGTTGTGGGGTCTTTTCTAGGAAATCCTGCCATCTCAAGATATGGCCAAAATATTTTAGCTTCAGCCTCATGGTCATACCTTCTAGTGAACAGTTCCTCTTGATTTCCTGGAGTACTATTTTATTGGATCTTCTTGCGGTCCAAGGGACTCTAAGCAGTCGTCTCCAACACCACAATTCAAATGCATCAATTCTAAGGTGCTCAGACTTTTTTATGGTCCAATTCTCACATCTGTATGTTACTACTGGGAACACCATAGTTCAAACTATGCAGACCTTTGTTGATAGTTTAATATCTTTACTTTTTACTAGCTTGTCCAAGCTTGCCATAGCTTTCCTCCACAGAAGCAAACGTTTTTTTAAATTGATGACTACAGTCACCATCTGCAGAGAACTTGGATCCTAGGAAAAAAGATACTGTCAATGCCTCCACTTCTTTCCTGGCTATTTTCCAGGAAGTGAGATTGCTGTTTGCCATGATCTTCATCTTTTTAACGTTGAGCAACAGGCCAACTTTTGCAATCTCTTCTTTTACCTTAATCAATAAGTCCTTTAGTTCCTCCTCACTTTCAACCATCAAGGTAGTATATTCAGCGTATCTGAGGTTGTTGATATTTCTTCCAGCAATATTGATTCCGGCTTTGGATTCATCCAGTCCAGCCTTACACATGATGTACTCTGCATATAAGTTGAATACCTAAGGTGACAATATACAACGTTGTTGCACTCCTTTTCCAATCTTGAACCATTCTATTGTCCCTTGATCTACATACAGATTATTTAGGAGGATGATGAGATGATCTGGTACTCCCATCTCTTTAAGTACATGCTACATTTTGTTGTGATCCACACAGACAAATGCTTTAGAATAGTCTATGAAGCAGAAGTAAATGTTTTTCTGGAACTCTCTTGCTTTCTCTATTATCCAGCGGACATTGGCAATTTGATCTCTTGTGCCTCCTCCTATGCAGAACCCGGGTGCACATCTGGTAGTTCCCGGTCGAGCTTGTAGAATCTTAAGCATTAACTTGTTTCAGTTGATATGGCCTCTTTATAAATACAACAAATCCAGGGTTGGATTCAAGCACTCTAAAATTGTTGGGTACTATTTCTCCATCAATTTAGCAGCAATTTCAAAAAGTAAAATACTTTTTTACATGCTTTTTCAACCTTTTATGATGGTGTTTAACACAGCTGGTGCCTGAGAAATTACATTGTGTCACTGCTGTGTATACTACTATGTATCTAGTGCAGTTTAGAGACAGTGTTGATTTCTTCATATTATAAGTCTGTATACCGGGTACAGAAGTCAATATGTATAGTAATGGTATAATAATTATAGGAGCAAGAGGCCCATAGTGGTGAGATCCACAGATTTAACTGACAAATTGCTAATGTTTTATTATAAAATTTGCCCAGGCTAATTCATATCTAGTACAGAGAAAAAACTGAAGGCCAAACATTGAGCATTATTCATATATTAGAAACAATACTTGCCATCCTTGGATAGGTAAGAGTAAATGATGGAGGAATACGCACACTGCCCTTTTATGTATGACCTATAGAAAAAAAAAAGGACAATTATTAGAAACAGACTTACAGTACAGTTAATTAAAAAGGAAAACTCAGTGACCTAGCTCTAGAAGATAGGTTATATGGAGGTGAACTAGGATGTTGAAAAATATCACATACTCTAACTAGTATTTATTTGGTGAAAGCCAACAAGGTTATTTTAATTGTGTGTCACTAATTTAAGTAATAAGCTATAGAGAGTAAGTGGGTAGACTTTAGGTATAATTTCCATTTAACACCAAGAACAGGTTATTTTAATAAAATTTTATATGCACTTCTACCACATTAAACCTCACTGCCTGTTTTTATATTGCAAGTACAGTGGGGGGGAAAAGTATTTGATCCCCTGCGGATTTTGAACATTTGTCCACTGACAAAGAAATGATCAGTCTATAATTTTAATGGTAGGTGTATTTTAACAGTGAGAGACAGAACAACAACAAAAAAACAAGAAAAATGCATGTCAAAAAAGTTATAAATTTATTTGCAGGCCAATGAGGGAAATAAGTATTTGACCCCTTCGATATAGTACTTGGTGGCAAAACCCTTGTTGGCAATCACAGAGGTCAGACGTTTCTTGTAGTTGGCCACCAGGTTTGCACACATCTCAGAAGGGATTTTGTCCCACTCCTCTTTGTAGATCCTCTCTGAGTAATTAACCTTTGAGGTTGATGTTTGGTAGCTCGAACTTTCAGCTCCCTCCACATATTTTCTATGGGTTTAAGGTCTGGAGACTGGCCAGGGCACTGCAAGACCTTAATGTGCTTCTTATTGAGCCACACCTTTGTTGCTTTGGCTGTGTGTTTTGGGTCATTGTCATGCTGGAATACCCATCCACGACCCATTTTCAATGCCATGGTGGAGGGAAGGAGGTTCTCACCAAAGATTTGGCGGTACGTGGCCCCGTCCATTGTCCCTTTGATGCGGTGCAGTTGTCCTGTCCCTTTCCCACCTCCATGTTTGATGGTGTTCTTGGGGTGATAGGCAGCATTCTTCCTCCTCCAAACACGGCAAGTTGAGTTGATGCCAAAGAGTACGATTTTGGTCTCATCTGACCACAACTTTCACCCAGTTCTCCTCTGAATCATTCAGATGTTCATTGGCAATCTTCAGACAGGCCTGTACATGTGCTTTCGTGAGCAGGGAGACCTTACGGGCGCTGCAGTTACCAATTGTTTTCATTGTGACTATGGTCCCAGCTGCCTTGAGATCATTAACAAGATCCTCCTGTGTAGTTCTGAGCTGATTCCTCACCGTTCTCATGATCATTGAAACTCCACAAGGTGAGATCTTGCATGGAGCATCAGACCGAGGGAGACTGGCAGTTATTTTGTGTTTTTTTTTCCATTTGCGAATAATCACACCAACTGTTGTCACCTTCTCACCAAGCTGCTTGGCGATGGTCTTGTAGCCCATTACAGCCTTGTGTAGGTCTACAATCTTGTCCCTGACATCCTTGGACAGCTCTTTGGTCTTGGCCATGGTGGAGAATTTGGAATCTGATTGATTGATTTTGTGGACAGGTGTCTTTTATACAGGTAACGAGCTGAGATTAGGAGCACTCCCTAAGAGAGTGTTCCTAATCTCAGCTCATTACCTGTATAAAAGACACCTGGGAGCCAGTAATCTAGCTGATTGATAGGGGATCAAATACTTATTTCCCTCACTGACCGGCAAATCAAGTTATAACTTTTTTTGACATGCATGTGTCTTGTTTGTTTTTTTGGTTGGCTGATAAAAAACACCTACCATTAAAATTATAGACTGATCATTTCTTTGTCATTGGACAAACGTCCAAAATCAGCAGGGGATCAAATACTTTTCCCCCCACACTGTATTTTGAAAATTAGAAAATGTATTAATCTACGTCCAGCTTGTTACGTATTCCTGTAACACTGGAGCTTGCTATATTTCAGAGTACACCAATATTATTAAATCATTAAAACTTATTGCAAAGTGTTTTTAGAGAGCTATATCGCATACCATGCACACTGACCTCAAAGCATAGTGAAAATGGCAAGAAACCATTCTAAAGGTGACAGGAAAAAAACTGCAGTGAATATTAAAAACTCACTTATGTATGATGTCATAAGCTGCATATCGTTTGTTATTTCAGACCCTCTAAATACTATGCTTTCAAGAACATGATTCTTAAAGAGCCAATGTATGATGGAAAACAGTTTGAAAAAAATGAGTCTATGACCATAATTACATAGGAAAATATCATGAAGCTAGTTAGTTTTTACATAGAATAAAATACAGTCTGAAGCATCTGTTGGTCCCTTTATGCATCCATCTTACTTATGGAATTTGCATATATGAGAGGTATGGTTACATCATTGCTGAAGTCGGATTTGCAGTTATTCTTGCAACCTGTCTGCTTCTGTGTATGGGCTTCAGTGTCAAATTTTAAAAGCTAAATATAAGAGATTTTCTAAGCCCTAACTTTACTTTTTTATTAGTCAAAGATACACAATGTGGTATTGGTGCTACCTTGATTATAACTTACATGCATAACAATATTAATAGAGACAGAGATAATCATCAATACACTGCATTTATTAACTAGGGAAGTAATGACATTGTTAACACTTAATTATTATGCAAATATTCTTAAAATATTGTTTGGCTGTAATAAAAGCAAAAAGTAATGATCTAGATAGTGTAGGGCAGTGGTAGTCAATCTGGTCTCTACCCTGTGCCCCCTTATTGCTCCCACCGCAATACCTTATACTGCTGCTGTTACCTATTGTCAGCAAGCACCCCTGTCCTACACAAACCAGCTGTGACAAACTACTACCCGCCTAACCATATTAAACTATACTACATACTGACCAATATCTACAGGTGGGTGGGAGGAAGAGTTTTAAAATGTACAGCCCCACTGACCTCAGATGGCTGACCCCCTGTCTATATAGTTCCTCACTGACATAATAACCCCTCCTACCCTACACACTCCCACATAAACACCTTACTTTCTATTTTTTCCATCTTATTCCAAGCTCAGTCAATCCCCTCGAACCTTAACTTTGGTAGTTGGTTAAGTTTTCTAGTATTTTATTTTCAATTTCATATGTGGTATGTTTTAAATTAAACAATAAAAGTAATTCAAGACTAGAAATGTAATGTTGGTGTTACACATGATACACTGGGGGTGTCTCATGTTTAATCTCCTTGGGGTAACTACATATAGTACTTATTACTAGGTCCCCTGATGATTTGATTTTGTCTATATGTTATATATTCCTACATATAATATGCATGGGTATTAGATATACCATCTACAAGTGATTTTGTCACCAGTGAAAGTAAGATAATATTTGGAATTTACAGTTTTGTGACCTTTGTGCTGTGTCCATCTGGCCTCATTGGTCTATACGTGTGATTTATTGATACTGTAATGGAATTATAAATGGGAATGATATCACTATAATTTAGTCTTCATAGGGACAGCTGTATAATTGACTATATTCTAATTTTGTTTTTACTTCACGCTTTTGCTAAATTGAGTTACAGGAACCAGTGGGCGGTAAGGACATTTTACCATCAACAAAAGTACAAAAGTGGGCTGTATGTATTAAAAGGTTGATGACCCCTGGAATAGGGAAAAGTGGTAGTTTGTACAGCAAGTTTTCCTTAGATATATATCTTGTATGTCCCACTCATATACCTGGAAGTATATAATATGTGTCTGTAATGGTATCCTTCCCTACTATCACGGATAATTTTTATATACTTCCAGGTTTATGAGAGAGACATACAAGATATTTATCTAAGGAAAACTTGCTGTACAAACTACTACTGTTCCCTCTACTATCTACAGCATTAGTTTTAGTTTTATTACAGTGCAACAATATTTTAAGTATAATTACATTAAAAGCTATGTTTTAACAATTTCATAACTTCCCTAGTCAAAATGTAAAAGGTCCCATTTACATAACAAATCAAACTTCATCATCTCTCTTCTTTCTCTATCTGTCCTCCTACCCCTCTTCCTCTCTACTCTCTGTCCTCTCCTCTGGGTATGCCTCACCTGTCAATCTCCCTCTCTATCATCCTATTTTAAATCTTTCTCCCCTTTACCATCTGTCTTTTTTCTCTATGTATCTCTTTTTTTATTTTTCTCCTATGTTTCTCTTATTATTTGTCCCTCTATCTCCATCCATATCTTCATCTTCACTCTCTATATCAGTCTCTTCTCTCTCTATCTCTGTCATTCTCTCCATTTATTCCTGCTCTCCCACTCTGTAGTTCATTCCTATCTGCCCTCCCTCGTACTCAGTTCTCTCTCTGTGAGTAAGAACATTTGCATAAAATTACTATTCAGTTGAAATTGATTTTCAGGGTCTAATTCTCATGTTTTGTCCCTGTGGCAAGACAGGCTATTTTCTATTAGTGATGCTCATCCAAAAGCTTTCAGTGGTGTAAAATCACTTTTTTTAAAATTGAGTGACGTGTTAATTGCAGTTAAACATCCAAATTACACTTGCAGGTGAACCATTAAAATTTTGCAACTCATAAATTTAAAGGATAAAAGGACTTATAATAATTTATATGAGGTTTTTCACATGTTCATATTCTTCTAACAAACATCATCACATTATTATACAGTGCTATAAAATTGCTATCATTTGCAACGATTACTGAATTGAATGTTGGGGGTAGATTCATAAAAGTTGAATATGCAATGTTGTTTGGTATTTTCACTCATAGCAGTTAATTAATCATATGAGCCACTTTTTATGTGCTTTTAAATAACAAAGACAGTGCATTTTGATCTTAGGCTTTAAATATTATGTTCCCCTCTTTTTTCATATGTTGTTTACCAATGACCTTCTTCTCTTTACATTCTTATTCATTGTTTTCAATATTAACATGTTTGCATAGCCAAAAAGGGATACAGCAAATGTTTGGTAATTTAAAACAATTGGTAGTAATAATAATTACTTTATTAACTGAATGTTATTGAGAGAAAAATGTATTAATCACAATTTTTGATCCTCCCCTCTAGCTGTCTTTTTATCTTAGCATTAAAGTCCAACCATTGACAATTACTCCTTTACACATGCTCAGAGTGATTGAAACAACTGCATTTGAGACTGATAGCCAAACCATGCATTTAATTGTTCAGTTCATTTAATCACTCAATCACTGTAGTTTAAAGTATACTGTAAAATCTTTGCTGTAAAGGCTTTTGTTGTTGTTTAGTCGTTCAGTCGTTTTTCGACTCTCTGTTACTCTATGGACTGCAGCACACCCGGTACAACTGTCACTCACTGCCCCTCTGAGCTCCATCAAGTTCATGTTCATTGCTTCAGTGACTTCATCTATCCATCTCCACCTCTGTCGTCTCCTTCTTCTTGTGCCTTCAATCTTTCCCAGCATTAGAGTCTTCTCTAGGGAATCCTGCCGTCTCATGATATGGCCAAAATATTTTAGCTTCAGCCTCATGATCATACCTTCTAGTGAACAGTTCCTCTTGATTTCCTGGAGTATTGATTTATTGGATATGATTTGTTCAGTCCAACACTACAATTCAAAGGCGTCAATTCTATGGTGCTCAGACTTCTTTATGGTCCAGCTCTCACATCCATATGTTACTGCTGGGAATACCATTGTTCCAACTATGTGGACCTTTGTTGATAGTTTAATATCTTTACTTTTTACTAGCTTGTCCAGGGTTGCCATAGCTTTTCTCCCCAGAAGTCTTTTAATTTCAGGACTACAGTCAACATCTGCAGAAAAATAAGAGAATCAATTCTGTCACTGTAAAGGCTTAGTCCTAGGCAATTGCCTACTTATCTTTCAAATTTACTTTTCAAGTATCTATTTTTCCTATTCTAAATGTATCCTTGCCTGAAGCGATGATAACTGCATTTCATGATGGGAGCTGCTGGTTTAAACATGTACACAGAAATATCTGAAAAGAGGAATATGTCAAATTATAAATATTTGCTCAGAGCGAATGACTAAGCACAAAGAGGTGACATGTCCGTGATTGGAAATTTCCATATAAATGTATGTATTTGTAAATACCGTTGGATGTATGGATGCAGAGCTACAAACATTGTGAGTATAGGTGCTGCACAGGCAATTTCAATGTTTGAGATGTCTGATTGATCGTAGAGTTGTGGAAATGGAATTGATCCTGAGAGGTTATTTACACTCCGCCAGATGACCTTTAGTGGCATTTTAGTCACAAGATTAAAAAAAATAAGGATAAGAAGAAATATGAAGCACACAAGAAGAGGCAAACACTTTATAGGTCCTTCTAGAACTGACCCCATTAAGCTGTATACTACATGAATAAGAGCACTATGGTTTATAAAACTTGAACAATCATACTAACTCATGGGCAGAGAAATGATAAAACACAATATAAAAAAAAAAACATACTTAACCAATTTAGAATATCCTTTTACACGTTTCAACAAAAATTCTGAACTATGCAACCCTTGCTTTATTTTTTATGTAGAATAGCCATGTATTTTCTAAGTATCATTTATTTATTTATTTTTCTTTATTAGGCTAAAGAATCAACATATCATACAAAAAAAAAAACTATCTATGTATGAAACATGTGTCTCACTTGCAGCATGACTATGCTTGAAAAAGTCTCATATCTAGTTCTTAGACAAAATAAAAAAAATATGATTAACTTGTATTACAGTTGTCTAACAGACATTCACAAAAAATGTGGGGATAATTACCACACGCCATCACATTTTGAAATCCATATCACCCAAAACTTCTTGTGTTTGTTCCATAGTAGGTACTCATACTTTGGTCCAATCGTTACCCACACAAGCAGAAGAGAGGTGATTTCACAACAATTCAGCAGTGTCTGTATCCTTCTGGGCATATATCACTTTCCCAACAAATTGACATAGGAAGCAATGGTCTACGATGACTTCTCTGCACTTAGAGCTTCAGTTGCTGCGAGTATTCAAGCTCCCTATTGTATAACTTTAACCCTAGACACAAATACATGGGGCCTCATTCTATTAACGGCCGTAGGAGATGCGGGGCCGCAAGGACCGGCCGCAAGCTATTCGGCTATTCTATTCCCCTCCGGCCGGGGATTCCGGCAGGCTTGCGGCCGGCGCCTTGCTATCCCTTGCGGCCGCTCGCGCCGGAGGAAAGCCTTTGATCTAAAACGGCCGCAAGAGTTTCGGCCGCAAGAAAATCCCGGTTGCTATTCAATTGCTCCGGGAACCCTCTCTGCAAGGCTAAAACCGAGCCGCAGCTTACTTGCAGCAAAAAGGTCCCGCTAGCACCAATTAAGCACATTATAAAGCCGAAATAAAGCCATCCTGCACTCTGAGGAGACTATAAAGTGATTGTAGGTGTTAGCAAAAATAGCACAACATTCCCCTACACTCAAATCCGTAAATAATTTTAATTTATGTCAAAAATCCATGTAAAAAGTCCCGAGGGCTTGGAGCACCTCAGACCCGGCCACGCTGCGGCCGGAAAATAAACAGTTAATGTAAACTCGGGTTTGGGCTGATGTGCAAGCTTGAGAGGGGGTTGATCTTAATCCTCATGTCCCCCAATATGATCCCTAGAATTTACAGAGCTGTACAGTGCCGTCTTGAATTTATTTTTGCGTTTAAAGTTTTCTGTTTTTACGGTCGGTTGCAAGATATACGGCCGGCCGTAAGAGGAGATCCTTGCGGGGCCGTATAATTTAATTGCAAGATAACGGAACCCCCGCAAGGAATCGCAGCCTCGCGGCCGTTTTACGGCCGATAATAGAATGAGGCCCATGGTGTTTTTGAGAGCTAATCTGAGCAGTCACATAGAGATGAGTCTTGTCAACATCCCTCTGAGAATACACTCTCTCCTCACTGTCTACAATCTCATACTGACTTGCAGACTCTTGTTTTTGTAGTGTCCTGAATTAACTGGTGTGATTGTGGTAAACTGTGCCTATGTTTAACCTTCGGGAGCTCTAATTAATTGTACCAACATCATGTGACGAGTTCTAATGACTATCATTAGGAAACCTGAATTTAATTAAATAAGCACACTCAACACAACTACTAAAAGATATTCATGTTGTTGTACACTTATATTTCTTGTATTTTTGAGACATGGGAGAAGGTTCACTAAGTATCACGTGTTTGCAGAAGGCTGTGATCCTATGTACCTAGGGGGAAAAAATGTCATAGCAGCCATCTTTTAAGTATAAAGTTAAATGTAGGGGGATTTGTGATATTGAAGTGATTCTAAAAAAAAAACAATGAAGTGTGGCGTGCAACCCCTCTGTCAGGTCACTTGCTCCAGTCTTGGGGAACAAGATGGCAAAAGCAAACTCCAGGCACAAACAGATTTATATATTTTCCAGCTGCAAAACAGAGACAAAAACCTATGTAAACCTGCAATAAATTATCTTCTATCCTGTGCCATAAATGAGCACAGATTATCGAGAATCTCTAAGATCCCTTGTGCTGCAGAGTGCTTTGATGAAGACTGCAATGATTATTGTCTTAGGGGTAAAACTCCCATCACAACTTTCACAGATGCATACATCTCTAGAGATTGGAGAAATGGGCCTTAGTGTGCTGTTCACCAAAATACTTCCATGTAAAAAGTCTTGCTCAGAAAATATTATCACTTTTTTTTTACAATTCTGTATGGTATATTTAAAGCTCAAGGCAAAATAAATGAGAAAAAAGAAAACTTGAGAATGAAAATGGCATTTTCTGGACTAATGACACTACTGGGGGGGGGGGATAAACATAAAAGCTGTAAAAACTGTAGGAGTAAGGCCAATCTAGCACAAATCAACAACTCTTAATAATCTGTGGGAGCTGGAGCAAAAAAGCCAAGACGAGCCTAAGTGAATAAAACTTATGCTCAAAACTTATTTTAAACCACTTAGATACAGACTCTTTATTCAAGCCCAGTCGGAGTTCATCTCTGCACTTTGCGACAGGTAAGTGCCATATAAACATCAATGATTTTTCTGTGAGTTAACTACTCAAATCATGTACAGATTTTCATCTGGCACTGCACTTTCAGACATTTCCTTTATTTTATGACACAAACATGAGGCCAAAACTACTAAGGTTCTCAGAGGGATTGCAATGTCTGTTTTCTATTTGCTTTCACAACCATCTCAGCCTTAGAGAACCATAGTGAATCTTGCAATAGAGTTTTGACAAGCAACTCCTATTTCTAAACTTTTACAATAAAGACGGTTTCAAGCCCCTTTAGCAATCAATACGCTGTGTTTCCAAGTAATTTCTTATTCTATTACAAGTATTTTACGCACAGGGCACAATACTAGTAGTCTAGCTTGTAAAATGTGAAAAGTAGACTTAAAGGTATATTTAAAGGGGCATTTACCTCTCTGTAAATGCTTTTCATGGTGTGAAAGAGCACAAGATTCTATGTTAAAATGATCTATTGTTTTTTTTTTTTTATTACAGTAATAAAGCTAAAAATCTGCAGTCTTAGGTCTGTTTACAAACAAATTACTGACTGTTCCATGATTAACAACACATGCCGACACCAGCCACTGTAGACCTCATGGTGTGAACCTCACAAGCACAAAGATTTATGTTTTTTCTCTGAGCAGGAGATTTTAACCCCAACTGTCAGTTTTAGTTGAATCCAGCAGTCCTTTGCCTGCACAGATTAATTCGGGAAGGGCTCTGGAATATGTAGTCTTGATTTTCCATGCACATGGAAGCAAGGAGGAGCTCAGACACTGAGATTTCTGCATTGTGTTGCTGTTGGCTTGAAGTTTAGTAGAGGGTTAAAAACCATACCCAAATGTAGTGTTTCTATTGGTAGGTACATTGTGCCTATGTAAGCAGCTCTGGGGGTGTTGAAAGCACATTTTCCTTTTAAATAAAATACATCTGTAAGTGTATCGAATGACACAATGTAATGTGTGTTTCTGATATAAGCACCAGGTGTTAGATTAGTTAAAAACATGCATCATTGAAACACCAATAGTGTGGGGTCTCACAGTGCTTTAAACCTTTTTTTTTTTTTTACCCAAAACAAAATTGTAAAATCACTAAAGAAAAAGGAATTAATTAGCAGTAGATAATGAGGAGACGTATTTAGGAGTAAAACTGGGTATTATTTGCTAATTTTATTGAGATATAATGGAATATATTTGGAGGAGGATCATGGTCTTCCATTCCAGAGAACGGCCTGTATTGAAAGTGCATAAGGGCCACATGCAGCCTCCAGGATGTCTGCTGCCCAGCATTGCTCTAGACCTTGTATCAAACTCAAGTTCTTGATCCCTATTTGGACAAGTATAACATCAGCAAGAACAGAACATCTAGAAAACAAATATAAAGTTGAGCGCATATTAAAAACCAACTTTTAATACAATTATGTGTAGTCCTCGCCATCTCCCACAAGTCCTCCTCGTATTGTGGCTTTATCTTTCTTGTCAAGAAGAGGTGATCCTGAAGACTAAAGGCCCTACTAAATTTGCTGGAGTTACAGAACGATTAAATCAGAAAAGGCCGCAAGGACATGGCTGGAATACAAATCTGTAAACCATGCTTCAGCACGTAGTATTTCCGCTCATGAACATGATAAATTATTGAAACCCGTAGTAGATTTCATAGCCGTAAATTTTGCGGGCTCCTTCACGTGCTTCTGGGACTACAAATCAGCGAATTTAATAAGACTTAGCAATAAAGTGCACATCTTTTATAACAGAGACAGTTGACTTCAATTATCTGACATTAAAGCAAGAAATAGCCTTGGAAGCTGAAACTTGGTGACACAGCAAATGCCACAATTATTGCATGAATGAAAATATACATACAGTATAACTAAATATAAATGCAACTGGTTGTTGTTACATTTATTGGAAGTATTAGATAACTGAGCTTTAAATATGTTTTTTTAGCATAAATTACATGAAAAATGTTTTTTCACTCTCCTAAAAACTTTATCTGAGATGATTAATTATTTCTCACAGTAGGGGTGATAAACCACAAGACCATGCCTATTTGATAAGCCTATAGATAATGTTATCATAGTAGTGATTGTGATATATCTATATATAACACAGACGCACTCTTAAAGCACACTCTGATATTTGAAATGGACAATAGAAACATCTGAGACTACTTTCATTTTTGACATGTCCAGTATTGGAGAAACCAGCTAAAAACTGCACATAAGAATTAATCTACACAGACATTCTATAAAAAACACAATGCAGACCGTTATTGTACCCCATTTGGACACTATTTTAGCCAGAATAATCACTCCATCAAAAGCATGAAAATTATAATACCTAGAGGCAATTTCAAGAACACCCAGGAAAGAAAAGCATCACATATATAGTGCTCAGTGTCCGTAACGCTTACGATGTTGGTCATGCGCGGCCTGTGGGACTTAAGCTGCAATGAGCGCTAAAGGCGCTCATTGCAGGGCTTGGGATGAGCGCCACAGGCGCTCATCTCCAGCGGTGCATGCAGGACATACGATTTAGGACCAAAACCCGTACATGCACTGTGCGCCTCGCAAAAAGCCCACTTGAACGGCCGAACCATGGAACTAGAAAGACCTGAAAGTAACAACAAATATGCCACAAATTAACTTACACACTCACACACAGCACAGTGGGAGAGGCAGGAAGGCTGTGAGTGAGAAAATCGCCTAAGCGAGAAAAAAAATGGCTGCCGAAAAAATGCAACATGACAAAAACAAGGCTGAAAGACATTAAACTAGCCCGGAGGACGTAAAAAACGAACCCTAAGCAGTAACACTTAACACACAGTAGGCACTTAACACCGGGTGAGAAGCTTGCAATGAGTGCTGAAGACTGCCTCATGGTGCTCATGGCGAGCCTCTCCCCCGTCTACTGTACGGGCCTCGCCATGAGCGCCAAAGGCAGCCTTCAGTGCTCATCGCAGCCCAGCTTTGCGAGGACCGCAATTATTTAACATTACGTGACCAACATCGCAAATGTGACCAACACTGACAACTATATATTTGATACAACGCATCGTTAGCACACCCATAATGGAATATATAACTTAACCTTTATCGAATATAAATTAATATCTTTATCTTGAAATTGTATTCAGCAGCACCAGCTGAATACTTGGAATTGTGACCACACTTTTCTCTTATTTATACCCTGGCCACCATTGTTAGTACCATCTCCATTTGGAGTTTTATATTTCTCAATTATTTGGCATGCATATATCAAGATTAGGATTTTAATTTATATTCAAAAAAGATTACATTTTAATTCCATTACCGGTTTTATTATACATTATAAAGGGCGTTAAGCACCAATAATTATAGGATAGGATATGTGGTTGCTAGGAAACACAGTTTTGTGATGCCAATGAAGTGCTGCAATGGCTTGTTTTATGGACCTGTGGTGCTATGTATTGAAATTAAAAATAGCCTTTTAAAAGCATGATTAGAAAAAAAAATGTGAGGTCACTTTCTCTAATTCTAGAATTCGAGTCAATGGCATTTAAGGCCAAAACTAAGCTTTTAACAGAAAAGACATTTAAACACATTTAAAACAGACATATCTTGTTGGGAAGTGCGAAAAAGCTTGAAGGCAGCATTTACCATAACCTTGTCACACTTGGAAAATGTTTATATAAACTAACAAAAATGCACCATAGTTAAAAATGTTAACATACCCTAAAATGCTCAATGTAAAAAAAACTTGCAGTTTTGGGGGAGCCAAACTAGAAATGTATTTTTTAAATGTAAAAATAGATGGAGGCTGATCTATGAAAGACTATTAATGGTCACTATATGAGGTATAATAACAGGTTGTAAAAGACAGGTTGTTATGTTGTGAAAGTTTCGCTTATCTACCTAATGGTATTTTAACATGTGGGTTCAGTGCTTTTTGCTACTCAGGCTATTGCTTTTTGTAGCTGTGATCATTTCAGTAGAATATGTCATATCTCGTAGAATTTATCCACCACTGTGATCAGCAGTTAATTAAAACATCCATGGTAGGAATGCTCAAAGACTTTAATTAAGTGATACTGTTGAGTAATTGAATAATGAGCAATGAGAGCTCCCCTTACAGGCCACATAAGGAACAGCAAGGTATAATACTGTACCTTCCTTTACAGGTTTACGCTGTGTTACGTATTGTGGAGCCATTATAGGGAGTTAAAAACATTGGCATTATTACTAGGCACTTTTCTTTAATATTTTAATAAGTTGCTTGTATTAGGTGATACCTTTCAGTGCATGAGTCTGATATCAATTTTAATTAAACAACCAAAACATATCAAATTTGAGAGCAAGAGGGTAACAAAAAGTTTATAAAACAGACGATCTGCCTAACTGAAAATATACAAATAGACATTACTGATAATAGAAATATTTCTTAAATAGCTTATCTTAGACTTAGCATTCACTCTTTTTTAAAAGAGGCAATAATGCTTAAAGATAAGCATGTCTTACATGCACAATAAGAGAAGTCAGCACTTTATACAATTTGGGTATTTTACTTTTTTACTGATTTAGCACATTTATGTTTTAGAAGAGGCTGCTAGTATTAATTGAATAACCCATAGGAAGGAAACTTACACAATATTGTATTCACAATATGGCTGCAGGATGTCTGGTTGTTATAGGTTTGAAAACAATGACACAGTGCGAAAAGCAACATGGTAGCAGGTTGTTCAGTCACAGGTATAAACAGCAGGAAGTCAAAAGTAAAATAGATTTCCAGCCTTATTAAATTGCTATTCGGCCAATTGAAAAGGGCTCTATATAAGCACATAGCATATGTTTTTTTACAGAAGTTTTTAGTTAGTGAACTTCTATCCAAAAGCAAGGTCTTCACTAACTAAAACAATATGCTGATAGTAACCTAGATTGAACAAGTCCCTAATCCCTACAATGTATTTAAAGATTTCTTCCCTGGATGGCAAATTGCTCTAATCCTATTAGTATATAAGCACATACAAGTATTCCCTGCTTTATGCTACCCCTTTTAGCAGAGATTTACTGTATCGCTCCTTTTCCTGTAATCCCCCCATTAGAGCTAAACCCCACTATAGTGCTGTTTTTTCCTCGTTAGACCCCTTTAAAACTCCAAAACATCTTCCATTTAAAGTTAACTGTTTAGTTTGCTTAAAAAAATGTTCAGTTTGTGTTGTTATGTTTGCTGTTTCTTAAAAGTTCATATAAAGCTAAACATTTAAAAATTTCAATTGCTTTTATGTATTTTTTTCTGAGTTTCCCTATCCCTATGTATCCTATGTTAAAATGACCCCGTTTAGAGCTGTTTCACTTGACATTCCTATTGCCTGGAACCTATCTAAAGTGGTATTGCTGTATGTAAGAATCTGTAATAATAACAAAGCACAACTTGTGCATAAAACATAAGCAGCAAAAATTGTTATAATACTTTCTCCTCCTCTAGCAATCAGATATACTATTAATATACTAGTAAATTGTCGGTATCATAGAATGTTATCTTGAACTGTCTGTGCTGTCTCTCTCTCTGAGGTTTGTAATGTGCTGTTATGCTGCTTGCTGTGTTGTGTGGTGGGTTCTCTCTCACTCTCTGCTGTCTGTCTCTCTCCCTGTGTGCAATCTGTCTTTGTGTGGTTTGTCTGTGTGCTGTCTCTCTCTCTGAGATGTGTAATGGTGACTGTTATGATGCTTGCTATGATATGTGGCACTTGCTTTCTTGTGTGACACATTCTCCCTCTTTCTTTGCTGTCTCTCTCACTTTGCTGTTTGTCTCTCTCCCTGTATTGTCTCTCTCTCTGCCATCTCTCTCTGAGGGTTGTAATGTGCTGTTATCCCGCTTGCTGTCGTGTGTGGCAGCCCTTGCTGTGATGTATGGTGAGTTCTCCCTCTTTGCTGTCTGTCTCTCTCTTTGCTGTCTCTCTCTACTGTCTCTCTCCCTCTGTGCTTTTTGTCTGTTTACTGCCTATGTCAGTTATGTGTCTCTCTGTGCTCTCTCTCTCTCTCTCTGTGATCTGTCTCTCTCTCTCTCTCTGTGCTGTCTCTTTCTTTGCTACCTGTCTGTCCCTCTATGCTCTCTTTCTCTCTCTCGCTCTCTGTGCTGTATATCTCTGTCTGGGCTCCCTCTCTCTCTGTGCTATCTCTCTCTTTGCTGTCTGTCTCTCTCTGTGCTGCCTTTCTGTCTTTATGCTTTCACTCTATCTCTCTCTCTCTCTCTCTCTCTCTCTCTGTGCTATGTCTCTCTCTTTGCAGCCTGTTTCTCTTTCGTTCTGTCTCTGTGCCGTCTCTATCTTTGTTGTCTGTCTAGCTCTCTGTGCTGTCTCTCTCTTTGCTGTCTGCTTGCCTCTCTCTCTTTGCTGTCTCTCTCTCTGTTATGTCTCGCTCTCTCTGTGTGTGTTGTGGCTCTATGTCCTGTCTCTCTGTCTGTGCTGTCTCTTTCTTTGCTGTCTGTCTGTCTCTCTCTCACTCTATTTGCTGCCTGTCTATCTCTCTGCTCCATCTCTCTCTCTCTCTCTCTCTCTCTGTCCCATCTCTCTCTCTTTGCTGTCTCTCTCTCTGTCATATCTCTCTCTCTGTGCTGTTGCTCTATGTCCTATCTCTCTCTCTCTTTGCTGTCTGTCTCTCCCTGTCCTGTCTCTCTCTCTGTCCTATCTCTCTCTCTTTCTCTCTCTGCTGTTTGTCTCTCTCTGTGTCCTGTCTCTCTCTTTGCTGTGTCTCTCTCTCTTTGCTGTGTGTCTCTCTCTCACTCTCTCTCTGGCATGTTTCTCTCTCTTTGCTATCTCTCTCTTCTTTTGCTTTCTCTCTTTTTGCTGTGCCTGTCTCTCTCTATTTCTCTTTGCTGACTCTCTCTCTTTGCTGTCTGTCTCTGTCTCTCTCTCTGTGCTATTGCTCTCTGTCCTGTCTCTCTTTATCTTTACCGTCTGCCTCTATCTCTGTCCTGTCTCTCTCTTTGCTGTGTCTCTCTCTTTGCTATCTCTCTCTCTTTTTTTGTTTTCTCTCTCTTTGATGTCTGCCTCTCTCTCTCTCTTTGCTGTCTGTCTCTCTCTCTTTGCTGTCTGTCTCTGTATCTCTCTCTCTGTGTGCTGTGTTTTGTATCGTTCTGAGCTGTCTCTGTCTCTGAGGTGCATAATGGCTGCTGTTACACTGGCTTCCAGTCCCCGCCCCTCAATGATGGCATGACCCTGCCCTTGGGTGACATCATGGTCCTGCTCCCTCGATAATGTCAGCATTACAGACAACTGTTAATTATTATAGCGGAACTAGCGACTTGCCCCGCTTGCATGGCTTCTCTCTCTCTCTCCTCCCCTTCTTCTGTGTCCTCTTCCTCTCTGCGCCTTCAGCACCAATTACAGGCTTCCCGTCTCAAATGACGGGATAATAATTACCCCCCGCCCCCCGTGTCTAGTCAGCCACTCTATCCTCTGTGTCTGTTTCCCCCTCTCTCCCTCCCCTGTGTCTGTTTCCCCCTCTCTCCCTCACCTGTGTCTCTTTCCCCCTCTCTCCTTCCCCTGTGTCTCTTTGCCACCTTCTCCCTCCACTCTGTCTCTTTTCCCCTCTTCCTCTCCTGTGTCTCTTTCCCCCTCTCCCTCCCCTGTATCTCTTTGCCCTGCTGTCCCTCCCCTGTATCTCTTTCCCCCTCTCTCACCTCTGTGTCTCTTTCCCTCCTCTCCTACCCCTGTGTCTCTTTCCCTCTCTCTCCCTCCCCTGTGTCTGTGTCCCCCTCTCTCCCTCCCCTGTGTCTGTTTCCCCCTCTCTCCCTCACCTGTGTCTCTTTCCCCCTCTCTCCCTCCCCTGTGTCTCTTTGCCACCTTCTCCCTCCACTCTGTCTCTTTTCCCCTCTTCCTCTCCTGTGTCTCTTTCCCCCTCTCCCTCCCCTGTATCTCTTTGCCCTGCTGTCCCTCCCCTGTATCTCTTTCCCCCTCTCTCACCTCTGTGTCTCTTTCCCTCCTCTCCTACCCCTGTGTCTCTCTCCCCCTCCCCTGTGTCTCTTTGCCCCCTTTCCTCCCCTATGCCTCTTTCCCCCCACTCCCTCCCCTGTGTCTCTTTCCCCCACTCTCCCTCCCCTTTGTCTCTTCCCCCTCTCTCCCTCCCCTGTGCCTCTTTCCCCCCTCTCCCGCCGCTGTCTCTCTTTGGCTCCCTCTGTCTCTCATTTGCCATTTACGGGTTTGAAAACATTTGCGGGGTTGGCGGTGGTTAAACCCGTATCTTTTTTTCAAGCTTGCAAGGCTTAAATCGTAAATAGCTATTGCTCAAAGCCTTGCGGGCTTGAAAAGAAAGTTACGGGTTTAACTGCTGCCATTTTTTCCCAAGCCCGTAACTCGGAAACATGGCAGCGAGCCTTGCGGGTTTTAATCATGGACATTTATTTTTCAAGCACGTAACTCGGAAGCCTCTCCCCCCTCTACTTTATGGGCCTCACAATGATTGGTTTTGCATGCGCAAGCTCCTTACTTTGCGAGCGTTGCACACAAACTCGTAATTACGACAACTATATATATGATAAACTGAACAAAACAAAAAAAGCAAATAGCAAGACAGTCGGCCAAAAAAGGGCATAGATATATTTTAAATATCCAGCAAAATGTATACTCGAGAATGCAGAAAAGGTTAAGTTACATCACACATCAAGACACCGAGAGAGGGTGATGCCCTGTTAGCCATTTGCAACAAAACATTAATAACAAAAATGGTATAAAGATGATAGCTTTTTAATAGCTAACTTTTTGCAGATCAGACAAATAAAATGACTCTTGAAACACTATGGATCCTTCATCCTTCAGTGAAAGCTCACCTTATGTTTGACTTCTTTGTTGCGTACGATCTCTATAGCAGTGATTAATTGTACCGAAATGAAAAGAGAGCTTGTGTGCTGGAGAGGATCATTGAAAGGCTTTGTGAGTTTTTAAACTAGTAGGTGGGAGGGAAACTGAGTAGAAATGTAGAGAGGGTAATGGATGAGTTAACAAGTTATAGAGGAGGAGAAGAGGAGACAGCATAGCCCAGGTGTAGGCAAATTTGGTCCTAGAGAGCCACACTCACTGGAATTGAAGGTTTTCTTTCTGTGCACAGGTGAGTCAATCAAGATGACTGAAGATATCCTCAAATCCTGGCTTGTGTATTTCTCTCCAGGACCAAACTCGCCTACCCCTGGTATAGTCAATAGAGAGATAATGGTAAGTAACTCAAATACAGTAGCAAGTACTTTCAAACCTGCAGAGTCATATCAACCTAAAGTGTATGATTGCTAATGTAAGAAGCTTGACAGGGAATATGGGAGAGCTAGAATTATTAACTGGTAATGACAAATGGGATATGATAGGCATTGCTGAAACATGGTGATTCTCATGACAGATACCGTATATACTCGAGTATAAGCCGACCCGAGTATAAAAATCACTCACAAAATCTTGTCACTTTCACCTAAAAAACATATCCAAAAAACGCCACTACCTCACACAAGACACAACTAAAATTCTTATTCACGCTCTCATCATATCTCGCCTCGATTACTGCAACACTCTTCTTGCTGGCCTTCCTATCACCCGTCTGTCTCCACTCCAATCCATTTTGAATGCATCCGCTAGACTCATCTACCATACTAAACGATCAGTGTCTGCAGCACCTCTCTGTCAGGCACTCCACTGGCTTCCCATAGCGTCTAGAATACAATTCAAAATCATGACCCTAACATATAAAGCCCTCCACAATAGTGCACCCTCCTACATCTCTGCTCTCATCCCAAAATACACTCCCACCCGCCCTCTTCGCTCTGCTAATGACCTTCTTCTCTTCTCCTCTCTCATCACCTCCTCTCATTCCCGGCTTCAAGACTTTTCACGTGCTGCCCCTATTCTTTGGAACTCTTTACCTCGCACCACCAGACTATCTTCCTGCCTCAGATCCTTCAAAATCTCTTTAAAAACACATCTATTCAAAAAAGCCTATCATCTTTAGCCTCTTCATTCACTATGCATCTCTCACTCTCCTGTACCTTACCCATACCCTTTAGAATGTAAGTTTGCGAGTTTTAATCTTGTGAGGTGCTTTAGGGAAAGCACAGTGTATATCAGATTGAAAGCTCAATAACAGGGTCTTCCATTATTTTCATTGTGGGGCATTGTTTATACTTGTACCTAACCCCTGTATTGCGCTGCGGAATATGTTGGCGCGTTATAAATAAAGGATAATAATAATAAATAATAATAATAAGCTGAGGCACCTATTTTACCACAAAATACTGGGAAAACTATAAGCCGAGGGTGGGAAATGTGCTGCCCCCTGTGTCCCTCTTGTGCCCTCTGTGTGTCCCTCTTTTGTGCCCTCTGTGCCCCTTTCTTGTGTCCCCCCTCTCTCTCCCCTTTGTCTCTTCCCTCCTCTCCCTCCCCTGTGTCTCTCCCCCCTCTCCCTCCCCTGTGTCTCTTCCCCTCCTCTCCCTCCCCTCTATCTCTCCCCCCTCCCTCCCCTGTGTCTCTTCCCCCTCTCCCTCCCCTGTGTCTCTTCCCCCCTCCCCCGTGTCTCTTTCCCCCCTTCCCCATCGTGTCTCTTTCCCTACCCCTCCTTTATCATCCTCGTCATCCTCCCTCCTCAACCCCCTCCTCAACAGCCCTCCTCATCCTCCCTTCTCACCCTCAACCCCCCTCCTCATCCTCAACCCCCCTCCTCAACCCCCCTCCTCATTATTATTATTATTTATTATTATCTTTATTTAAATTGCGACAACATTTTCCGTAGCGATGTACAGGGGTTGAGTACATGGCAAAAAACAAAAATAATGTAAAGAATGGAGCGCCCTGTTTTTGAGCATAAAATCAAATGTACATAGAGCTTGTTTCCAAGGCACTTACACAAGATTGAAAACTCGCAAACATACAATCTAAGGGTCCTCAACATCCCTCCTCATCCTCAACCCCCCTCCTCATCCTCCCTCCTCAACCCCCTCCTCATCCTCCTTCCTCAACCCCCTCCTCAACCCCCCTCCTCATCCTCGCTCCTCAACCCCCCTCCTCATCCTCCCTCCTCAACCCCCTCCTCACCCTCAACCCCCCTCCTCAACCCCCCTCCTCATCCTCAACCTCCCTCCTCAACCTCAAACCCCTCCTCAAACCCCCTCCTCATCTTCCGTCCTCAACCACCCTCCTCATCCTCCCTCCTCAACCCCCCTCCTCAACCCCCCTCCTCATCCTCCCTCCTTAACCCCCTCCTCAACCCCCTCCTCATCCTCCCTCCTCAACCCACCTCCTCATCCTCCCTCCTCAAGCCCCCTCCTCAACCCCCCTCCTCATCCTCCCTCCTTAACCCCCCTCCTCAAACCCCCTTCTCAACCCCCCTCCTCATCCTCCCTCCTTAACCCCCCTCCTCAAACCCCCTTCTCTACCCCCCTCCTCATCCTCCCTCCTCAACCCCCTCCTCAACCTCCCTCCTCAAACCCCTCCTCAACCCCCCTCCTCATCCTCCCTCCTCAACTTCTCTCCTCATCCTCTCTCCTCAGCCCCCTCCTCATCCTCAACCCCCCTCCTCAACCCCCTCCTCATCCTCAACCCCCCTCCTCATCCTCAACCCCCTTCTCATCCTCAACCCCCCTCCTCAACTTCAACCCGCCTCCTCAACACCCCTCCTCATCCTCCCTCCTCAACCCCCCTTCTTATCCTCCCTCCTCAACCCCCTCCTCAACCCCCCTCCTCATCCTCGCTCCTCAACACCCCTCCTCATCCTCCCTCCTCACCCCCCTCCTCACCCTCAACCCCCCTCCTCATCCCCCTCCTCATCCTCAACCCCCCTCCTCATCCTCAACCCCCTCCTCATCCTCAACCCCCCTCGTCATCCTCAACCTCCCTCCTCAACCTCAAACCCCTCCTCAAACCCCCTCCTCATCTTCCGTCCTTAAACCACCCGCCTCATCCTCCCTCCTCAACCCCCCTCCTCAACCCCCCTCCTCATACTCCCTCCTTAACCCCCCCTCCTCAATCCCCTCCTCATCCTCCCTCCTCAACCCCCTCTTCATCCTCAACCCCCTCCTCATCCTCAACTCCCTCCTCAACCCCCTCCTCATCCTCCCTCCTCAACCCACCCCCTCATCCTCCCTCCTCAAGCCCCCTCCTCAACCCCCCTCCTCATCCTCCCTCCTTAACCCCCCTCCTCAAACCCCCTTCTCAACCCCCCTCCTCATCCTCCCTCCTCAACCCCCTCCTCAACCTCCCTCCTCAAACCCCTCCTCAACTCCCCTCCTCATCCTCCTTCCTCAACCTCGCTCCTCATCCTCCCTCCTCAGCTCCCTCCTCATCCTCAACCCCCTCCTCATCCTCAACCCCCCTCCTCATCCTCCCTCCTTAACCCCCCTCCTCAACCCCCCTTCTCAACCCCCGTCCTCATCCTCCCTCCTCAAACCCCTCCTCAACCCCCCTCCTCATCCTCCCTCTTCAACCTTGCTGCTCATCCTCCTTCCTCAGCCCCCTCCTCATCCTCAACCCCCCTCCTCAACCCCCTCCTCATCCTCAACCCCTCTCCTCATCCTCAACCCCCTCTTCATCCTCAAACCCCCTCCTCATCCTCAACCCCCCTCCTCAACCTCAACCCGCCTCCTCATCCCCCTCCTCATCCTCCCTCCTCATCCTCTCTCCTCAACCTCAACTCCCCTCCTCATCCTCAACCGCCTTCCTCATCCTCAACCCCCCTCCTCAACCCCCATCCTCATCCTCAACCCCCCTCCTCATCCTCAACGCCCCTCCTCAACTTCAACCCCCCTCCTCATCCTCCCTCCTCAAACCCCCTCCTCACTTTACCCCTCTCTAATTTCCTCCCCCTCTCCCTTTCCCCTCACTTACCTTCCATCAGCAGATGCTCCTCCACGCGTCTTCCGGCTGTGTCGGGACCCGGCCAATTATAATGATGTGACGTCATTAGCATATGCCGGGTCCCGACACAGCCGGAATACGTGCAGAGGAGCGGAGGAGCAGCTGCTGATGGAAGGTAAGTGAGGGGAAAGGGAGATGGGGAGGTAATTAGATAGGGGAAGGTTGAGGAGGGAGGATGAGGAGGGGGGTTGAGGTTGAGGATGAGGAGGGGGTTGAGGAGGGATGATAAGGATGATAAGGGAGGGGGAGGGAAAGAGACACGAGGGAGAGGGGGTGAAAGAGGCACAGGGGGGAAGAGACACAGGGGGGAAAGAGAAACAGGGTGACTCGAGTATAAGCCGAGGGGGCCTTTTTCAGCCTTAAAAAAGGGTCTGAAAAACTGGGCTTATACTTGAGTATATATGGTAGTTGATTCAGACTGTTATAAACTATTTAGGAGAGATTTGGGAAATAGTAGAAGAGAAGTATGTTTTTATGTTAAACTTCATTTAAAGCCTATAGTAAGAGAAGATATTTATAATGAAAATAGTGATAATAATGAAGCCTTTTATATAGACATAAATAGTGGAGGAACAAATTCTATTATCACATATATAGTTCTCAGCAATGCGGGTTGTTGCTAACGCTTGCGGGCAAGGAGCGCCAAAGGCCGTAGGCGCTCATCCCTACGACCCCCTACAACTTTCGGACCGCAAATGGTCACCCTTGACGGGCAGGTCGCTAGTATACATATATTGGTATGAACATGTAGTAAACCCCCAAATGTAAGTGAGAGTAAGAAAGTGTAAAATAGAAAATGAAAAGTTAATTGTTAAGTGTAAGACTAAACCTTAAAAGTTTTTTTCAAAATATATTAATAGAAATAAAGCTAGGAAATAAAAATCTGGAACATTAAATGTGAAATAGGCCAACTGATAAATAGTGCCCAGGAAAGGCAGATGAGCTTAATAAATTATTTTCTTCTGTTTACACAAAGGAAGTGGTTGGGACACTGTGACAAAATGGGACTTCATTACCCCCAAGTAATTGGATAACGCTGGAAAGAATCCAAAAGAGACTGAATTTTTAAAATAATTTTGAATAAAGCACTAGGTCCTGATGGAAAATAGGGTATTGAGGGAGCTAAATCCTATAATAGCCAAATCATTATATTTAATTTTACAAGACTCACTCACCACAGGCTTGGTAAGAGATGACTGGAAAAAAACAGACAATATACCTTTATTTACGAAGGGAGCAAAAGCAAATCTAAGGAACTATAGACCTGTAAGCTTCACATCTGTAGAGGGGAAGCTGTTAGAAGGGGTAATATGGAATGTTATACAAGAATATGTCCATTTGAATAAGAAGTTAAGTAGGAGACAACACATAAGAATAGTTCATGTCAAACAAATTTGAATGAGGAGTCAAGTAGCAACTTAAATTAAGCCAACTCAGTGGATGTAGTGTTCTTGGGTTTTGCAAAGGCTTTTGATACAGTGCCACATGGGAGGGTGTTTTGCAGACTAAGGGATATAGGAATTGCAGTAAATATCTGCTCCTGCATTGAGAGCTGGCTAAAAAGACAGGAAGCAAAGGGTTGTTATGAATGGAACATAGATTAGACTAATGTGGTAAGTGGGGTTCCTCAGGTTCTTCAGTATTAAGTCCTCTTCTTCTTAACATATTTATTAATGATATACAAGTAGTGATGGGAAATAACATCTCCATATTTGCTGATGTTCAAGGTAATTAAATCAGAAAATTATGTACTTTCCCTCCTAAGGAACTTACATACATTAGAACAATGGACAGCTAAATGGCACATGAGATTAAGTACAAATAAATGTAAAGTTGTGTATCTGGGAAGGAAAAATAAGAATGCAATTTATAATCTAACTGAAATCTAGTGGTATCAGTGACAGTGCTTGTGGACAACAGTCTATGTAACAGTGCCCAAAACCAAGCAGCATCTGCAAAGGCAAGTAAAATATTAGCATTTATTAAGAGTGGTATAGAAGCCAGGGAAGCAAATATAATTCTGCCACTATATAATCCCAAACACACCCTCATTTGGAAGATAGAGCACGCATTTAAAGCTGGAAAAGGTACACAATTAATAAGGGCCCTCATTTCCAGCCTCTCTCCTCGTGTACATCAACTTTCCTGCTTTTCGGCGATCATTGCAACCCTCTCCCATTCGCGGTGCTCACCTACTGTATTGCCCTCTCATTGCAGGGTTCGTAAACCTGCAAGTTTTGTGCTTGGGAATGCTATGTGTCTCTTTCCACCATTTCCCCCGGTCCCTTCCCTGTGTGTTTCTCCTCTGTGTCTCTGATGAATCTTTGCATGGCACACCCTGACTGCCGTTGTTTTTATTTCAAAGACCTGCGTGCCTGGCGTTGTTTATGTGTGTTAATGACTTCACTGTCGTGTGTTTTCTAAGTCCCGCGTGCCTTGTGTTGCTCACCCTCGTTTTCATCCTGTTTCAGAATTTTTACGTTTTTTCTGCTGCCATCTTTTTCCCGCTTCTATGACAAAATATGCCTCAAATTAACTTGCAACCTCAGTCACAGGCTCCCTGGCTCTCCCCTTGTGATGTGTGTTAGTGTGTAAGTTAATTTGAGGCATATTTGTGTGTTTTTCCAGGTTTTTCCAGTACAGTGGTTCGGCAGTTAAAGTTGTATTTTTGCAAGCCCTGCAGTCAATCCACATGCTTCGGGTCCTAAGTCATATGGCCGCAATTTTGCGTCCGTCGCTAATTGCAGCCTAAGACCCGCATGCCTCAACTGCTCGCTTTGCGTGACGATGACTCGCAGCACGACAACTACTGTATATATGTGATGATGGCATTTAGAAGGGTACAAGAACACATTTTTAACAGTAACTGACACTTAAGTCATTACTTACAGTTCTGAAGCTTTGGTGACATAAATTATACATTTACAAATCCAGTGATGGCCCTGAGCCTATATATTGACTATCTTTGCATTAAAATTTGTGCATTTTTTAAAACATTTCACAATGCCATTTGGATTTTGGTGAAATGAAATTGTGTTGCTCTGGGTTGCCTGATAAAAAGTGGAATGCCTTAAAGTAATGAACATGTATAGCGTGGAAGAAAGTAGAGTATGTGTCTTTAGAAAATTATTATGCCACTTCCTATTCTTTCTCCCTCCCTTATTGTGCATACATTTGTGAATTTGAATGAAACATTCCAACCTTTTTTATTTTACAATACATTCAAATAATGCATTGAATTCATTCCAGTTTTATATCCATATGTATATTTTTAACACAAATCATGTACGCTAATGTCTATCTCTAAAAAAACATATACATACCTGCAGCCCCATTTGCAACAGCACACCTGCAAAACCTGCAGGCTTGAAAATTTGCTGCGTTACAGAGCTATTACATTCAAACACAAGCCTGTAGACGTAAGCCTGAAAAACCCTTTCCTCGCACGCAAGCTGTTAAGGCGCTGGCCGAGCTGCGATCGGCCGCTACTATCCAATCGCGGCAATCCCTTGACAGAAGGAGATTAGAAATTTGCCCATGCGTTGACTGTGTTGTAGCACACATGTCCCGGAGTTGGTGGTTGGTTCGAGATAGAGAGAAAGTAGGTGAGTTTTGAGAGAAGTAATTTGCGGTTTTGTTCATTTATATTATACCATTTACTATTTTACAAGTAATCCTTGATTACACATATTTACAGATTACACATAATTGCAATACACATAATTTAAACAAGAAAAGGGCCTGATCCCAGGAGGGTTGGTAGTTTGGGGGAGGGATAGTTCAGAGAGGCAAGGATCCCCATCCACAGTCAGGAGGACAAGAGGCTAAGGGCAAGTACAGGACCCACAATTACACGCACTGGGAGAATGTAATCCTCCTCGGTGCTATCCGTGGCCAGTTATGAATGCACACAAAACAATATATTATTCATCATACTAATGACCTATACCTTTCTTTTCTCTATTTCAGCATCAAGAAGGTCTGGGTCCAGTAGCAAGTCATAGGCGGGGACGGCAGCTCCATCAGAGCAGGAAGTGGAGGAGCAAGCCCCCGCTTCAGCAGGAAACAGCGTGGCGGAAGGAGGAGACAAGCGGAGCCAAGGGCCCTGGTCATGGGTGCAGGAAGTAGGGGGATGGGGGGGGACAAATCCCCCCAGATTTTTCTAAGTATTTTTGGGCCTGTATATACAATGAGCTGTACCCCCCTACACCCGTGGCTTCTACACCCGTGTCCCTGGTTGGGAGGAGGAGGATATAATATGGCTGGTGTGGTCAACATCTGGCCCCATTATCCCCTCCTCCAGAGACTGAGGCCCTCCAACTGGAGTGAGGACACAAGCCAACCACACCACCTTCAATAATGCAACACACTCCAGCCGGGCCCCAGAACCCTCACCACTCCCACACCGCCACCTCCTCACCATGGCCCAGGGACCTCCAACCTCAACATCAGGCCAGGCTGCGCAGGCGGAGATGCTGGCCCTCATGCGTCAGCAGTTGAACGGTCTTCGGGGGATCCAGGCCAATTATGCGAAGGTAATGAGCAGCCTGGCAAGGCGCAATAGGGAGGAGAGGAGTCATCACCTAATGACTGAGTCCTACCTAGCCAAGCTGCTCAAGATTGGGGTGGACCAGAGCGCATTCCAGGCAGTCACCTCAGAGGCCATGCAACACTCTCTGGTCCCCAGCTCCGGCCTCCTCCACCCCGGAGGAATTCCCCGACCACCTGCAGCCCGGACCCTCCTTTCCTTCCACCATTCCTCCACCACTGCAGGTGCCATTGCTTCCAGGGGGGTTGCCTCCCCCTGCCCCATCCCCCACCACCACCAGCAGAGAGAAGGCAGACGGCCACTGAGGATTGGGGCCCTGTGCCTAGGCAGAGGAGGACCTAGGGGCTGCACAGATGTTTGTGCTTTCTCAACAGCACTCCTCAGAGACAATCTATTGGTCACGATGTTAACCTAACCTAATGTTAGCCTGGCTACAGAGTCGTGGGTCTTGGCCTATGTGATGGTGATATTTTGTATGTAGATCGCTATCTCCCATGACATGGACCATAATCCTCTTCTCTGTGGATACGTAGGGGAATGCTGTTGAGAAGAGAGGCTGCAGTACCTATAATTTTTTAAGGCCTTGTTTTGTAGGTTTTGTATTTTTTTCCCTTTTTTTGTTTTAAGTACAATTCAGGTCCATGAAGGCATCTTCTGCATCTGCAAGCATTGTGAAGGAAATGTATGAGGTTTAAGGTTTTCACAGTGCCTCTCAGGTAGACATTCCATCAATGACAGCCCCCTTAGCACGTAGCTCCCACAATCTTAAAGCTATCACATAGCCAGATATCTAAGACATTATTGTTGTTTGCTGAAATGTAGACTAATACCGCAATGGTGGTGGACGTGCAAGTTTCACAATGGCATGTTAATGATGGCCAGCATTGATATATGCACTAGTGAAGCATGTGATCCTGACCTCAATGTCAGTCTGAGAACAGATCCTTGGGTCTGATGTAAGTAACAGTGAATCTGGCTACTGACCTTTGTGTCCTCTCCGTATTAATGGGTATTTTTCCATATTACTGATTATCCAGAGACCTAGCTAATAGTTAGTAATGCTTGCAGATGGGAATCAGGTGAGTTGGTATATTGTTACAGTTACAGTATTTAGTACTGTACTGTATATGCATGTTGATTTTTTTTTTTTTTATCCTCCTCCACCTTTTTTTATTTGACCACTTTTTTTCAGATTTGGTTTTTGTCACCAAACTGTATGTGTAAAACTGGATTGGATTACACAGTCCAGAGGTTGAATCATCAGTTTCACTGAGCAGATCTAGACAAGTTGTAAGTGCTATGCACATTAATGGTTTCTTCAATTAAATGGAGTGATTTCTGATAATCCTTTTTTTCATCAGATTCCGGTTGCAGTGACCACATGTGACCCTGGTAGGTGCTATGCATCATGCTTATTCTAGACTATGACATTACCTACTTTAGGTATCCCTTTTTTCCCACAAGCCTCTTACTCTCACAGGATCCGCCCACACCATACCCATGATATTAATGCACAGTCTTGACCATTTCTGATTGTGCTCTGTGTATGAAATAAAGCTATGTTATACCATTCTCACCATGTCAGTGTGTTTTCAATGGTTGGGGTTATGGGACATGCACATACATCACATTTGTGTCACATTCCTACATACGTAAACTAATGAGCCTTAGTCACTATGCAATAGATCAATAAATATAACAATATTAATAGTCATAATAGCATTAGATATCATATCATAATATAGATCATATATAATAATAATAAAGGGTTAATACACATGCAAAGTCCAATTAGTGATACTGTGGAGTATCAACATTCCCCTGAGGGCCTGGCAGGAATATGACAGGTTGCCAGTTTCTTTTCTAGTGGACTGGGATTTGTCTGACCTCTCTGCTATAACCTGCTCACCTACAGTGGCCCTACATGGTATTGCTCACAGCTCCATTCAGGTACACAAGCGCCCTCATCACCACCAGTTAGCAATCGTGAAGGGGACCAGAGGAACATACACCACACTAATCTACTCTAAACCATCAGTAAAGGCTGAACAAAAACATATGGAGGCTGTGCAGAGGCACGTGGATCAACAGCCAACATTCCCATTTGGTGACCTCCCATTATATTTTGCTATTCATCAATTTACACTTGTGTTGTGTATGTTCCCCTGGTCCCCTTGTGGATTGCAAAGAGGTGGTGGTGAAGGGGCTTGTATAACTGAATGAAGCTGTGAGCTATACTATGTAGGGCCACTGTAAGTGAACAAGTCATAGCAGAGAGGTCAGACAAATCACAGTCCACTAGAGTAAGAACTGGCAACCCACTCCAGTATATTTGTCATGCAAACCTTGTGGAACAGCACAGGCAGAGACCTAGCTAAATGTGCTGCAGTCCATAGGGTCACAGAGAGTTGGACACAACTGAAGGACTGAGCAACAAATAATCAAATGTTCCCCTGGTACTTGATTTATGTGATGTGGCAGTGTAATTTGGCCACTATTTGTTTTCCCAATGTAGATGTGATGAGCGAGATGTATATGCAATCACATATAATAGTTGTCAAACTACGAAACGTCATCACACTTTGGGAGATCGCAAAGCGAGCTCGCAAGAACTGCATCCCTCGAAAAGCAAGGGATGCAGTTTGGTCCGCAAATGCGAACCTTCTGATTGACTGTTGTCAATGTCAATCAGTATTACAGCCAATGACAAGGCGCAGATGTCTTCAGCCAATCACCCCGTGGGGGTGTACCCCATTGTGATTGGCTGATGGCAATAAAGCCTTCTGATTTGTTTAAATAAAGATTGACAGGTGCATTATCCAATGAGAATGGGATTTTGGGGTGTATCCCTTTCTGATTGGCTCGCACATTGGCGTCTTCTGATTGGCTGAATTTGATAGACAGTGGGGGCAGAAGAGGAGGAGGCCGGGGACATGCTGGAAAGGTGAGTAGAATATTTAGAATATTTAGAATGTTTATTTATTTTCTGTAAATGTGTTGTACTAACTTTTTTTTTCTCCCTAGGTTGCTGATCTGAAGGGACATCTGCAAAGGTAAGTGGTCTTAATTATTTTATTTTAGCTTAGAATTAGGGTTTTTTATATAGAGATAGCATTTATTGTATGTTAGATAGGGGATGTATTTTAGATAGATAGGATGTATTGTATATTATATAATATTGTATGTTATATTGGGGGATGTATTTTAGATAGATAGGATGTATTGTATATTATATAATATTGTATGTTATATTGGGGGATGTATTTTAGATGGATAGGATGTATTGTATATTATATAGTATTGTATATTAGATTGTGGGATATATTTTAGATAGATAGGATGTATTGTATATTATATAGTATTGTATGTATGTTAGGGGATGTATTTTAGATAGATAGGATGTATTATTATTATCTTTATTTATATCGCGCCAACATATTCCGTAGCGCTGGTTGTATATTATATAGTATTGTATGTATGTTAGGGGTATGTATTTTAGATAGATAGGATGTACTGTATATTACATAGATTGGGTGATGTATTTTAGATAGATAGTATTAATTGTATGTTAGATAGGGGGTATTGTGTTGTATTTTATTTGTATTGTATTGTATGTATTGTATGTATTTCCTTTTCTGGTGTGTATTTTTTATTTTTATATATAGTGGGGTGGGGGGTTGTAATGTATTTCTTTTATTTTCTGTAATGTTCCATTTTTAATTTTTTGTGACCTAGGTTTTTTTTTATTTTCTGTAATGTAGATTTTTTATTTTTTTGTGATTTAGGTTTTTTTATTTTATGTAATGTAGATTTTTTATTTTTGGTGACTTTAGTTTTTTTTATTTTCTGTAATTAGAGTGGTGGGGGGTTATTAGGGGGTTCGTGGGTAGTGTAGATAGGTAGTGTAGGTGTTAATAGGTTAGGGTAGAGGGGGGTTAGTTTAGATTTAATGGTTTATTGGGGGCTATAGTGCAGTGTAGTGTTTATACTTAGTGTCATGAGGGTACTGGAGAACCCTCATAGCACTTACGGGGTAATGTTAGGCTTCTAACTGTCCCATGAGGGTCTTTAAATACCCTTATGAGACTAATGGGGTTAAATAGAGGCTTATGAGGGTCTTGAGGCTTGAACGCCATGGCGTCTTTGGGATTTCGTAGCAATTTAATAGCAATTTTAGAACGTAACAGTTACGAGCAAAGGCAACGGATTTCAGATTTCAACATCCCGTAGGATTTATCTGCCTGTAACCAGCAGGTCATTTGCGGGTAGCTTTAAGAGTCTATAGTAAGTCTTGCGGGCTACGGTTTTACACGTTGGGGGAATTTAATGGGGCTGCTAATTCTTAGCTTCACCTTAAAATAAATAAATGTGTGCTCATACATGCATGGATTTATTTTCCTATTAAGATACAAACTTGGAGAACTGGCAGGCAGGCAGGTTAAATTAGACATGACTAGACAAAACTTAATCAAACATAGTGGTGTAGTTATATATATATATGTAATACATAACATAAAATAAAGTTATAGGGTCAAGTGGGTTGTAGAATCTAAAACTAATAGGAAGATGGATAGTTTAGAATGGTGAAGAGATTTTTGAGCAATAAGCAAAGTTGTATTGATAATTTATGTGAATGAAGTTTTAGAAATGTATTATAAAAAAAGAAAATTAGAAATTATAGGGAGTGGTTCTATGAGCCAATAGGACTAATTCTATAGTCACAAGCATATATTATATGGGGCAATAGAGAATTACAGAGGAGAATGGCCGGCGAGGAGGCAGCCCAGGCACGTCGGGTCTGACGCAGTGCTGCGTGACCCGGCGGAGCCTGGGCGATGTGGATTGGCTGGGAGGAGGGACTGAAGCCCGTTTTGCGGGCTTCCTGCTCACTCCGCGCCGGCCATTGAGCTGATCTGAGGTCTGCACGCTGCACTCTCTGCAAACAGTTATAAGGGCAAGTAAAAAGGGGTATAAAGTTATAATAGGGGACTGTGTGGTTAATCCCTTCCCTTACTATTTGGGGGGTCATTCTATCCCTTTCAGCTGAATTATTTAGCCCACTAATAGAGCCCCCCATTCGTCTTGGTTCTGGTATCAGGGCCCCCTGTTTTCATCATTAGCCCTATAAGTCCATAGCATCATCCCCTGCATTGTAGGCCTGTGTCCCTTTTGTCACAAGTGGGGGGGGGGGGGCAGCCTAATATGGACCCTGGGGAGTTAGAGGCCTTACTGACCATGGTCAGAACTCGGGCATTGAGCCATGGGGTTAGATGGGTCCAGGACAGAATGGGCTCAGGCCGTCTGGGGGGGGGGGGGAGGTTGACGCCACTGAGGCACAGGCCCGGCCTGCAGTGACCTGTAGCCTAGACCAGGTGGACAGGCCTCATAGCCTAGATAGTCTGGCGGAGCAGCGTGCTACCTCTGATCTGAGCAATAGGGCTAGGAGCAGCGTGGAGGGCACGGATATGGTCCTTGAGAGCCAGGAGCTTATCCTCCCCATGCAGAGAGCATGGTGCCAGCGGGAAGCGTGAGTGAGGGCCTAGACATCCGGCCACCACCCAGCGGCTTGTCCCATGGCCCACAGTAGAACCAAGGTCCTGGTGACACCCCTGATCAGCCTCGAGGCTCCAGGGGAACAGCAAAAGTACAAGGAGCTCTAAAAAAGCTCCTACAGGTTCTCACCGGTTGGCCCCTGCGGTCCCCACTGCGGCACCCACTGCCAGTGCAGTGAGGACCGGGTTTCGCAGGGATGACGCAACGCCAAGGGAGAGGCCGAGAAAAAAAAAGAGACGACCAGAGGAAGAAGGGATCAGGTGATCGAAGAGATGGCTGCAGAGGACAGCATGGTGGTCATCGACTAGGTTTCTGGTAGTGGCCAAGGTGGCACGGCAGATGCGCCCCACCAGGGTCCGGAAGTCAACGAACAGGTACAGTTCCTTGATTTTCACCTCGACACCAGCCAAGAGACAGAAATCCCCTGACAGGAGAGCTAGGCCGCAATCCACCCTTCCCTGACATCATTACTGATACAGAGACGCCCATAGTGACTCAGGGGCAGGACCGGGGTAGGGATAGCATTGACCGCCATAGGCCGCCGAGCCGGAGGGAATCCTTACACTCCAGCGTAGCCACCGAATCTAAGTACTCCTTTGGGGGGGAGTGGACCGAGCGTTCCCTAACGAGGGATATATGCAGGAGAGCTAGTGATTGTTCTTCATGCCTCCCCAGAGCCAGAGGGAAATCCAGGTTTCGGAGCAGACGTTCTTGCGGCTGCAGCTATGCTTGCGCAAGAGGGGGTGAAAGGAGCCCACAGCGGTCGAGATGTGCAGGAACGCTGGCTCGTCCAGACCGGCAGGTTGCCCCCAGGATGGCAGCCGCCCTGGGGCAAGGAGAATCAGGTGAGAAGCTGGCAAATTTCAGGGAGACGGGGGTGGCAGTACATAGAGCCTCTCCCAGGGAATCTAAATTCTTGTCGTCCCTGAAAGCCATTATAGAAACCCATAACATTGCCGTCTCCGATGCGGAAGTTGGGGCATGGGTGGGGGGTTAGGCAGGGAAGGCGTGGGCGGAGCCATCCCTTCCCACTCGGTTGCCCCGAGCAGAGCTTACCAACCCCACTTCCCACACGACGAGCGTGGCACAGCACACCGGAGGAGCGGAACAGGACAGGAGCAGAGGAAACGAACGGGATTCGGCTGCAAGGCCGTCCATCGTTTGCGCCCAGGACAATCTGGGGGCGCATTTTGCCTTGGACTTCAAAGAAAAAATCTGGCTGCAAATCTGGCTGCGGGAGTACATAGAGATATTTTCCTTGTTGCCAATGTCACGGATGAATGACAATCCAGAGAGGTTTCACAGGGAAGGAGATGACTGGAGATGCCAAGAACATTCGACAACTGGTTACAGGCGTTTGCCATCATGGCCTGTGTCATGGGAGAAAGACACCCGGAACAATGTTCCGGGCTGTTCGTGTATATGGAGGTATTCAGGAACGCATACCGGACGTATGGTGGAATGGCATGGTGGCGATATGACGAGGAATTCCGGCAATACATGTCCTCCCGTCCGGAGATGGCATGGTGCGATAAGGCGGTGGCCTATTGGCTGAACATAATGACACCAATGCGGGCAGTGCCGCCCTTTCGCAGGAACCCAGGTGGGGCTAGAGGCCCTGCCGCTGCGAGCACAGCCGGTCGAGGCATCTGTCACTCATTCAACGAGGGCAACTGCAAGTGGGCACCAAACTGACGTTTCAAGTATGTCTGTGCGAGTTGTGGAGGGGATCACGCGGCCTCAAGATGCACCAGACAAAAGAACGGATCCAGGGCTGGAGAGCCCGCTCAAAAAGGGACTGACCCCCATACAGTTGGGCGCAATGCTGCCGTGGCTAAAACGCTATGATAGGTTGGCAACAAAAGCCGGGGCAGACTGCCCTACTACGCGAGGGATTACAGGAAGGGTTCAAGATTCCATACTCTCGCTCTGCTCGAGTCGCGGAGTTTCCTGGGGTAGCTGCTCAAAAATCCGGACTGAGGTAGAACTGGGTAGGAAGGAGGGGCTTTTTCCCTCCAACCCCTTCCAGGGTGTGGTAATTTCCCCTCTGGGAGTAGTGCCGAAGAAGGAAGCAGGAAAATTCCGCCTCATCCAGCATTTATCCTATCCTCCAGGTGGTTCGGTCAACGACGGGATTTACAAACAGTACTCGTCAGTGTCGAATGGACCTGGTCAGGCGGGCAGGCATTGGGGCTAAGATGGCGAGGGTGGATATCGAATCAGTGTTTCGTTTGCTCCCGGTGCATCCTCAGAGTCATCGGTTCCTTGGTTGCTTCGTAGAAGGACAGTACTTTGTGGATCTGTGTCTCCCCATGGGATGTTCTATTTCTTGTTCCTATTTTGAAGCCTTCAGTACGTTCTGACAATGGGTTGCACACACCAAGTCGAACTGCCAAGGGATTACCCATTACCTCGATGATTTCCTTTTTGTGGGACCGGCGGGGTTAGCCACATGCGACTTCATACTGTGGACCTTCTCAAGGATATGTCAAGATTTCGGGGGTTCCACTGGCAGAAAAGAAGACAGAAGGACCGACCATGGATCTGACTTTCCTGGGGATTCGGATCAATTCGGACAAGATGGAATACAGCTTGCCGATGGAGAAGGTGTTGGACCTGTCTGCAGATTTGGCGGCCCTGGAAGGCGCAAGGCGAGTGTCACTGCGGCGGCTGCAATCCATCTTGGAAAAGCTGAATTTTGCGTGCAGGATTGTTCCCATGGTGTCCGGGGCAATGAGGGAAGATGCACGAGTGTGGACGGCGTTTCAACGGAACTTCAACGGGAGCACCTTGATCCAACCATGCAGGGTGACGAAGGGGCAGCTAGACCTCTATGCGGGTTCAAGTGTTGTCGGAATGGGAGCCTGTTTTAGAGGCGCATGGTGCGTAGCACCATGGCCCGAATCATGGGTCAAAGGAAGGCTTACAGAAGATCCTACGGTTCTGGAGACGTTCGCCATCACCACGGCAGGGTCATCTGTGGGGCAGGGGCTTCAGGAACCGGCAGGTCCTTTTTCAATCAGGCAGCCCGAAAACGTTCTGGGTAGTCAATAGCTTGACATAGCATCTGGGCCGTTGATACGGGTCATACGGCACTTGGTTCTTTGTTGCCTGCGGGCAAATATCTGGGTGAGGGAGGAGTGTATCCCCGGCCTTAACGTAGGGGTGGTTGATGGTTACAGGGAACCCGGTTCCGCACACTGGCACCGGCGGCGAAGGATCAAGGAGAGGACATACCTTCAGAACTCTGGGAGCTTGGAGTGGTACGGTAGCTGGTTACATCAGACAGTCAGTAGCGCCGAAGACGTGGGTGGCCTACAGGAAGGTGTGGAATTCTGCTGTGGTTTCTGCTTCGGAGCGCAGAGAGAGGTGCTTCCAGGGCAACGGTGGCTCGGCAGTTGACGGCCCTAGCATTTATGTTCAGGTTGGCAGGACGAAAGGACCTAACAAAGGAGTTTGTGGTTTGCCGGGTGGTTAAAGGCATGTTCAAAGGGAAGCACCGGACGGACAGGAGGCGCCTGATCACTTTCTCTCTGTTACTATGCCTGGGGCAGGCCTTGGGTGTGCTATGCAGAGACTCCTTCAAATCCCTGCTTTTCTATACGGCCTTTTCCTTAGCGTTCTTTGGTGCTTTCAGGATCGGGGAACTGGTCTTGGAAAACAAGTCCGGTTCGGGGGGGCTTCTGGCGGAGGACATCTGTCTGGAAGGTGACAGATTGTTGGTATGGCTGAGGAGGTCAAAAACGGATCAGGACGGAAAAGGAATGGAAGTGGTCATATACAAAACTGGAACGGAGTGTTGCCCCCAGGCAAGTGTGAGGTTGTACTTGGAAAAAAGGCCAACGGGGCCAGGCACTGCTTTCTGGAGACGAGCATGCAATTAAGATGGTTTGGGTTCCGCGGCTTGAGATGGACACAGGTGAATGGCCTGTTGGAGAGCAACGCTCAGCATCACGGTAGCCCACACATTTTAATTATACACGCTGGGGCAATGATTTGGGAGTAATACCTATGAGGAAAATATTGAAAGAGATGAAGAGGGATGTGAAGTGTTAGCTAGAACGGTTTCCAGGCTTGTTCATAGTGTGGTCCGAAATGATCAAAAGGAGATCTTGGCGGAATGCAAGGGATCCGGTTTCGGTGGATAGAGCAAGGCAAAAGATAAACAAACAGATGGCTAGTTTTGTAAGGATTTAGGTTTCATTACCATTAGACACCAAGAATTCGAAGGCGTAGACGCTGATTACTTCTTTCGCCCAGATAAGGTCCATCTAACTGAGATAGGATTAGAGCTGTTTATTCTGGAGCTTAAGGATGGGGCTAGGCGGGCCTTGGCTTTATTAAGAGAGCAAGAGGGGGGATCACAGCCTCAGGAGGCATCCATCGCCTGCTCTGTGGCGGGAGGTGAGGCACCCGGCCCACGGGCTTAAGTGGGCGTTGCCCTGCCTCATGGGCGTACGTAGGAAAGCACTGGTAGGCTCTGGGCACAGGCGCAGGGCGTGGAGTTACTGACCGGGCTCCTCCTCCGGGATGTTTTTTGAGCTGTGATTTAACAATGTTAATTATGTTAATTGGTTATTGGTTTATGGTTGCTTTAATAAAGCTGTGGCCCGTATTTTTCCCAAGAAACGCTGTTTCAGTGTGTTTATTTATTCTAAAGCCCAATGGATCTTGCCAGGGTCAGGATCTAAGAGAAATATGATATTGCACACCTCCCTTATGCATCAAGATTTCTGCAGTTTTATCCTTGACCTTGTGGACTGATCTCTGTTTTCTTATGCTCTATTTGTGAACATGCTTTATAACATGACTATATTTAAAGGTTTTGGTCTCTGCTCATGTGCACAAAGTGTAACCCTGGGAAGGTTGTTCTGGACAAAGGACAGATATTTTTAAAAAGTAATGTGAAGTACCATGTTAGGCATAGAACAACAGAAAACAATTTAATGATGATAGTTTTTAATGGTTTACTGAGCAGGATTTGTTTGCAAGTATCCAGGGCTACAATAAGTGAATTGTCTCCTCTGTGAACTCTCTCATACGCACTGTGGAATCATTTGCTTCCTATAGGTTGACTGTCTGTACCACTTGCCATTTTTTTCTCAATTAATTAAACTATTCCTTTCAGCACTGTTTTGATAAAGTGTGAATCCATGGTTTGATCAATGTTAAGCTGCATTCTGCATGGTTATATTTACAGCAGCTATTCCAGATTTCATTTGAGAACTTGCTATGATAAAGGGGTAATAGCCTTGCAATCTTAGTACCATCTATCACAAAGTGGTTTATGTTTGGAAAAGTAACAAACAAGAAATCCAATGTACTTTATATAAAACACTGTTTGCTGGTTAATCAATGTCACTATGAGGCACAAAGTAACCACAAAAAATGTCTATTATTGGGACTACTTATCTTGGTGTACAGGCAGTTAAGGAGTTAAGCAGCAGAAACAACTGTCTAGCCACACAGCAAGTTGCTGTTCAAACACTGGGAGTCCTACATGACACCTAGTTCCTGTGTGCAGTGACAGGCGTGTGGCTTGTGCTAGAGATGTGCAAACAAGCTCCTCTAGCTCTCTGATGGCTTCCAATAAAACTGCTCTTAGCAGAGTCCGTCCTGACCATATTCAAGTGACTACAGGAGACTAAGTAAGATTTTACGGTTACTTAATCTAAATTATATTACAAATAGTTCACAGAATACATAGGATTGGCAACAAAAAAAAATGAAACAAAAATAATTAAATGATTGATGCTGAATAAATAAGTAGTGCAGCAGCTCCTAAATCCTTGATTTAAGTTTTGTTATTATATTTGCAATCTATACTTCATTCCCTTGCACAACCCATTACAGATGTTAAACAGTAGGCAGAAGATCATGAGGTGATCCTGCAGAACTCTCAGCAATAAATAGGTGACCCACTAAAGGCATCAGCAATTTTTAAAAGGCCCTTTCAAAAAAAATGAATGCCCTACACAGTGATACATTTGAATATGTAAAAAGAAAAATAACTTGGAGTCAAAAGAATTGTGTATCTCCAGAAAAAAAAAATGTGTAGGTGTTTGAGCAAGTCTGCCTGAAACATTTATCAAGCACAAAAATTAGTAAATAATACCAATTAAGCATACAATACAGTAATTTACATGTGAAATCTCCCAAACACACTTTTAACAAATAAATGTCATTGTCTTTAGACCTTAGTTCATTAATTAACAAACACTTTCTCTACAAAACATAACATTCAGAAGCAGGCACTGCCCAAGAACAACACATTCAGGCACTGACTGACTAGCACAGCGCATACCAGCAAAGCGCTCATAATCAGTTGCTATCCAGCACTGCTTTTATTCATGACTTATTTATTTCCAACTCCCTCAATCTACAGGCTCTCACTGAAACCTGGCTCTTTTCCTCAGACACTGCCTCCCCTGCTGCACTCTCCCATGGTGGTTTTCACTTTAGTCACACACATCGACCTGGGAACAAACAAGGTGGTGGTGTGGGCGTATTACTTTTCTCTCTTTGTACATTTTTACTCCATACTCTCTGTTCCTTCCCTCCAATTCCCATCTTTTGAAATTCACCCTAATTATCTCTTCTCACATATCTCCCTACATGTTGCTGTGATCTTTCACCCCTCTCAATTAGTAAATGATTTTGCCGCCTGGCTCTCTCACTTTCTCTCCTCCAACGTACCTTCACTCGCGATTTCAACATTCCCATTGACACTCCCTCCTCCCCAGCTGCCACTAAATTACTTTCACTTACCTCTTCCCTTGGCATCTCACAATGGACAGATTCCTCAACTCACCATGCTGAACACTCCTTGACCTTATTTTCACCAATCTCTGCATCACCTCCAACCTAGTCATCTGAATACTCTCTCTATATGACCACCACCTCCTAACCTGCAACCTCACCACACCTTCCTCTCACTACCAGTGTTAAATCACGGCAACCATTACTCACAGAAACCTGCAAGCACTTGACCTACAACATAATTCCACTGTTCTACAACCCTCTCTCAGCTCCATTACCAAACTCACCTGCTCTGACACCTCATAGTCCAACATGACTCTTACTTCACCCTTGACACTCTTGCCCCATACCACTTGCAGAAGCCCTTACTCACATTTCACGTCCACATCCATGGCACACTCCACAAGCACGCTACCCGCACTGCTGAACGATTATGGAGGAAATCTTGCACTTCAGTAGACTTCATTCATTACAAGTTTATTTCGCCCTCCTATTTCTCTGTCCTCAACCTTTCCAAACACCAGTATTTCTCATCATTAATATCAAATATGTCCTCTAATCCCAAACATTTGTTTTCCACATTCAACACTCTCCTCCACCCTCCCTCACTTCCCGTTCCTCCTGTCTCACAGCTGAGGACTTTATCAGTCACTTTAAACAAAAGATTGAAAACACTCTAAACAAATTCTCCTTTCAACATAACTCACACACTCCCTCCTCTCAACAAACTAACAACACCCAGCCTTCACCCCTCCTCAATTCCACCTCCACTATGGACTCCTTTTACCAACTGCCTCTCAAGCATATCCTCCTAGATGTCCAAACTCAACATGTTAAATACTGAGATTATTGTCTTCCAACCTCTACTACAGTGTCCACTCCTCAAATACCCTATCCTGTCTTTCATTCTTCATATAAATATCAGTAATAAAAATATTGACTCTTTCACCTAAAATAATATCTCTAAAATATGTCACTATCTAACACATGACACTAAAAACATTTTCAAACATTCTCTCATTATATTTCGCCTTGATTAGTGCAGCTTGCTCCATCACCCGCTTGTCACTACTCCAATCCATAATGAACGCCTCCGCTAGACTTATCTACCATACTCAACGCTCAGTGTTTGCAGTTTTGCAGCACCTCTCTTTCATTCACTCTATTGGCTTACCATAGCTCAACAACAATGCACCCCCTTACATCTCAGCTCTCGTGTTAAAATACTCCCACCTACCCTCTCTATTCTGCTGGCAACCTTCTTCTTTCCTGCTCTCCTATCACCTCCTCTCACTCCCCCCTTCAAGACTTTTCTCGTGCTGCCCCTATTCTCTGGAACTACTTGTCTCACTCCACTAGTCTATCTCCCTGCTTCAAGACCTCACTAAAATGCATATTTTTTAAGAAACTTATAATTTTCATCTTTTATATGCACAACGCATCTATCACCCCTTTTACCACAACCAACCCCTTTAGAATGAAACTTTGTAAGTTTTTAATCTTGTAAAATGCTTTGGTAAAGCACTTTATATGCTAGATTCTAAGCTCAAAACAGGGCCCTCTATTCATTTGCACCATGTTAAAACAGTTTTTGCCTTGTACTTAACCCATGCATTGTGGAATATGTTGGCATGTTACAAATAAAGGATAATACTAATAATATTCACACATACACAGCCCTGCACCAACACAACACATATGAGTCCCTGAACATTACAACACACAAGCAGTTCTTGGGAAGCAAATATATACAGGTGTGTTCAAAAGTTTGCATACCCTGGCAGAAATTGTGAAATTTTGGATTTATTTTGAAAATATGACTGATCATGCAAAAAAATATATAATTTTATTGAAGGATAGTGATCATATGAAGCCATTTATTATCACGTAGTTGTTTGGCTCCTTTTTAATCATAATGATAACAGAAATCACCCAAATGGAGCTGATCAAAAATGTACATACCGTTGAATGTTTGGCCTTGTTACAGACACACAAGGTGACACAAACAGGTTAAATATCAATTAAAGGTTAATTTCCAACGCCTTTGGCATTTTAAATTGCAATTAGTGCCTGTGTATAAATAGTCAATGAGTTTGTTAGCTCTCATGTGGATGCAGTAAGCAGGCTAGATACTGAACCATGGGGAGCAGAAAAGAACTGTCAAAAGACCTGCGTAACAAGGTAATGGAACCTCACAAATATGGAAAAGGATAAAAAAAGATATCCAAAGATTTGAAAATGCCAGTCAGTACTATTTAAGAAGTGAAAAATTTGGGGATCTCTTAATATTAAGCCAAAGTCAGGTAGACCAAGAAAGATTTCAGCCACAACTACCAGAAGAATTGTTCGGAATACAAAGAAAAACCCACAGGTAACCTCAGGAGAAATACAGGCTGCTCTGGAAAAAGACGGTGTGGTTGTTTCAAGGATCACAATACGACCATACTTGAACAAAAATGAGCTGCATGGTCGAGTTGCCAGAAAGAAGCCTTTACTTTGCCAATGCCACAAAAAAATCCTGGTTACAATATGCCCGACAATGCCTTAACACGCCTCACAGCTTCTGCCACACTGTAATATGGAGTGACGAGACCAAAATAGAGCTTTATGGTCACAACCATAAGCACTATGTTTGAAGAGGGGTAAAGAAGACCTATAGTGAGAAGAATACCATCCCCACTGTGAAGCATGGTGGTGGCACACTGATGTTTTGGGGGGGGGGGTGAGCTCTAAAGGCACTGGGAATCTTGTGAAAATTGATAGCAAGATGAATGCAGCGTGTTATCAGAAAATACTGGCAGACAATTTGCATTCTTCTGCACGAAGGCTGGACATGGGACGCTCTTGGACTTTCCTGCATGACAATGACCCTACGTACATGGCCAAGTTTACCCTCCAGTGTTTACAGCAGAAAAAGGTGAAGATTGTGAAGTGGCGATCACAGTCTTCTGACCTTAATATCATCGAGCCACTCTGGGGAGATCTCAAACATGCGGTTCATGGAAGACGACCAAAGACTTTGCATGTCCTGGAGACATTTTGCCAAGACGAATGGGCAGCTATATCACCTGCAAGAATTAGGGCTCTCATAGACAACTATTACAAAAGACTGCACACTGTCATTGATGCTAAAGGGGGCAGTACACAGTTATTATCTAAGGGTATGCAAACTTTTTATTTTTTATTTTTTTATTCAAATATGTTTATTATTTTGAATATAGTACATACCAGATTGACACAGATAATTCAGTCATACATACACAAAAAAAATACAAAATATTCAAAGGAGATATCATTACAGTTGCAAAGCCACATCAATACCATGGAGAATATATAGAAGGTAAATTGACATAAAATTTTAGGACAGGCTTTGTTTGAAAGAGTTGTGTTATTTTCTCCCCCTTTCCACTCTCTTAACATAAAAAAACTTTTGAACAGGGTAATTTATTTTTTTTCCTTTGTTGCCATGTTTTATTTTATGATTGTGCTATTCTGTTATACCCTACAGTTGTATATGAATCACATAACTTTTGAGCACAACTGGTCAATATAGCACCTGAGCAATCCTTGACTCACTATAAAATTTATAAATCACTTCTGACAAACATATATAACAGTCCTTGACAAACACAAAACAGTGAGAAAGAAACTGTTTTAATTTACACAACAGTACTGAAAATAGACCTCTTCTGATTTGCAAAGGGTTGCCTTCTCTTAGGAGTCAGGTTTTCTGCTTCATTCACTGGACAGACATTGGTCAGGTGCGAAACCTCTAAGAACAAACACTCTGCAACCAGTGAAAACCACAAACTGTTGATGTTATGAACAGAAGGGCCCAATGGATTGTTTGGGGTTCATCAGTTATTATATGCGTGGTTAGAAGGTACTAACAACTGGTTTAACATTTATATCATGGGTGTAATGCATACATGTAGTTATATAATGGATGTAATTAGTGCATAAAGTACTGTCATTGATTAACATTAAAATACTGTATCTGAATTAGACGTAGGATAGTAGGCAGTCATATCTGAGATATACAAATTTTAAAGATTCAAAATAATTTATATGGCCCTGCGATTGGCCACGTGTGAAGGCTCTGGCGTTAGTCATGAAGGGGGGAGCTAGTTTTATGGCTCTGTAAGAGGAGAAAAAAATGTGTAATGAGAACAAGAAAGCCCTCTATACATCTGGAAATCATGTGGGTATGGGGGGACAGCAAGCTATTTGCCTAGGAGGATGGGCTAGAACTGGGGGGAAGTCGTTGGTGTTTTGTGTCATCTGAAAATGTGTTTTGAAAAATAAAGAAAGCCAGTCTGATTTTGGACACACTAAACAAAGTTAGTGTTGGAGTCTGCTTGTACTAATCAAAGGTACATGGTGTGTCTTAGATCCTAAGAAAAGGGGTCTGATGGTGCCTGGCTCTTCAGAAATTTTGCTGTCATCTGAAGTGTCTGCTGGTGTCGAGATCTGAACAAAAAGTTGTGACCCATACAGAGAGGGAGAATTGGGGTGAGAGTAGCCCCCCAAATCTGGCGGGCATAACAGTTGGTGGCAGTGGTGGGATATTTCCAGCATATTTACCAGCAGCCAGGATGGCATATGGAAACTTATCCAAGAGGGAAATCAAGTAATTTCAGAGGCTTGTCAGGTGATTTGTCCAGCTCTATCAAACCAGCTCCCTGATTGTTTGCAGTGCCGACGTTATTCAGGAGAAAAGGAACCAGATCACAAGGCTGACGGAGCGGAGAGCACATCACGTTGTCACGGAGGAGGATCTAATGGAGCCGGCTATCGCATTGCAACAGCCCTCCTGCTACAGAATGGAGTTAATGAAAGTACTCCAGGGTGTACTGCAGGGCAATCCAGCATGTGGAATTGGGCCTATAGAACGTGGGATGATGCTGTATAATCAGCGCTGCCAAGAATTGGGACTAAAACCACGGTTCCAGGAGGCTGCATTGATTGAATCCTTGATCCCTCAAGAGCTGGAGCTGGAAATAAGTTACATGAATCTGCTGGTGGAAGCAACCCATGCTAGGACCTGGCTCAAGGGAAGGAAGGAGCCCTGCAAAGCATAGGTGTTAAAGAGGGACCGCATTCCTTATTGTGTGCCCAAGCAAGGAGAGCTAGAGCACAGTGCCCTGAATGTGGTTCCAGGCAAGATGGAATACAGTTCACTGACTGTGGTCCAAGAAGAAATGTGGACTGTGAGGCAATTACAACTCTATCACTCGCACAAGTGAGATCAGTGTGGCTAGAAATTTGTCCGGCAGGACGAATTCCTAGGCCACACTAGGATGGGGGAAACTAGCTGTTATGAACAGAGGGGGCCACTGGACTGTTTGGGTTTCATAAGTTATTATTTTTTTATTTTATTTTTATAATTTTGTTTTTATTTATCAATACAAAAACAACATCATATACATCCAGGATGACATAAAAACAACCCAAAAAATACACAATCTTTCAGAGCATGCATTCATAAAATCATCTGCAAAATAGGTTGTTTATCAATAACATTTTATATAAGGGATGACATCATTTATAATGTCTTTAAGGACAATCCTGTATTATAAATAAACAAAAATGAAAAAAAGGTAAGCATCGATCTTTCGATCGATCCCTTAATCATAAAGTTATATTCATTAGAAACTTTCTTATTTCTTTACATCTTACTTCCTTCCTTTTTCCTCTCCCAGTACTTATCCCATATATACCACTGGGTTAACAGTCCCTTCATTTTTACTTGACAACTTTGGTTTATATGGTCAAAATCTCTATTTCTATTAATAAATCTAAAGATTTCGGGGATTGATGGCATTGTACACACTTTCCAAGATTTAGAGATTAATCCCTTAATTACCAATAGAATATGTGATAAAAGATAATAAAACTTCGGAAATTGTTTCTTAAGATGTAAATGTAAAATTATAGTTTCCATATTAAAAGGGATTTCTTCCTCAAATACATCGGATAACCAGGCAACACACTTTCTCCAAAAAGATCTCAGTTTAGTACAATTCCACCAAACATGTATGGAATCAGCCCTTAACCTACAATCTTTCCAACACAGTATGGCATCTTTCTTTACAATTTTACTAATAAATTCAGGAGTATAATGCCACATATTGATGATTTTAAAATATAATTCATAGTAAGCCAGAGATCTGGCAGATGTTCTATTTTAATAGTGTCCTGCCATTCTTCAATATAGCTAAAAAATCTTCCTTTTTTCTCCCACTCTATCATGCCTGCAGTTTTGCCACTTTGCTCATTCAAATGGAGGATCCTTTGACATCTCAATATTCTATGAGTATTCTTTTTCTTATATATCATTAGTTCAAATGTGGATAGAGGTTTCATATATATATTTTTTTAATTCTCTCTGTTTAAGTGAGTTCTGAATCGACATAAACTGCAGCCACATATTTTTATTTAGTTTAAACTTATCCCAAATTTTTGACCAGCTAAGCAGCATTCCTCCTTCATAGAAATCATTCATATAATTTACACCATATTTTTTCCATGATTCAATGCAAACTTTCTCTTGACTTACTTTTAAGATTTCTATAGGGGTACCTAATGATGGGTATTCTGATAATTTAATTTTTGTCTTAATTTTCATCCAGAATTTTAACAATGACTTAATATTTCTTGGAATAAAGCTATTTTTCACTTCCTCCATGTTAGGAATCCATAATAATACCTGGATAGGAGTCTTCCCAAGGAATTCTCCCTCCATTAGTTTCCAATTAGAAATCGGTAGTGGTGTACCCCACTGTATTATCTGGGATAACGCAATTGCAAAATATATATCCTTTATATATGGGGATGCCAGGCCCCCGGTCTCAATCCTTCGTTTAGTAATCTCACCGGAAATTCTAGCTTTTTTCCCCTGCAATATATATTGATCTATATCTCGCTGGATTTTTTTTAGCCAATATTCCGGCGGTACTTCTGGTATAGATCTAAAAATATGTGTTAATTTAGGAATAGCTATCTTTTGTACTATAGCAATTCTTGCTGTCCATGATAGATAAACGATCTCCAGTCTGTCAGAGTCTTAAGTATTTTTCTATGAATGATACCATATTGTTTTTTAAATATTTTTTAGATCAAAAGATAGACTTATACCCAAATGATTTATTTCTTCAGCACTCCAGTTAAAGGGGTAAAGATCTCTTAACTTATTTTTAATTTCGGGAGATAGGCCCCTAGTAATAATATATGTTTTTTGTCTGTTAATCTTGAATTTATGAGATTCTACCAAACTTACACAGTATCGTATCAAGGTTAAATAATGATTTCTCTGGGTCTGTAAAAGTAACGATCATATCATCTACATATATCGTTGCTTTATATTCCCTATTCCCAATTTTAACCCCTTTAATATCTTTTGTCATCATTATTTCTTAAATCAATGGTACTAAAAATAGAATAAACAATAGTGGGGACAGGGGATAAACTTGCCTCGTTCCATTAGCAATACAGAAAAAATCTGTCTCAAAGTTTATATCCACAATTTTTGCTCTTAAATTACTATAAAGAGCTCTTATCGCTTTACTAGCAAAATCTCCCAATCCATATATCTAAAGTACTACTTGAAGGAAGTCCCAGCTGACTCTGTCAAACGCTTTTTCAGCATCTAATGACAAAGCCAGCATGGGAATTCCCTCTTTAGCACTAAATGCAAAAAGATTGATTAAACTCCTAATGTTATCACATACCTGACGGGACCTAACAAATCCCACTTGATCTGGGTGAATAAGTTTACTAATAAAGGGATCTAGCCGATTTGCCAGAATTTTAGAGCATACCTTCAGGTCAAAGTTTATTAATGATATCGGCCTATAACTCTTCTTATCCGCTGGGTCCTTACCCTCCTTTAATATATCTATAATTTTAGCTTCAGTCAGTTCAGGGAGTATATTCCCACTATTTTTACATTAATTGAACATCTTGGCTAAAGGGGCTTTCACTATATCTAAAAATGTTTGATAAAAAAGTTTATCTAGCCCATCTATACCAGGTGCCTTGTTTTTCTTGCATCCCTCTATCACTTCCTCAACCTCCTTTTCAGTTTAAGGTAATTTAAGGTAAGCTCTATCGCAGAGATTCTAGGGAGGTTGATATCACTTAGAAATTCCTCTATTTCACTTACATCCTTTTTTTTTTTGTCTTATGTTGCATTTCCAGATTATAGAGCTTAGAATAATATTGATAGAAAATATTCCCTATTCCTTTAGGGTGTTGATGGACCTTTCCATCCTCCCCTCTCATCTCTACAATCAAATTGGCTAATCTTTGTTTTTTCATCTTGTTAGCTAGATATTTACCTGTTCTATCCCCCATCTCATATTTATTCGCTTGCATCTTCCATATTAATCGATCTAATTTGTATTGTTCAATCTTTTTTATTTGTAATTTTATTATATCTATTTCTTTCAAGATTTCCACATTTGGGTATTTTTATTCAACCTGTGTTTTTCTTCTAAGTCAATATATAATGTTCTTAAACCTTTCCCTCTTCCTCTTTTCAACTCTGTTGTTTTAACTGTAAAGATACCTCTACCAAAGAATCGATGCTGATGATACCGATCCTGTATTAATATCTAAATATTCTATTAAGAGTTTCTTAATCTCATCTACTTTTGTTTTATTTTTTAACAATGTTGATTCCATTTTCCAGTTAGTACATTTATCCCGGACTTCAGTGGTTTTTAATATTAGTGCTACCGGCACATGGTCCGATATAGCACTTGTGCCTATATTTATATTTAATACATTATTTAATATAGAAGCATCTCCCAGAATATAATCTATTCTTGAATAAGTATTAAATCTCTTTGAGAGATAAGTATAGTCCTCTCTCATAGGATAGCTTATTCTCCATAGATCAAAAAAAATCATATCTGTCATCAATTCCCTAATTTTTTTTTTTATCCACCTATTTTAACCCTCTCTTTACTACTCTCTAGCCTATATGATTTCTCCACAAATTATCATCCTTTCTTTCTTAAACTTATTTACCATCTTAAACGTACTTCTTATAAACTTCTCTTGTTTCTGATTAGGCGCATATAGATTGACTATTGTATATAGGCTATTATTAATATATACCACCCATATGATATATCTACCTTCCTCATCAATTTTTTGAAACTCTTCTTTTACCATTAAGCTTTTACAAAACAGTATGGAAACCCCTCTAGCTTTACTACTAAATGTAGAATTTATACTCTGTGTATACCTCCTATGTGATAATAAGTGTACTTCAATTTCCCCCAGATGAGTTTCTTGTAAACATACGGCATTAACTTTTAATTTAGCGTACTCTGCAAGGGCGATTCTTCTTTTTATTGGTGAATTCAATCCATTGATATTATGGGACACTATCCTTAAAGACATCTATCTGGTTGTTTTGATTCTATATTTATCCTCTTTTTCATCTTCTCTAATGTCTCCCATCTTGCTCCTAAATTTCCATTTATCTTCACATTCATACAACCTTTCATAACTTTGACGGTATTAGTTCTTTGGTACAGTCTACTTCTTGGGTGTTTTGATCTAATGGTCAGAAATGGTTGACGTTACTCGATGGTAGTGGTACATCTAGCATCTAGGGATTTCTTCCTTTCTTATTTACATCTTTACCAAGTTCATAAGGTTTCTCTCATTTATTCATAACCTCATCCTACTTTCCTCATATACCCATTACACCAAAAATTATTTTTAGAATATACTTTTGTGCATTATAATTTCTCCATACTTGTATATACTACAAGTTTTATCATCCCATATTGTTTATCCAAAAAGTGCTCATGTGCAATTTTATGTGCCATAGCATACTGATAGCCGTATGCTATCCATTTCTCACTTATATATCTAACTCTTCAAAAAAACTAAAAAAGAAAACCAACTAGTTCATTAGTATATACCCATTAAATATCTTTTCCTTAATTCATTTTGTATTATGAAGTTGTACAACCTTTTTCTATGTGCATTAAATGTGCATTACCATTATTTATTTATGTTATGGGTATTATATTCCTCATAACATACAAATCTTTAAAGTGCATTTACTCCCTTATCTTCCCCTGCTCACTCCCCCTCCCCCAACAAAAAAGAAAAGAAAGGGGGGGAACAAGAAGAGGGAGAGAGACAGGAGAAGAGAACCTGTTCTTCATTCCATTCTTATTATTGTGATTTCTTTCTTCTCCCTGTTTAATGCTAGTGCATATGAGAACAGTGTCCCAGTCCAGGATTTAATCCATTCCACAAGAGGAAGAAACTTGAAAAAAAAATACAGTGAGTCTCTAAATGAACCTTCCTGTAGTTCTACTTTTGTTGCCATTCTGGGGCCGATGAAATAGATTTTTGCATAAAAGATGTCTGCATCTCCATCTCAATATTCCAGCTTTTTAGTAGATCTTCTCCTTCCTTACGGATTTAATTTTATGCCATCTCAAATTTCTATTGACTGATAATCCCGTTGGCATAGACCATCTGTATTTCAGCTTTTCTCTCCTCAAAGCTTTCGTAATAATGGAGAACTCCTTTCTTTTAGTTAATGTGTACGCTGAGATGTCCGAGAAGATTTTTATATTTTCATAGGGTGCCAAAAACACCTCAGCCCGTAGGCTTGTTTTACTTATAGCATCTCTCATTGATAGATGGTGTAGCCTAACAATTACATCCCTAGGGATTTTATTTTCCATAAATGTAGGAATCGGAATCCTATAAAAGAAGTCAAATCTATTTTCTACTTGAGAAAAGCCTGGAACCAGAAACGAGAATAAATTTATTACATGTTTCCCCAAGCCAGCATCTGTAATGGTTTGCAAAATTCCTCTAATACGAAGATTGTCTTTCCTCCATTGATCATCCAGAATTGAAACTTTATGGCTTAGTGTTATAACCTTCTCTTCTAATTCTAAATTTGTTTTTTGCAGTATGTTAAAGTCCAATATTACCTATTCCAGTTTTCCCTCAATCTCCGAAGTTTTAATATTTACTGCTTTGATTTCCTTTACATTCTCTAGAATTTGAGTTTTAATTTCAGACATAAAGTTTATTTGAAACTCTTGTAGTAAGTAGTATTTTCATATTTGCCACCGTGAGTATTTCATCCTCATGTACAATGGATTCCTTACTGATAATACTTTCATTAAAGCTCTCAATACTACCGCTTAAGTTATGTTCCATATCTGGAGAGATTGGTAGAGGAATTTCCTGAGGTTTCCCTTTGTCTTTTGGTAAAAAAAAAGTACTTGATTTTTGATGGATGGACTTTTTGTCCTTATTTTTTACTCTTGCTGGCATACTAAGTTAATTTTTACTCAGACTTCTAAACTTTCAATTTGAAGGAATATTTAAACTGTATTTATTCTTCTTTTATAATTGATCTTATCCTTTGTTTCCTTTATAATTTTTTCCCCCCTTTAACTTGTCCCCATCTTTTTTCCTCCTTTCTTCTCCTTCCTTTTTTCTCTCTCTTTTTTCTTTTTTAAGAAGATCCTCAATAAGAGAGTCTGAGTATTTCAATAAAGGGAAAGTAAAGAACTCATATATATACCATATTAGGACCTCTGTCCTGAACTTCTACAACTCTATGATTTAATTCTTCCTCTGTTTTAATTATGGATCTTTCAGCCTGTTCATGGCATTCCCTTTTATAATTTCCCCTCACTTCTCTATCACTATATACCGGACATATTCCTTATCGGCTTCATAAGCACATATTCTCCTTCTCAGTTTTATTTCATATATATTTTAAAAGTCACCAAACGCCATTTTATCCATAACTCCTAGCGCTGTACTGAGCGTTTTGCCCCTTATTTAGAGTCTGACATGGAATTGTGCAATAATCAGGTTTAGGATTATCGGAGAGTTCCAAAGAAAAAGTCAGTTCCTAGCAATTATGTCGTCTCCTTCTCCCACTTTCTTCTGTCCGTACATACAGTATTTGTACAGTATTTGTGGTTGCAAGCTTTCACCACCTTTTTATCCACAACTTTTACCCTGGAGGGAAATTTTTTATGTGCTTTACACAAGTCTGCTGCGTTTAGTCTACCCCCTTCTTCGCTCACCCCCTGCAACTTCCTCTGGGTCCACCATACACTTCATGGTATCAGATCTTCCACCTGTCTCCCTATCGGCCTACTGCGCCATTACTCACAGTTCTGTGCAGATCTAAACCAGTGGCACTCCCCACTCTTCGGTACTCAATGAGACCTCCGCCTTCCAGGCGTTTTACAGTATCTGGATGGCGTCTTTCCCATGCCTGGCCTTGGGGCTCCTATGACAGGACTCGTGACGCCTCCATGGGCTCCTGGACTACCAGAAAAAACGTGCTCTCCTCACCCAGGTGTGTCCACGTTTATTTGCAGGGGGTGGCCGGGGGACTAGCGTTAGCAGCTAACAGCACTCTGCATCTTGCTGCCGTACCACACCAGCCTCCAAACTCCGCTCTCAAAAGGCGTAAATCCCCATTTCTGGTCACGCCCCCATCAGTTATTATATGTGTGGTTAGAAGGTACTAACAACTTGCTTAACATTTATATCATGGGTGTAATGCATACATGTAGTTATATAATGGATGTAAAAAGTGCATATAGTACTGTCATTGATTAACATTAAAATACTGTATCTGTATTCGAAGTAGGATAGTAGGCAGTCGTATCTGGGATATACAAATGGTTAAAGATTAGAAAGAATTTATATGGCCCTGCGATCGGCCACGTGTGAAGGCTCTGGCTTTAGTCATGAAGGGGGGAGCTAGTTTTATGGCTCTTTAAGAGGAAAAAAAATGTGTGATGAGAACAAGAAAGCTAGACCCCTCTATACCTCTGGAAATCATGTGGTATAGGGTATAGGGGGATAGCAAGCTATTTGCCTAGGAGGATGGGCTAGAACTGGGGGGAAGTCTTTGGTGTTTTGTGTCATCTGAAAATGTGTTTTGAAAAATAAAGAAAGCCAGTCTGATTTTCTGATTTTAGCTTGTACTAATCAAAGGTACATGGTGTGTCTTAGATCCTAAGAAAAGGGGCCTGATGGTGCCTGCTGTCATCTGAAGTGTCTGCTGGTGTCGAGATCTGAACAAACAGTTGCGACCCATAGAGAGAGAATTGGGTTGCGCGTAGTCCCCCTAATCTGGCGGGCGTAACAGGTGATGGCAGTGTTATGGTCTGAAGAATGTTTTCTTGGCATTGCCTGGGTCCACTCATATCTCTGGAAGGCACTCTCGACCGACAGGGTTATCTATCTATCCTTGCAGATCAAGTACATTCATACATGTTGACTGTCTTCCCTGGAGTGGATGGGATATTCCAGCAGGACAATGGAACATGTCATACGACCAGAATTGTGCGTGAGTGGTTGGAGAAGCACGATGAAGACTTCCAAGTACTTCCCTGGCCTCCATTATTAGTTGGTGGTTGTAATAATGTGGTTGGACCATACATACTGGAACATTTTGCTTAGCTTATGTAAAGTCACAGACACACACGATACACACAAATTCCTTTTTTTTAAGATCTCAGACTTTCCAGTATTTTGAGAACTGATTCACACAATACTTACTAAAATAGGATGCATAGGTAGCAAAGCTGAAAGCAGGAAATATGAGCTGTGTGAAGGTCTGTCGCTTTTCATTGTAGACATTCTTAGTGGCTGTAGCTGTAATTGCAGCTTTCTGACAGCTTGCACAAGAACAAATACTAAACAGTAACACTTCCCAGATAGAAATGTTTTACATATGTGAAAGACACCAACAATGTACAAGAGGAATGTATTTTAAAAAGAGAAGTGTCAGAACAAAAGGTCATAGGTGTCAGGTCTTTAATACTGAATATTAGAGAATTTCTGAAATATCTCTGCAGATAGGATAGAACACAAATTTACTCAATCTTATATAAATTTTAAATTCTCCTGACACCAGGTGGTATTCACTTATAAAAACATATAAAGAATGAAAAATATTTAAGTAGTGTCAGACTGTAAAATTAGGTCTAAGCTGACAATAAACTAAAGGCTATACTGTGTATTTTTTATATATTGATATCCTTTATAGTTAATGAGATATGGAAAGTTTCTGTATCTCACAAGGAATATAATGTACCTATGCATTTTTTTCACTTTTATGGACATTAGACTCTCAGTTAACCAGTACTCAAGCAACTAGAACTATCAAGCAACCAGAAAAAAAAATTAAAAACTGTACTTTAAATTAAAATTTTCAGGGCTCAACAAAGGCCAGGAGCCAGGTTGTCATGCCACACAATGCTTACAGGCACCTAGACTGCATCCACTGTATGTCTCTGCAATTCAGTGTTACCTGGAAGTAGATCGGCATGAATGACTGAGCCAGGAAGTGTTGGGGTTACATTCCCCAGGTTTAGCACAGCATCCTCCAGCTGAACGTACCAGTGTGTAAGTGAGGAGTGAAAGCTGCTGCTGCCTCACTGACAAATATACTTAGCAGAGCATCCTATGTGCAGCTAATCTAGGCCTCTTTTATATGTAACTCTCAAGCAACAAGAAACTACATTTATCTGGCATCTACCAATCCCCATGGGTGCCGGATAACTGAGGGTCTACTGTACTTTGTTTTATTAAGTGCTGTTTTTTCTGCCTAAAATCATGAAAAAAGTACCTGCATGGGTCTGTCCTCTGTAGCTCATGAATATATAGTACGGTCATATTTCCAGTATGCTTTATTTCTGTCATAGATTTTTCACACACATCACTTAGAGGCACACGCACGTTAAAATGCATACAAAAATAAGATATATAAAAAGCATCTTAACATTTTTCTAAATAATCCATAATATTTAAACTTGTTTTTTTCTGAACATAGGCATACTCCCAAATGAAAGCCATTCTTATGGCAGCCTTGCTCCTGCAACATAACACTTCATTGTGCTCTACTCTTGCTCCCTGTGAAATACCACATGTATTTCAAGCTTGACTTGATGATATATGTGAAGTTCTGCATGATAAAAGTCTCAGCTATCTGGATGGAGATTCTCACCCTATATGTTCCAACTCGTGTTACTTTGTGGTGACAAGTGTACTCAACATAGTTAATATTTAAAGTAAAGCAATAACCAACAATGTAGGTGGTGTGGTCAATAATATTGCCTGAATATACAAGTGTAATTTTAAATACTGCACTCTTACAGATGTACTTTATAGCCACACATAGGCCATTACCACTTGCTATTCCAGTTCTTATATGTACTTATGTACAGGCCGCATTTGCTGTTGTGTTCTACGTTCCTATGGTCACACGCCACCCACTTTCCCACCACGAATCTCCCAACTGTGTTTAATTATTTACATGCCTTTGGCACCAGAAAGATACAGAGTTCTGTTTACGCTCAGTGCAAGTTGTCTATTTGTGGTTTAAAAAAAAAAAAAAAAATTATTTCTCTGGAATTGCATCTTTAAAACAATATTTCTTTATTTACATAAAACTGAAGAAAAAAAACAGGACAGTGAAAGATGTTTATTTACAGAAACTGTGACCATAGCTGCTCTGTGGATACAGATGAAGAACAAGTTATTGTCACTTGCCAACCTCTAAAATCTATTCCCCATAACTTATGTCAGCAAACAGAGGTTAATTACCTCTTAGTTTTAAATACAGTTAGTGCTTTGCTTTTGGATATAGCAGTTCATTTTTTGCATGTGACAATCGATTATAATTCCATTACAGCTTGGTTTACCATAAAATATCCATCAAAAGAACCATATTTCTGCATGTGGTGTGGTGATCATTAGATCAGGAGGTCCAGGTAGCTGTCTATAGTACTGTACTTGTTTGCACACCTTAAACTGGAGAACACCATCTTGACATTAGCAGACACAGATGGAGGTAATGGAATTCAGAGCACTCTGTGATGTCAGTGATGGAGGGGACATGGTTGAGAGCACCTTGTCAAGCCTTTCACGCACTGCACTGCTTCTGTACTGTTGTGTGGTGACAGTATGTGACAACAGCTGAGAAAGCAGTTGCTCTGCACTTATTACATACAATTTGTATGAGTACCTATTTTATTTAGGTATAATCCTGGTTCTGGCCCTTTCAGCTCTGTGAGGTTTCTCAGATATGAAAATATATCTTCAAGTTAGTACTCAGTGTGTGTATTTTATGTGTACCATTAGTTTTTGCTTACCTGACTCATTAAAACAATATTTATTATAACTGAACATTTGCAAGAACTGTGACCCATCCACTATTATGTGATAGAAACATTCCAAGCACTCCAGTAGTTTTCCCAGGCTCTCCAATAACTCAGGATGAGAGTAATTACTCGTACCCTGGGAATTTAGACTGCTAAATGTTCCCTGGATTCAATAATTCCCCAAAGAAACTGATTACGGTAACTACATCTGACATGAAGTGTGACTTTTAATGTAATCACGATGTACACTGATTCAGAAATTGTTCCATGACAAACTGACATCCCTCCCTTGCTATACATGAACATATTGTATATCAGAATATTGTAACCCTCAGAGGACTGTCTGAAGATTGTTTTACCATGCCACATAAACAAATAGTTTCGATGCACTAGAGCATATTTAGCTGCCATTTCTCCAAGTCACTGCCAGAGTGCATTGCTCAACATACTATATCGGCACTCAGATTTGAGAGCGCACAAGACATGCGCACGCCGAGGAATGTGCGCACCAACACCAGAGCGTTGCAAAACGGGAATGGGGATAGGCAGAGGTGGCATGGGGATAGTCACCTAGCAGAGGTCTGTGCTTTGTATATGGGTCATGGTGCAGGAGGACCGGCAAGGCATAGTGATGTGGATGAGGTAAATGGCACCCCAATTACGGGCGAAAAGGGGAAATAGAGGAAGAGAGAGAGGGGAATGGGGAGACTGGGGAGAGAGAGAGATTGAAAGGAAAATAGAGAGAAAGAGGAGGAGAGAGAGGATAATGGGGAGAGAGAGATGAGTGGTGAAGGAAATGACAGTAGGGGAGTAGGGAAAAGAAGGAAATGGGGAGAAGAAGGCGTTGGGCGCGCATTTGTCAAACATTCTGGGAGCGCACACGGCGGCGCACACATCTTGTGCGCCCAGATGTCATGCCACCTACTATATCTGTGTTGCATTGCAATGTTTTGCATGTGTCTTTGTCAGTGCAGGAATTGCATGGGGTGTGGCCATCAACCCATTACTACCAAGCCACTGTGTAGTAGGGATCAAGCTCAGGTTTGCCCAAGGGCATATTTACCATCTTTCTTTCCATTAACTCAGAAGACTCCTCTCTTTTTCACCTAAAGTCTTTTGAGTTAATATAATTGAAGATCAGAAAAAGGATCTAAGAGAGTAGAGGTACAGTGGTCAATGAAAAGTTGAAAGTGGCAGCACAAACAGATGAGAAACCTGCTGCCTTTGATTTTTTGCCACTCTAAGCTGAGGCCTTCACCATTTGGATGATCTGGTGTAGAGTTAACTGCACATATGGGTACGATCATGAAGTGTCTACAAGAACATTAAATGGTGCTATAATACCGAGACTGGAATGAAAACACCCAGTGGCAAATATAATGTGTTTAAGAAAATGAGGACTCATTTTTGACAGCTTTCTCACTCTCCAGATACACATCAAACTCGTCCATATCAGAGAGGGGCATCCCATTCCCTGGTATGTGCTCACAAACGGTGCTTCTTGTGGTCACACGTGTGACACTAGGGGAAGAGCGGCGGGAGCCCAACCTATTCATTCTTCCATGGCACATGACTTCCTTAAACATCTCACGGAAACGAGTGGACAACAGGTTGTACAAGATGGGGTTAACTGCTGAGCTGAGATAGAACAACACTCCAGAGATCACATGGACAAAGGCGAACATCTGGTGTCTCTCCACGGTCCAATGGTCTATGAAGCTCCACACCAGCCGGTCCGTGTGGAAAGGAGCCCAGCAGATCCCAAACACCACCACTAGGATAACTGTGTATACAAAAAAAGATGGCATCCGAAGATCAGTTCAACACAAATCAAGTAAAGTGTTAATTGCATTTTAACATTGAGGTTTTAAACAGCACATCAGTTTGTGTGGATCATATCCAGATAATCACAGTATAAAATCTCTAAAACATTTTTTAAATTAAGTCATAAAGTATATTTTAGTGAAACTGGACTCTCTTTGTTTGCTCCAGTATGCAGCTTTTATCACTGCCGTTAATTGTGTTCCATCACAAGATAAAGATAGTGTTATCATATTTTTGTAAGATACTGTGCATGAGACGTCAAAACCTAAAACTGAAGCAATAAAAGACACAAATAAAAAAAAGCAAGAACATGATGAACTGCTGTTGTCACCAATGCCAGGCACTGGGCAAAGCCAATACAGAGGAGACACAAAACATCTATATATGTTTTACTACTATGTGATGTGCGTTTGTGTTAGTCAGCTAAGAGATAACTTTCACTTGTAGTATTTAAATGGGCACACAAAATGTTAAAATTATATTTTAAATGTAAACTATTTTTGTACTTGCTCACATCCTCAGTGACACCAAAGTGAGACTCTGAACATATGCACACACACTGATTGAGTTAAATGATTGGCACCATGTGGAGGTGGAGATATAACTGTATTAATTGGAAGATAATGAAGGGCTCCGTAGACCACCTCAGGCCTCCATTGGTTTGTGGGAGGGGCCCCTTGACCAAGCAGGGGTATAGGATAGGAAGTGGCTAGCCTGGGGGTGGAGCGATTTACAGGCTCTTTGGTGCCATCATTGCCACTATGCACCCAGGTAGCCATGTGTGATCTAACCACCCGTCCCTATACGTATTAAGTAGTTGTTAATTCTGGGTATGATGAATAATATCTGTAAAATATGTTAACAGAAAATGTATTATGTTGTTGGAACAGCAGCGGATGGTCAGGGGAGTCACCGGGACAGTGGTACTGTGGGTGAGATCCTATCCTACAGCGGTACAGCTGTTCCATCACAGTAGGCTCTAGACGAAGGTTCAGGGCGGAGGGTGTACTGTCTCTGGGGTGGATCCTCCCCTCACTTGGTCATTGGTTAATTTATTTATTGTTATAATTATGCTTATTACGTCAATTGTGTTTTACCAATAAACGCTGTGGACTGTTTCCCTCCAATATGTGGTCTGTGTCTAATCATAATCTCCAATATTTAATTTGTGTCTAAACTTTATTGTTAATATACCAACTGGGCCTTGCTAATGTCATGAAGCCATAATCATAGAAGTTATTTGTTTTAGAATAATATACAATACACAGATAATTACACATGGTGGGCTTTGGTCTGAAGTACAATCAATTAATAACCAACTAAAGAAAAGCACACAGTGTAAGCCAGATGTCTCTTCTGTAACTATTTAAATTGTCACAGCAAAGGATCCAGTTATTGCAGCCATGAAAAGTATATATACAAATAAACATAATTTCAATGGGTTGTTATTACAAATTTTGAAATGAAGTGTTAGATAAGTGAGCTTGAAATGTAAGGGCCACATGCAATTTAGGAATGGGGAGATCCGGGTTTCGGAAATGGTGGGCCTTAAATTATTATGCTATTCAATTGGCATCTTTTTGTGGGCTCCGATCGGGTTACGGCTCCGGCCTCTGATTCATTGTGATGTTTAACATCGCAAGTTAATGCCCCTCCAAGCCTTTGATCTTTCACGACCGCAAGAGTTCTGAACGTAAAATTGCAAATCGATATTCAATTGCTCTGATTCCCCATCGCTAAGCAAGCCGTCAAGGCCGCAAATGGCAAAAGTCGAACCACAAGTTACGGGTTCCAAAGAGGACTCACAAACGCTTAAAGACATGTCCAGAGCACTTTAAATGCAAATAAAAAATCAATACTGTACTTCAAAATATGGGGAAAGTGATGAAAGACATTAGAATTAGTTACACAACAGTCTCAAGCCACGAATCGGCAATCATAAATCATTTATTTTACAGTTTAAATTCGATGTTAGATCAATCTCAGGAATCAATGAGTTAATACATATCAGGCCACCCACATGGACTGTCACATTGGCTTCATTCATTTTTATTATTTTGGACTTTGGAGGTTGGTGGGTCCGATTGCCTATCGGACTCCGAAGCGCTAATTGATTGACACGTCAGTTCCATGTTTTACAGCCTTCATGATGACGAGCTCCTTTTATATTGGGTGTTTCTGTATCAGGAGTTACAGTCTTGTCTAATTATGTTCAAGCTCCAAATGCTACATACGATAGCATGGTTTACGATATGCTCTACCGGGCATGGACTTGTAGGCTTGGCCAATTGAAATGCACCATAAGTCGTGGACTCTGCAGGCCCGCAGACTTATGCCCTACATCCTGCGACTTGCAGGCTTGCAGTTGAATGAGACTCTATGTATCTTATCTTAAGTATAAATTACTTTAAAAAATCCTCCCTCTCTATAAGTAACTTTATATAACTTAATGTAATCAATTAACTCTCACATTAGGTAGTGATAAGATGTAAGAAGATGCTAAACTGGTATAAAATGAAATAATGATAAGACTTTACCAGTTAAAGGTCTCTGTGACAATAATGATTTAACCAACCGAGAATGTACATCATGTTCATTACCGCCCATTGTAAAAGTTAATTACAGAAACAGGGAGTATTTTCAGATATTTCTTGCTAAAATTGCCTAACCCTTGGGCTCAACTATATAACAATTCCTCTCATTTTCTTTTTAAATAATAAGTTTCTGCATCAAGTGTAACATTTATTGTGTAAAGCTCAGCTTTCTAGTCTCTGTACATCTTCCCTATAGGCAGTATATGAGCCGTCTTTCAACAGGTTTTGCCAGTAAATTATTTGCTTGTGCAAATAATAACATCTCCCTTTGGATTATCAAACAGGTAATGTACACTGTAGTAACAGTGAAAAAATATAGTTGAAATAAACATCATTGATTAAAAGTGTATTTATTCTTCCTAGAGAAGGTTTCATTGAAGGACTGATTGTGTCTTCTGTTAGAAAGACAACAATACTTCGAGTGCCTTACTTCATTCTCTGATTATAGTCACATAGCGCACAGGGCCTATATTTGTATTATAGAGAAGAAGAAGTTAATTTCCCCCAGATATGTTTTCTAGTCAGTGATTCGTTATTTCAGTGTCTTACTGTGATTGTTTTTCCCCTAGATTCAGCAGCAGGGAGCAAACTTCCTAATAAGGGCAAAACCAGACCAAAAGCCACATAGATAAAAGGGGGATAGTAGCCATGAGCTGTCAGTGTGAGAGAGGCCAGAACCCCATCCAGAGGTATTCAAACATCACCTGGACACACTGCGGGGTCACGTAATCCAGGAGAAGCTCCTATCCATCAGCGACAATGACAGGTGGCTGGTTTCCATATGACAATCTGTCAGGAAGAGATGATCCCTGAGCTAGCTAATGTTTATATACCCCGATATGCTGCTATGTGTATATTTATTAGAATAGTATTCAATCATGTAACACTTGTTGGCAAGTTTATCACTCTATATTCTTTATATTTGTTGTACTAAACAGGATTAGTCACATTTCTTGACATATTGAAAAAGCCAAACTTCTGAAAAATGAAAAAAAAATGAAATTTCCATGGGATTTAGAAAAGGAGCAGCAGAGAGGAAGAAACCTAAGTGTTTTGATGAGAATATAAGACCACAGCTTGAATCTGTTAAGGATATAAAAGTAAGAAATAAGTAGGACTCTCACAAAATACAGTTAAAGGGATATTCCAGGAGTGCAGCTCAAAAGAGATAAAAACTGTGAGGATGTACAGAAGGCTGTTCTAGGTTTGCCTACAATAGACACTAGTAAGGTCCTCTCCCACCCCCTGGACATGTAGTAAGCAGTGGAGAGCAGTATATCTGCTGAAGGCTAAAACACTAAACTTCATGGTGTTTGAAAAAATATAAATTCAGTGTAGCGTTTAAAATATTGATTTTATTGCTAATCAGTAACTAAATTAAAAATTAAAACCTGTTTGAGCACTAGTGGTCCTTTAATGGTCTGTTGAGCCAGCTGTGTCAGTCACTTACAGTCTTATTACATTTACACACCATTACTCTATGTTCTGTTCCATACAAGAGCGACCCATGTTTAGGCCTTACTGCCCTATACTAGAGCACAAGAGCTTAGCAACTGAAGTCTGGTTTTAGTATTTTGGAAATTAATATTGAACAAAATTAATTACAAAATCCTTGTAATAATTATGTATCCTTATGGCATGTACCATTTTATTAATTTACCTAGAAAATGCTGATCAGTGTGAAAGTGAGATGAACATAAAATTAAGTTTAGAAGACTAGACAAAAGAGGAATAAGTGGCACTATACTATAGAGAGTTTCTTGACAAAAGTACAGTCCAGTTTAAGTATTGGATGACTGTTCCTTTTATTTCTAAAATAATTTAATGGATCAGAATAAATGAGATGTGCTTTCAAAACCCAATGATTTTTTTTAGCACCAGAAGCTACAATCTACTACTTTTTGCATAACAGTAGAATAAGTATTGAGTCAAGAGGGTAAAACATTGGTGCAGCTGAGTAGTTACATGGTTGCACATTCCTACCCGTTCTCTGTTTTCTGTGAATAAGAAACATTATGTGGTGTTAGGGAGTACTTGTTACACTGTAATATTCAGACTTTCTGTAATCTATTCTCATTTATGATTTACGGCTGCCTGGCAGCTAAAGCTCTATTTAGATAACAACAGTGAGAAAAGTGATGCCAAGGAAAGTGGGGAGACTACACCTTAAATGTTTTTTTAATTTTATACAGGATCAGTCTTGGTCTTGTGCAGGGTAGCAGCTAAAGTTACCAGCAGCTGCATGCCTGACTAAACCATCAGTATTTTCCCAAAAATCCATCTATTCCACAGCCTGGTACATATACCTGATGTATAAGAAGTTTTGTGTTTTTATGCCCGTTTTATTTTGATATTAAAAGTTGTACTAAATATCTTTGTATATCTATTTATAATGTCTTGGTTAGATATGCCGTGAAATTGTTATTTATTTCTGTCTCTGGGCTGTTTAAGAACCTCACATTACTATAAAAATATTTTAGAATGTTTAAGAATTTAAATTTTCCCTTGTGACCAAATCTGGTTTTATATAACTTTAAAAATCTCCCTTATCTTGTTACATATTAATTTGCACTTGTGGTGGCAGCCTTTAATTATTGATTTTGGGGTGTTAAATAGGTTTTGTATAGGTATTGTAGGTAAATACTAGCTTGGATATGCTTTTTTGTGGTTATTTTTCTGTTTGTTTTTTTGTGGTTAGGTTTCTGTTACAGTGCCTATTCCAAATGAGGGTAGAAAAAGGTTTTTCACTCTTCAGAAGTAAATAGTGGACATACCATCACACAGATGAACAATATGTGAATTGAGAGCATTTGCTTAAGTTATGAGCTAACAAAGGAAAAGCCTTACAAAGATGTCATGTGCAGGGTTTATGCTGTTTTATGGATGCTTCTATTAATAGCCAGTTTTCCCATGTATCTACTCATTGTATCCCTGGGACCATTCATTATGACATTTATTTTTTCTAAGCAGACATTAAAAGTCTGAGTGCATGTGAAATATCACAGAGGATTCAGTTTAAAAGCGCTATTTAGAATGGGGTTTTATAATGTTGCTCATTATTGGAAAAGTGGTTGAGCATGTTGGGCTCCATTATTGCCATTATTAAGCTTCCTTCTTGTACATTATTTCTGTATCATTATAACTTGTTACTGCAAACAACCTCCTAGCCTAGATACCCTACTAATAGAAATTACCTCCAAGATACATTTGTCCATGTCAACTGAAAACTAAAACACATTTACTCGCCCATTTTCCAGTCATCTAATCTAATGATTCTAACCCTACAACTGTTCTATGCGTTATACTGCAGTATTGATATTGTCAGCTGTTCTGAGTAGATATATAGGTTTATACCTCTTCTCCCTGTATTGTGTTTTTAAATACTAATTACAACTGAACCCTGTATAAACCAAACTGTGACAATATAAGAAATATAAGCATTTACATCCCCTCTGTACATATAAATAACACTAACGCATCACAACTTTATATGTTTGTTTGTGTGTGTGTATATCCCAAAATATAGATATATATGATAAAGATCACTTTAATGCCCTAAAACCAGGAGTTGGATGCCTTATTTAGCCACTGAAATAATGCAATTTAAAAGGCAATATTGAATATTATTCAATTTTAAATGTATTTTAAAACATTAGCTTCTGAGTCTCCAGCCAAGAGGTTTGTATCCATCAACTATAAGGCCACTATTGAGGGGGGAGCAGTTCTGGCTCGGAGGTAGGTCTAAATAGCTAAACTGATAGAAAGAGGCCAACTTGTATGATGCCAATTCTCCTCAATAACTGTATTAAAGTGATTTCCCTTGGCAACAATCACTTTATCAGAACTGACTAAGAGGCAGAAAATAAATAGCACTTTCTATACACAAGCTAGTATCTATTTACACAGACCATTCAGAAAACACTTTAGATTTGCCTCACAGCCAGAGCTGCTGTCACACCTTGATAACCTATTAGGCAAACAGTCAATCAGCTTGGAGGCTGAGAAGATAATGTTTGAAAAAGTCATTTTAAAATGGAATGTTGTTTCTATAAATTATTGAATATGAATACTATTAATGATCAGTGGCTTAATAAAATATACTTTTGTTAGAACATTATTGTGAAAAATGAATTTAATCCCATATAGTAGGTTATGTATTTTTCTTGTTTCTTTAACACTCCTGTTAAGCTATTTATCCAATTTATCACTTTTGGGGTAACCATACATGTCTCTAGTTGTCATTATAGGAAGACCAAATTCTGTTTTAGAAATAGCTCTTTCACTGCTTGTCACAACATTTAACTAATAAAAAAAATATGGCAGCTTACATTATTTCCAAAAATTCACAGAAGCCCTTCTGAATGCATTATATACAAAATAACCATCCTGGAGTATATATATACTTGGCAAACTAATCTCCTTAATTCATTACATATACAGTATATCATTGTTATCACTGGGACCGCCAATGAAGATAAGCTATACACTTTCACAAGATTTATGATGCATTCTTTCCATTATTAACCTTAAACAATGCTATTTCTACACACAAATCAATATTTGGGACAATACAATCAATATTAAAAAGAACTCTATACTTCAAAAACACAGAAAACAATATGTCATAGAAATAACACATAGCATCCCAAGCAAACAATAACTCTACATACAGTGGAAATATGAATAGTGAATTGGCGAAAATGTACTTATAGATAGTATTCTAACGATTAATTATTATATTAAAGGGATAATAGTATCATGATGATGTAAATGGTGTTACTGATCCACATGGTTTTCATGGCAGAGTGGGTTGCCAGTTCTTTCTCCAGTGTGCCACAGCATACAGACTCCTGATATTTCCAAGTGGTCTCCCATCTAGGGTCTGATCAAAGTAACCTCTTGGTTCCCTGGCTGGATTTGAACCCAGGATGCTGTGGTGAGAGCACCTGCATCCTATCCACTGGGCTAAACATAGATAGAACGTTAGATAGCCTATGTAAAGATCACTATCTGATTTTTAGTAGACAACTAGAAATTGCTGACCCATCAACATAATAATCTTAATTTAATGTGTTTATTCATGTTGTGTAACACTTTTATGTGCTTAGAAAGGTTAAAAAGCAATACAAGTTTAAATATATAAATAGAAAGGGAATTTAATATCCAGCTCATGAGCTTTCATATATTTTTTTTTATTATATATCAGAATACATGTAATGTCTTAACAAATACTGACATTTTTATATGTAATTCTTGTTGAGTGCTATTTTGGCAATAACTCTTTTTGTGAGCTCTTCTTTGCCCACCATTTTCCCAATTATGATTATCTTCCTATGACGCACCACTAACTTAGTAGCTATTATTAATACTTTCCATCAACTTATGACAGACAAGATCTCCAATCTTGCTATGACTGGTGGTGTATTATAAATATTTTTGCTGTAAACAGAAAAAAACTATATCATTGTCAGGTTATTAGGTACAGCTGCATCTGATCTGAGATGACAGTATGAAATGAGCAAGGTAAAAAGGGTTAGAAAATGCTTAAAGAGCAATGGAACAACATTCATTTAAATGTCCTTGAAATGAACAGCAAGCACCTCTATGTATACAAAGCATACTGCGGTATGTATCTCTCATTGACAGACAAGCATGAACCATGCCAAGCTTTTACAGTTCAATGGCTGATAGGGACAAGCCCCCAGGTTAATTATACACTTAAACCAATTTATTCTGCTCATAATCCTTTGTTTAATAAATAAAATAAAAAACACACCGTAAAACATTATTGAAACATTCCTCCTGGGATCTAACAACAACAAAACAGATTTGTGGTACCTACAACCCTAAATCTGAAGTTCTGTGCAGGATATCAATAGAAAACAATCTTTGTGTATGTAAATCTAACAAAGACTATGCGTAAAATCATGGGAAAATTACAGAGCAAAAACATTAATTTAAATCAAGTTGACACTTATAAATCTTTACATATTTACTAGATAATGTTTCAGAACTGATAATTAATATGTATTCATATCTATTATGGATAGTATTTATTATAACTATTTAACAATTTTTATCAATGGCTATCATTGAAGCAATATAAAAAAATAAATAAACCTATACACTAACCTTGTATGTACACCAAGTATAAATTTGTAAATAAGAAAAAAAAAAAAAAAAAAAAGGAGTATAACTTATTTTTTTTTTAAATCATTATTTTTTTTATCCAACCTGCTCTGAATATACTTTGCTTTCCTATTTAGGTAAGCACTCTCTTGCCATAAAGCATAGAAACATGGAAACAGAGATCTGACTGCAGATAAGAAACAAAAAGACCCATTTAGTCTACCTATTATATTTGGCTAAAAGATTGGGTTAAGTAAGACTCAGGGTGGCCTTATGTTTATAACAGACATGCTTAAATTTCCTAAATGTTTTTGACTACACCACTTGCACTGGAAGGCTATTCCACTAATGTCCTGTTCTTAAATTCCTCTTTTTCTGGAAGATCCTTCCCTCCTAAAATGTATTAAATGATATGATATTTTAAAAAATGTATTCTGTCCTCTGAACTACACATATCAAGGCCAGATATACAGATACATATCAAGGCCAGATATGCAGATATTTCATTTGGAGGATATTTCTGTCAACATGATAAAACTTCATAGATTTGTGGGTATTCATGAAAAAATATGAATAATTTAAAAAAGAGTTGGAACATTAAATGGCCAGTTAATGCAGCACAACTTGGAGCACACCACTGTAATGTACTCCTGAAAATATGTTGAAATACTTTTTGAATTTTTTAAATAGATGCCTTTTTCACAGAAACAAATCAGAAATGAAGTTCTGTTTACACTAGAATTAGGCAAGTGCCCCAGGCAGCCTGAGAGCAAGAGCTGTGTGCAGAGAGCAGATCAGAAAGAGGGTTAACCCTTCCCAAATTGATCTGTGCAGGAAAATGATTGCTAGAAACTCACAAATATGCTACTTGGGGGTTAAATGATGGCTGCTTACATTCCTGAAAGAGACTAAAACCATAATTCTTTCTGTTTGCAGAGTTTGGAACAGCCGTTACCCGGCAGATGCTGTAAATCATGGGGCAGTCAGCAGTGTGTCTATAAACAACAATGAAATTAGAGGTGCTCAATCTGAGAACGGACAATACCTGAAGTAGGTTTGCCCTATAAGTCTGGTTACCTACTCAGGGCCTCATTCAATTGCGATATGGCCGATTGAATAGGGCTCTTTATAAGCACAGAGCATATATTTTTTTCAGAAGTTTTTAGTTAGTGAAGACCTTGTAAATAAATATGCTCTGTGCTTTTATAGAGTTGTTCTCTATAAACAAACCTAAGACTGCACATTTTTAACTGTTCTTAGTTTAAATAAAAAAACAAAAACAGATCACTTTAACATAGAATTCTGTGCTCTTTCACACAACGAAGAGCACTTATAGTGAGGTAACTGGCCCTTTAAACACTTTATATGGCAATTTATCACATGCTTCGCTAATCACAACCCAGTTCCTTACATTGAAGTGACAGTGTAATGCAAAATCATAGTAATATGTTATTGTACTTAGTTAAGCACACACAGTCACAATATGAGATTTTATTTTACAGCATGTCATTAGAGACTAAATGATTTTGAAATGTTGTTTTTTAATGTTACTCATTTTGCCATCAAATGTATAACTGCCACTGCATGTGCTCCCAGGGGAACAGGTACACTAGCAATGGCGTCCCTACACATTCAAAATGTTGTGCATAACTATAAATATATATCTAACAATAAATCTTTATATTACGCTATACATGTCATATGTACCTAATATTTGCTCATGACCCTTTCTTCTGTGAGCTTATTACCTCTTATACTGCACCTGAACTTTGGAACTTTCTACCTTCCTTTGCCATAAATTATCCAATTCAAAAAATCTTGTTAAGAACTCTTTATCACCCGACTTCCAAATTAGACTTTTTATAATGACACGCCCTTGCAGAATGGATCCTATTTTATGACTGTATCCCTATTCAACAAGTAGTCTCTCCACATTCTGTTATAGTAACTACCTATCCCTACCTCAAACTGTAAGCTTTATGAGAACAGGCTTCTCACTGCTTTCTGTTGCCCCTGTAAAGCATGGCGGAAAATACTGGTAATTTTGAATTAAAGTGTAAATAAAGGATATACTATATTAATAATACATATCATGCAGATTCTAATTGTCTTAGAAAGACAGATAAATAGATTATACTCTCTACTCTATTAAATACATTTCACGTATCAACAGATAAAACTAACAAGGGAATGGGAATTTTGCCCACCCTCCAGAAGTCTCCCTTAACACTACTTCAGAAGCTGTTTCACTCTGTAAATTTATTGCATCAACATCACAGCCCACGCAGCCCTTCATCAGCTAATAAACACTTCAGCTGCATACATTGTGCACACATAGACCAGAATAATGTTCCGGATGAGTGCAATAACTAGGGATGTGCGGCTTGGACTTAATGAGAATCAATGCACACGAAAATATACACAAGTATATTAAATTAGTTTAATTCTGCAATGAACCAAAACATGTATTTTTTTCACATGCATAGATCTAATGCATGTAATAAAAAGTGTCTTTTTATCTTGGTTACTAATTAAAAAACTTGTCATGGCTTGATTCAGAACTTTCCAGGCATGTGAAGATGTTTTGCACAAATTGAAAGATTAAAATAACAAGAATACAGACCCTGCTCTATTTCATATACAGTATCTGACTATATATTTCAGAATACAGAGGCAAAACATGTTGGGAGCTTTTGAATGGACTTCTGGGTCCTTAAATATATGTTTGGCTCCTACTAAATCTATCCACTCTAAAATTTTGTATATATTTCTTACTTCTTGAATTACCTGAATTATCTGTTTTTGATAATTTTCAAGGCTCCTTTTTTGTTCATCCAACTTCTCCTAATAACTGCTAAAACTTTCCTATAACTTCTTCTATTGTTATATATCTAAATCAACTAAATCAAAAAATGGCTTTACAATGAGTAAATGTCAACCTCTAAGACTGAAGAATTAAGAAGTCGTCTGTGAAGAGTGCCTGCTCTGGATTCCATCTGCCTTAGAGTGACTTTCCCTATAAGGACCTGACACGTGTTAAAAGTAGGAACAATCATAAGCTAAAAGCATGATTGACCATGTCAATTTCTTTTTTATTTATTTTGGTAAAAAATATAGGATATTATTAAAGGACCACCATTAGAGAGAGAGTGAAAATAATGTGGGGAAAGTGTTTTTAATTTTAAAACTAATGCTGAATTCATGGTTATGATTAATAGAAGTAAGGCTATTTCTGCCCAAATCAGATTTCTTTCTGCCTAAATGAGTAATGAGGTATGCACCACACGGGAAGTAATGAATTTTAAGTATAATCAGGTGTAAAGACTTTCAATCAGGTAGTAGCTAAGTGATTTGTAACTATCACCAATAATAGTTTTGAGTAACGCCTGCGAGATGCATTCTGCGCAGGTGTTACTCACTTCTGCTATTACTAAACTGTTGAAGAATCGTGCAATTGCGCATGTGCAACACAGTCTTGCATGAGCAGTAGCTCACGATTTGCGCAGCCGCGTGCCATGTACATGCGCAGCAAAGCCGTGCAGAGTGCATATGCACTGCGCAGCCATGTGTAGTGCACAGGTGCTGGAAGGGAGGGAGAAGGGAGAGAGAGAGAGAGTGAGGGGTGAGAGTAAGGAGGCGGAGGGAGGGAGAGGGGAGATGAGGCAGAGAGAGAGAAGGAGGAGGAGAGATTGAGAAGGAGGGAGAGAGGAAGAGAGGAGGCAGATACAGAGAAGGAGGGGAGAGCGAGAGGGAGGGAAAAAGAGGAAGGGAAAGAGATAGAAGGAGGAGAGAGATAGAGGGAGGGAAAAAGAGGAAGGGAAAGAGGGAGAAGGAGGGAGGGGGGAAAACAGAGAGCACACAAAGAGCAGAGTGAGGGCACAGAGAAAGAGAGAGAGAGAGCACAAAGAGAGAGAGGACGCACAGAGAGAGAGGGTGCATAGAGAGAGAAACATTGCTCAGAGAAAGAGACTTTGCAGAGAGAGACAGAGGGTGCACAGAGAGAGGACGCACAGAGAGGGCGCACAGAGAGAGACAGCACAGAGAGAGACAGAACAGACAGTTAAATATAACATAAGATAAGATTCTTAGGTTATATAATAAAGCATGTATCAATGTAAGGGTAACTGTTGTTTTTAAATTGAATATGTGAACTAGTTATTTAAATATATATATATAACTTTAAATAGCTAGTTTACATAATTATCCAATATATATATATATATATATATATATATATATATATATATATATATAATATATTAAAATTAGTTTAACATTTATTTATACTTTCTAAAGCATAGTGCTGTAATGGAAAGTGTATGGTTTCATACATCTTTTTCATTAGTAAGTAATGTGGTCTTGTATTAAAGAGTGTTCAAAGTCAGATTTTTATAGTATGCTCTTTTTGAAAATTTGGCCTGTAAGGGCAAAATATATATTCAAAAAATGTTTGTATAAAAAAAAATGTGTGTACTAAAAACCTTTATGTAATACCATCATTAAGTAATTCAACAACATTTTCCATGCCCCTGTAGGCCACCAGAAGAGACTTGTTAATGTTGTGTTTATATTACTGTTTTTAGTGCCACAGCACCACTCTCCATACTTACACAGCATCTTAGTAACTTGCCTCCTGCGATTCCTCTCTTGCTGCAGCCTCACATTTTGGTAGCTATCTGCATCCCCCCCAGATCTAGCCTCTAGAACCTGCAGCACCTTCTCCTTCTTGAGTTGAAGACCGATGAGCAGGTATAGGATACTGATGGTGCACATAGGTAAGAAGAAGAAGAAGATGGTGGTAATCTGTATGACAAGGTTGTAAATCCAGCGTGGCCTCACCAGGGTGCAGACAGTAGAGCCAGGTACCATACCCTTGCCCACTATAAATATGTAGAAAATACCATGGAGACTTGTGTTGGGGACAGAGCAAAGTACAGATATGACCCACACAGTAATTATGACTCTTTTGGCATGGTTTCTGGTCACCACATACTTGGCCCTCAGAGGGTGCACCACTGCTATATACCTCTCCACACTCAGAGCAGTTACATTCAAGATGGAGGCAAAGCAGACAGTCTCAAAGAGCAGCGTTTTAAAGTAGCAGCCACTGCTTCCAAAGAGGAAAGGGTAGTTGCTCCATAGTTCATATAGTTCCAGAGGCATCCCTAGCAGAAGTACTAGTAGGTCAGAGATGGCCAAGCTGAACAGGTAGTAGTTAGTAGGGGTTCTCATGATTTTGTGTTTGATGATCACAATGCATGTTAAAGTATTTCCTATTCCACCAACCACAAAGATAAGGAGGTACACAATAGATATTGGAATGAAGTAGTTGGAGCTGCGTGGACCGAGATACTTGAAGAGCACATCATCATTTGTTAGATTACAGTCCTCAGATATAGTATAATTGGCATGTTGACTTTGGTTTATGGAGTCCAGTCTATCTAGGCTGCGTGGTAGATCCTTGTGATGATAAAGGCTGGAGCAGTCAATGATGTACGCAGACATTTCTTTCTTCTACACAAGTCTAGGACCTGCTCACTGTATCTGTTGGAAGAGACATATGTCAAATTATCATGTAAATGTTTCTAGAAAATTCTATAATTAGAAGGTAGACTTTCTGGGTATAATTTCAATAAAGTAAACTAAAGGCTGGTTTCAGTGGACAATAAAGATTTACATATGACAGGCAAACAGGATTGTATTTCATTGCTCCCACAAAGATGCACTTTGCATCTTTTCTATGTAACCCCTTCTCTGCCATGCACCAGCAGCCAACCTAAGTTCTTTGAAGTGCTAGTTTACTCAGAAGAGCTCATTACACCCAATCGGTCTTACTTTAAACATCCCAGAGGTGTAAATGTCTGTTCTGGACTGTTCTGGTCAATGACAGCTAACCTGTAGAAACAGATCTCTATGTATCATTATTAATGTAATTTAGTAAATAGGCATCTTACCAGGGTTTATCATTTGACATTTATTTTTCTGTTCTGTAATGTTTAAATTATTTTTGTGAATTTAATGTCTAAGTAATTCCAATCAAATGGACAGTTAAATAATAAACTCTAGGTAGCTCTAGTATATTTGCCACAAGTCCTAGCCAGTTAGCAGCAGCAATGTGACCTAAGCAGAGCACTACAAGTCATGTTGCTACTCCAGTATAATGGTTTAAAATATCTCCTATAACAAACATATATTTATTTCATTGTCGTACTATATGGTCTTCAGTGTGGGATCTCAAATATGCTATTGTTAAGCAGGGAAACAATTTTAATATAGAGTAAAGTGGACCTAAGAGGTGCACAGAAAATATTTCTATGAAAACACATATTAATAGCACAGATTATGACAAACAACTTTTCACTTTGTATAATTAAAAATATAGTTTACTAATTGATAATTATCAATTATAATTATCAGACACTCCTCTGGGTGTCTGATAACAGTATTGGCAAATTGTTACTCATCCTCTACATGTTCATCTATGCAAAGAGTGTTATATCATCTGGGGATTTTGAGGAATTTATAAACTTCTCAAGAGGATGATACCGTAACTTCTATGTTGATAAATGGTGCTCAAAGAAAACATGTTTAGTACAAAATAATGCCAATTTGTGTGCTTGATTAGTGTGTGTAAGGGGGATCTAAATGCATGAACTGATATTGTATGAATAATATATAGAACATTTGCATTTGAGAAACAGGCTGTCAGCTGAAATCTCAAGACAGGCAGCTAAATTATCAGGGTTTAGCTCACTATGCACACAATTCTTCCTTAATCTTTGCTGATTGTCTAGGATTACTCTGGCTGGTCTTTCTATTAAAGATTAACACAGCTAAAGACCTGCTATGGCTTTAATGTTATATACTTTACAGGTTGGAGAATTACAAATGATAGAATACCGCTGGAGAAAAATCTCTCATTTCCTTTCCTATGTAAATATTTTTACTTGGAATACATATATGACAATGAGAAATATTATTTCCAAATTTTACACTTTCAGTTGTTTCAAGATGAGCTCAACCATATCTAAATTAACATATAGAGCACCACACAGGAAAAGAGTGTATATCTTAAGAATTAAGTGTACTCAGAATGATCATTTATTTCCGTCCTGGATTACAGCGGAGGGTTTTTCAATCACCTTTCCACCAACCATAACATATACAGTGTCTTATCAAGAATTATTGAATGTTATTATATTCAGCAGGTCTCCTTTACGCAATGTATTGCTTCTCACTATCTGGGCACATAATTACTTCAAGAATTGGGCATATGGAGCCCTGAAGTAACACCTGTTGCTAGGGACTTGGCCTTAGAGACATCATGAGCAGAGGTCAGAATCATGGGCATCCACAGAAAATGTCCAGAGGGGAGCAAGGCAGGACTAAAATATCTGCATCATAATTATATCAATGTAGCTTTACAAATTGTTGTTTAGTTGTTCAGTTGTATCCAGCTCTCCATGACCCAATGGACAGCAGCACCCCAGTCACATCTGTCATCCACTGCCACTTAAGCTTAATCAAGTGCAAGCTTTATAAATACATATGAATAAAAAATAAACATTACAACAGGTAACATTTTTCTCTAATGTACTAAATAACTCGGATATTGTGCAATGCATTTCTTCAGAACAAGCCTAACATTTGATTGGTTACAGCTGCTTATATTTAGTACTATAAATGTTGGGCATCCATCTACAATAGACAGTGACTCTTGGTGGAGCAGTGTAGACAAGAGAGACATGACCTTCCCCTGGAGTAGGAGGGACTGTGGATGGAGTACCCTTTTGTGATATAAAGTGAAAGCGGTGGCTCTCATCCAGTCGAACCCAGTAGAGGGAGTTAACCCCTTCCCCTTCTGTGTTACCAGTACCATTTTGTTATTTTTTTTCCCTTTTTGTGTTTGTATTTTATATTTCATTTTGCTTCATAATTATTACCCACTCATTTTCTATACTCTCTTTTTTGAGTTATGAAGCTTTTTTTGGAGCTTTTTCAATGGCTGATTGAGAAAAAAAGCTAGAGGTAGAGCCCCCTACCCCCTCACCTGTCCCATCAGCATAGGCCTTACAGGGACTCAATGTCTGAGACCTTTGCCGAGACCCTCTCAATGGCAGCAGCTGATTTGTGGGAGGCAAGCCAACCCCCTCTCCAGTTGGAGTCCGGTACATTCTGCAGACAGGTTCCAAAAGAACTTTGAAGAATTGAGGGGCTGCTCCAGTTACATGGTTCAGCCTTCCCAACATAGCAGCCAGTTGGGTACTCCAGCTCCCAGCATGCTCAGCTCCAATATGGTGGTAGAACGAGGAGGCCAAAACGTATATCTGTGACTTGCGGTTTCTCCTGTTCACGGTAGAAATGCCTGGAATTTTGAGGCTGGATCACTCTTTGGAGTGAGACCAGACTGATATACTTCAGGATATTTCTCCCTGTGAAGGGCACACGTGAGGTAAAAGAGGCTACTCTTTGAGTAGGTAACCAGACCTATAGAACAAACCTACTGAGATGTTGTTTGTTCTCAGATGAGTACCTCTGACTTCTAGAATGGGGATGATGTCAAAGCAGACATTTTGGTCTATGGTCAGTAGTTCAGTTTTTATTTCTTTATGTCAAAGAGAGAGATGTCCAGATTTAGGTGTCACAGGTTCCACAGAAGCAGGTCCTATTCTTCTAGTAGCTGTGGGTCACAGTACACTTGCCATGGTGTTTGCTTCCATTACATTTTACCCAGGAATCTAGATATCAAGCCAGTTGCCGCTGGGACTCAAGTTTTGCTTCCTTCAATTGGGCCATTTGCAAGTGGGATGGGTGTTCCAACTTCAGCATTAATTGCCTGAAATGCCTAAAACTTCACAACAGCTTGTGGAGAGTAATGTTTGTAGTTCAGCTGCTTCTGTTCAGGCTATGGTGACAGATCAGTTGTTGCTAGTTTAGAAGTCCCTGTTGAATTGGTTTACAGGGCCACAAGTTGGGTTTCCTCTGTGGGTGCCTGGATCCAGACACTTACTAGTGGGCTCATTGGGTAGGGATATAATCATGGGTGTTATTACATCTTCTTCCCAGGTTTGTAGTGGCATTCAAGAACAGATCTCTACTGGAGGTAAGCACCCTAGGGGTGCAGTAATTTGGCATAAGTCTAGTTATTTGTGCTCCACTGGAAGTTTGGGTAAACACCAGATTGTATGTTAAAATTATCTATTTTTTTAATTGCTCTAATAATACCTAAAACATCTAAATTATTTGGTCTGTTTACAAACACACTGTGCTGTACCTACTGACTGTTCTATGATTATTAACTTATGCCGAACAATGTGGTGAAGGCTTGCTGAAGACAAATATTTATAGCAGCTTTTCCTTGAACTCAGGAATGCAGCATGCAGTTAACCCACAAATGACCTGATTAGGTAATTTCAGCATGCCATTCTTTGCACAGATGAATTTGTGAAGGTTAACTCTTTTTTTTGCATATGTTCAATGCACAGGAGCTGTTGCTGTGTGTCTGTCTGGGGGCTTGCCAGTGAGACATGTAAACAGAGATTTCATGTATTAATTTCTCAGTGAAAAAGGAACATATTTCAAAAATTCAGAAAGTATTTCAACATGCTTTTAGGAGATATTTACAGTGGTGTGCTCCAAATTGTTCTGTACTATGTGATGTACATACTCAGCCCTTTCAGAAGGGGTGGGTGGTCCTGTAGGTTTCTCAGCCATTTGTAAGGTCAGTTACTCCTTTAAATGGACAGTGTAGGTGGAGGCAGGATGCAGGTTCAAGAAGGGTCATCTAATCATTCAAAATTATTCAAATTGAATAATACCCCATCATAGTTGCTCTGTTTTTGTGGAAAATGGGCTTTAGAGACAAATCTATCATTTTTCACTCAGGTAATATGGCTGACATACAGGCCATTAACTCACAGTCTGCATCGGTCAGATTATGTTAGAATTTTAACATGTTAAAATGCTTGCAGCTTAATTTACATTTTAGAGAAAATCATGTACCTGGGCTGGATAATTGTATTGCTGATGCTTTGTCTTGATTGCAGTTGTACAAGTTTAGGATGCTATTTTTGTGCATTCTTTAATTTTATTTTATGTGACAGGGGCATTATTTTATATTTGGCTAGCCTTAACTTACAATATTACCTTAAATTAGACCCCACAAACAAATCACAGAAAAAATAATTAAAAACAGCTTAATATATTCATGAATCTAATTCCTCCATTCATGTTCCTCCTAATACATTCCCACACCTTTTATTTTCCCAACTGGAGGGATACATGATAACAACTGAACCAAAAATATGTTGTATAATTTAACTGTATACCCTATACAGGGAACATTACGTCTTAAGGACTTTTCGCAAACTCCCAACATCCATTATCTACTATATATAAATATTCATAAATAATTCTCACATTATTGCCAAAGTTCACCCCAGTACTCCAATATAGCTTGGAGGAATGGGGATGTAGGTGCAGGAAAATGCAATGAATAAGTCTGGATAACAAAAAAGGATGAAGAGTAAAAGAAGACATTAGAAGAAAAACGTTTTATTACAATTTGTGTTAATCGTAATTGGCAAATATATCAAGCAAAGAATGACAATGTTCATAATGTGTAAATGTATGTACTGTCTATGTCAATTCCTATACGTTTTACAACAAATATTATCAATGACATTTTTGCAATTTATAAAAAATGTAATAAGAAAAAAAATGGCATTAATTTATGTTTGGAAGATAGATTAACAACTAGCGTCTCTCTCTATCTCTCTCTCTCTCTCTCTCTCTATCTCTCTCTCTCTCTCTCTCTATATATATATATATATATATATATATATATATATATATATATATACATCTATTAAAATAAATTCATTTGATAAACACATATTTGTTCATTAAATGTATAAGAGGAGGGCTCTTGAGAGCACGCGACGAGAACCAGCCACCCGGAGTGCAAGGGGTGAGTGGGCCCAGGGGCGGGCAGCAGAGCCCAGGAACAGCACATGTGAAGGCAGTCCGGAGGAGCAGAGGCTGGGGAGGAGAAGGGGAACGCGCAAAGGCTGGGAACACAGGAGGGGGGCAGCCAGTTAGGCATCCAACCCACCCCAGTAATAAGGGTAAAAGGCCGCAGGGGACCCCAAACATCAAATCCCATCAAACCCCACGATACCTGCACATCAGCCAGACTCCAGCAGGAACAATCCCTCTGGGAGAGTTTCCCGCCAAGAGGATAGGAGGCCATCTTGGAGCACAGAATTAGCAGAGGGTGAGTGATACAGGCACCCCACGGACACTAAAAACAAGACACTGGGCCCCTCACTAATACAGCTTCTATGATAGCAATTTTCCAACATAGAAAGCAAAGACAGCTTAAAGAGCAGAGGGGCAGCAGGAGAAGGGACCCCAGGAACCATCTAGGGGTCAAAGAAAAGAAAAATCACAGTAAAGGCTGCTGCCAATAAGCAGGGCTCTCTCCCCACCTCACAAGAAGCCCTGAAGGAGCTGAGGGGCTCCAAGAGGGCCTAAACAAATCCAGGCAGGCTATCCATCTTATCTGAGGTGGGGACACATGAACTAACCTTCCTCTCATGCCACATACAGGTGGTGGCGGCCATTTTGTTCCCTAGAGTGGGGGAAACTGAGCACAATTATCCAACCTGGAGGGGTGCAGGGCCCCTTGTCCACCGGGAAGTTGCAAGACTATTTAAAAGGGCCCTGAACTGAACTAGGCCAAGCACCCTTGGCACAGCATAAGGAGAGCTTTTACAGTGCCCTGTGGCTTCAAACGGGAGCTGGTTAAATGCAGGTTAAACACCCTCCACAGAGCATACATACTGAACTGATATCCATAGCTATGTTAAACTAACAAGAAGGAGGAGGCCTTGCCTGGGAGGACACAGCGCAGCTATACAGTACGACAATGTATTAACCTAAAAGAAAGGGATAAGAACATGGGAATCCCCGCTACAGACAACTAAGCCTCATGCCTCAGGAATCGGACTAACAACGGCACCCCAGTGAATTACAAATGATAACCTGCATGGAAAATGAAGGGTAAATCACGCAAGAGCTCGGCAGCTAAAGGAATTCCAGAACACTTCCAAACGCTCCCAAAACGTCAACCCTCGCCCCAGAGCCCCGCTGCAGATCTATCTGACAATTCAGACATGGAGGGAGGACAGAAGAATACTCTACAGGAGCCGGAGATGATAGACAAGATTATCACAAGATTTGAAATCTTACTAAAGACCCAACTTTCCCAGGCCGTGCAGGACTTTAAGAAAGAAATCCAAGAGCTGGGACAGAGAACCCATATTCTAGAGAACCTCACGGACCAATTGGTCTCAACTCAAGGGCAGGACAGGAAAGATATCTCGGCTAATTCTGCCAGAATCACCCTCCTGGAAAACAAACTGGAGGATATTGAAAATCGGTCCCGCAGAAATAACATTCGATTTAGAGGGATCGACAAACGGGTAACTAACCTGGTACCCTACATCAAGGAGGTTGTTCGGTCCTTGCTGTCGGAAGGAGAAGATGAAGAGATTGAAATTGAAAGAGCTCATAGAGCCTTGGGAGCATCCGTCAACCAGAGTCTACCAAGAGACACTATAGTCCGATTCCTCCGACAAAGAACAAGGGACAATATCCTTTCTGCTGCCAGAAATACGCCACAGGTGGTTGGCCCAGATGGATCCCAACTTCAGATTTTTGCGGATATTGCCCCATCCACTCTGCTCAAACGCAGGGAAATGAAACCAGCTTTAAATGTTCTTATAAAGAACAAGATCACGTACAAATGGGGTTTCCCATTCCGCTTATTGTTCCAAGCCGGAGGAGCCACTTATTCTGCTGTCTCTTTGGATGACTGCCAAAAACACTTGATCCAGCTCAAACTGGCCACCAGCGAAGAGTTTCGTGTACATCGAGCAGAGAGGCCAAAAGACAGACCATCAAGGCAGTGGACAGATATGCCGGTTCACAAAAAACAAAGAAACCAAAGAGAGACTGCATGCTCGCTACAATCCGAGCCTGGGACCTCCGGCAGACTCACCCCAAACACTCCCCCCTTACCGGTGGATGAAGGGTGAACTTTAGCAATATTTAGAAATGTGAGAAATATTAAATCAACGTACAAAAGGTTTAACATTGGTTAGTAAGTCTAACAGTGTATACAAATGTCATTGTATATTGTGAGCTGAAACACATACGTTTAGAGATTACCCTAGAGAAAAAAAATGGCATTAATTTATGTTTGGAAGATAGATTAACAACTAGCGTCTCTCTCTATCTCTCTCTCTCTCTCTCTCTCTCTCTCTATCTCTCTCTCTCTCTCTCTCTCTCTCTCTCTCTATATATATATATATATATATATATATATACATCTATTAAAATAAATTAATTTGATAAACACATATTTGTTCATTAAATGTATAAGAGGAGGGCTCTTGAGAGCACGCGACGAGAACCAGCCACCCGGAGTGCAAGGGGTGAGTGGGCCCAGGGGCGGGCAGCAGAGCCCAGGAACAGCACATGTGAAGGCAGTCCGGAGGAGCAGAGGCTGGGGAGGAGAAGGGGAACGCGCAAAGGCTGGGAACACAGGAGGGGGGCAGCCAGTTAGGCATCCAACCCACCCCAGTAATAAGGGTAAAAGGCCGCAGGGGACCCCAAACATCAAATCCCATCAAACCCCACGATACCTGCACATCAGCCAGACTCCAGCAGGAACAATCCCTCTGGGAGAGTTTCCCGCCAAGAGGATAGGAGGCCATCTTGGAGCACAGAATTAGCAGAGGGTGAGTGATACAGGCACCCCACGGACACTAAAAGCAAGACACTGGGCCCCTCACTAATACAGCTTCTATGATAGCAATTTTCCAACATAGAAAGCAAAGACAGCTTAAAGAGCAGAGGGGCAGCAGGAGAAGGGACCCCAGGAACCATCTAGGGGTCAAAGAAAAGAAAAATCACAGTAAAGGCTGCTGCCAATAAGCAGGGCTCTCTCCCCACCTCACAAGAAGCCCTGAAGGAGCTGAGGGGCTCCAAGAGGGCCTAAACAAATCCAGGCAGGCTATCCATCTTATCTGAGGTGGGGACACATGAACTAACCTTCCTCTCATGCCACATACAGGTGGTGGCGGCCATTTTGTTCCCTAGAGTGGGGGAAACTGAGCACAATTATCCAACCTGGAGGGGTGCAGGGCCCCTTGTCCACCGGGAAGTTGCAAGACTATTTAAAAGGGCCCTGAACTGAACTAGGCCAAGCACCCTTGGCACAGCATAAGGAGAGCTTTTACAGTGCCCTGTGGCTTCAAACGGGAGCTGGTTAAATGCAGGTTAAACACCCTCCACAGAGCATACATACTGAACTGATATCCATAGCTATGTTAAACTAACAAGAAGGAGGAGGCCTTGCCTGGGAGGACACAGCGCAGCTATACAGTACGACAATGTATTAACCTAAAAGAAAGGGATAAGAACATGGGAATCCCCGCTACAGACAACTAAGCCTCATGCCTCAGGAATCGGACTAACAACGGCACCCCAGTGAATTACAAATGATAACCTGCATGGAAAATGAAGGGTAAATCACGCAAGAGCTCGGCAGCTAAAGGAATTCCAGAACACTTCCAAACGCTCCCAAAACGTCAACCCTCGCCCCAGAGCCCCGCTGCAGATCTATCTGACAATTCAGACATGGAGGGAGGACAGAAGAATACTCTACAGGAGCCGGAGATGATAGACAAGATTATCACAAAATTTGAAATCTTACTAAAGACCCAACTTTCCCAGGCCGTGCAGGACTTTAAGAAAGAAATCCAAGAGCTGGGACAGAGAACCCATATTCTAGAGAACCTCACGGACCAATTGGTCTCAACTCAAGGGCAGGACAGGAAAGATATCTCGGCTAATTCTGCCAGAATCACCCTCCTGGAAAACAAACTGGAGGATATTGAAAATCGGTCCCGCAGAAATAACATTCGATTTAGAGGGATCGACAAACGGGTAACTAACCTGGTACCCTACATCAAGGAGGTTGTTCGGTCCTTGCTGTCGGAAGGAGAAGATGAAGAGATTGAAATTGAAAGAGCTCATAGAGCCTTGGGAGCATCCGTCAACCAGAGTCTACCAAGAGACACTATAGTCCGATTCCTCCGACAAAGAACAAGGGACAATATCCTTTCTGCTGCCAGAAATACGCCACAGGTGGTTGGCCCAGATGGATCCCAACTTCAGATTTTTGCGGATATTGCCCCATCCACTCTGCTCAAACGCAGGGAAATGAAACCAGCTTTAAATGTTCTTATAAAGAACAAGATCACGTACAAATGGGGTTTCCCATTCCGCTTATTGTTCCAAGCCGGAGGAGCCACTTATTCTGCTGTCTCTTTGGATGACTGCCAAAAACACTTGATCCAGCTCAAACTGGCCACCAGCGAAGAGTTTCGTGTACATCGAGCAGAGAGGCCAAAAGACAGACCATCAAGGCAGTGGACAGATATGCCGGTTCACAAAAAACAAAGAAACCAAAGAGAGACTGCATGCTCGCTACAATCCGAGCCTGGGACCTCCGGCAGACTCACCCCAAACACTCCCCCCTTACCGGTGGATGAAGGGTGAACTTTAGCAATATTTAGAAATGTGAGAAATATTAAATCAACGTACAAAAGGTTTAACATTGGTTAGTAAGTCTAACAGTGTATACAAATGTCATTGTATATTGTGAGCTGAAACACATACGTTTAGAGATTACCCTAGAGAAGAGCGAGCTCTTGCCAAAAAGTTTATAGTTCTAAATACATTTTCTTCTTACATTGCTGGTGTTTTCCCAGGTACAGGCCTAGTCCAGGGTTGTTGTTTGGTAAGGTAAAGTTATTACTTGCCCATTAAGGAACTGCTCGAAGGTATACTTTTTCCTCATACTAGGGACTGGGAGAGGACAATTTTCCCTCTCCACCCTAGGCACTTAGGTGCAATCGGTAAAGTTTAATGAGGATCACTGTCTTTGAAATGTTCTCAGGTTATCTTCATCTGTTTTTCTGTTATGTCTTATTATTTAATTACTGTTTTACTAGCTTGCTGGCTGTTCTTTATTCTCCATTCCTGAAAGTAAAACAACCCAAAGGTAATCCCATCAGGTTAGAAAACAACCGTCCCTCAGACGATAGACTCCCAGGGGGTATTCCCGCCGGGTCAGGAAGCGGTCCACTCTCCCAGCATATCTCTCCAGGCCTCAAGGCTATAAGGACTCTTCCTCTGGATTGGGGTAAGTCAAAATATCACTGCACTACTCCACACACATGGCAGAAAATCTGAATAATTTAGATATAATATTCCTATCACACAATGTCAAAGGTTTTAACTCACCATTTAAACGTCGCAAGGCCTTTCTATCCTATAAAGATAGTAACCCCTCTGTCATATTCATGCAGGAAACCCACTTTGTCCACAATAACCACCCAAATTTTCTCCACAAGAACTACCCAACGGTTTTCCTAGCCAACCAAAGAACTAAAAAAGGAGGGGCGGCTATACTCCTTCACAGGAACTTCCCTTTTACTCTAGAACACAGACAGACAGATCCGGCAGGTAGTTTTGTAATAATAACAGGACTAATACAGGGCATTAAGACAACCCTTGTCTCTATTTACGCCCCCACAACTAACCCACATCAAACGGTAATAAATGTGCTAAAAATACTAGACAAGCCAGGGCTCGGAAAAATAATAATAGGGGGGGACCTGAATCTGGTGATGGACCAGACGCAAGATAGGACGGGGAAGGGGGGTCAAGAGAGGTTCACCAAGAAAATAAAGATAATTAAACGCTTACTCCTTAAGTTAAACTTAACAGACGTCTGGAGGGAAACACACCCTACGGCTAAGGAATATTCCTTTTTCTCCCAAGTACATAATACCTATTCCAGGATAGACTACATATTTGCATATTCCTCACTTTTAGACCAGGTAAAGAGATCAGAACATACCCCCTGTACATGGTCTGATCATGCCGCCGTAAAGATGGCACTGAGCTGGGCTACAGGGGAGAGGCCCATACTCTCATGGAGACTGAACGAACGAATTCTAGCTAACCCAGAGGTCAAAAACCAAATTTCCCAAGATCTGGATCTTTTTTTCCAGATTAATCTCACCCCAGAAGTAAGGGCAAGTATTGTATGGGCCACACACAAGGCCTATATCAGGGGATCCCTTATTAAAATCGCCTCTCACCAGAAAAAACAAAGAAAAGCTAAAGAAATTGAACTTCAAGCAGAACTAACAAGACTAGAAAAACTAAACCAATCCAAGCCGGACTCCAAAAACAGACAGGCAATTGAAAAGGTTAGGACGGATCTAGACGCGGTCCTTTCAGACCAAACTGAGAAAGCCTTAAGGTGGACTCAGCAAAAATTCTTCGACAAAGCAAATAAACCGGGCCCACTCCTAGCCAAAAAGTTACAATAAAAAAATACACAGAATAAAATACACCAAATAAAAACACGGGAGGGCGAGCTCACAGCAAACCCAAGTAAAATTAAGTCTACCTTCACCAATTACTTTAACTCCCTCTATGAAGGATCCCCATCTCTCAACCGTAATGAGATGAAATCATTTCTCAATTCAATTGATCTCCCCACCATAACGGGGGAAGAACTGGGAGCCCTTAACGCCCCAATAGTGCTAGATGAGGTGCGTAAAACGGTTCACAAACTTAAAGAGGGTAAAGCTCCGGGACCAGACGGTTTTACCAATAACTATTATAAAACATTTATAGAAACGTTGGGACCACACCTAGTTACACTCTTTAACAACATTTTAGCAGGAGAAAAAATACCCGCAGAGCTTAACACTGCTGAAATTGTTCTATTCCCCAAGGAAGGGAGGGATCCCCTAGAAATGAAAAACTACAGGCCAATCTCACTCCTAAATTGTGACATGAAAATTCTATCCAAAATCATGGCAGACAGACTAGCTTCTTTCTTGCCAAGGCTGATTCATAATGATCAGGTAGGCTTTGTAGCCCACAGACAAGCGGGAGACAATATAAGGAAAGTCCTTAACCTCATACACGAAGCCAAAATCTCCAAAACCCCTACATGTCTTATGGCCTTTGATATAGAAAAGGCTTTCGACTCTCTAGAATGGCCTTATCTATTCGCGACCCTAAATAAATTTGGTATCAGTGGACAATTCATTAACCTACTGAAATCTTTCTATAGCTCCCCTTCGGCGAAACTGAAACTCCCAGGTCCTGTGACTCCGAATATAGAAATAGGAAGGGGGACTAGGCAAGGATGCCCGCTATCGCCCTTACTTTTCGCTATGGCTATGGAACCCCTAGCCAGGGAAATCAGGGCAAATTTGGAGATCTCCGGAATTAAGGTGGGACATCACCACTTCAAGATTTGCATGTTCGCAGACGATCTACTATGCGTAGTAACCAACCCAACTAACTCAGTTCCGGAACTCATTAAAACACTGGAAAAGTTTGGCCGACTATCGGGCCTTAAACAAAACTTAGAGAAAACAAAGACCCTGGCCATAGATGTTCCGGCAACAGAAAAAAATAGTCTACATGATAAGTATAAATTTAATTGGGACATAAAATACATAAACTACCTAGGAATAAGGTTAACGGCAAACCTGGGGGATCTTTACAATGAGAACTATTCTAAACTACTAAAAACCCTGATTACAGATTTAGGTAGATGGACAAAATTTCGCCTCTCCTGGGTGGGGAGAATTAACACAATAAAAATGAACATTTTACCCAGACTCCTCTACCTGTTTAGAACCCTCCCGATCCCGGTGAGAAATAAAGAATGGTCTAATTTCCAAAGGCAGATCTTTAGATTCATTTGGAACCAGGGCCCATCAAGAATCGCGAAAAGAATCATGTATCTGCACAAACTAGATGGAGGATTATCCTGCCCTAACTTTAAACTTTATTACAAGGCCGCTCAATTATCCTGGTTGCCAATCGCCCATTCCGTGTCACATCAACCAGCGTGGGTTTATATAGAAAACCAATCAATGAGACCATTGACTTGGGACACAATTATGTGGCTTCCAGATATTCCCCCCAAATTGAGAAATATTCCCAATCCTATGATAAAACACACGCTCACATGCTGGAAATGGGCCCACACACACACGAAATTATTTCCCAAACCTTCTTACATGATCTCACTCCTTAATCACCCTCAGATGTCAGTTGGCCTAAACTTGGCTTCCCAACACTGGTGGAGGAGCAAAAAACTAGATAGGCTGGGAGAGTGGATTGAGAAGGGGCAAATTATCTCGTTTGAAAAATTAAGGGACAAACACGATCTACCCTTGACAGAACACTACAATTTCTGCAGGCTTAAACATCTCGTATTAACCTTGTTAGAGTACCATACAATTCCGGAAATGAACTGGCTATCAAAAATGTGCCAAGTGGCACCTCTAACGAAAGGCACCCTAGGGATGCTTTACAAAACATTTAATGCCAGACCGGTAGGTCTCAAATTTAAACACATGGTAGACTGGGAATCTGACATGAATACGGATTGGGATTTAGGTAAATGGAGGATAGCTTGGTCCAACATCTATAGGGGCTCCTTGAACTATAGCATTCTAGAAACTGCCATCAAGGTGCTACACAGAGTATACATAACCCCGGAAAAGCTTGCTAAATGGAAAAAGTCAGAAAACCACTTGTGCTTTAGGGGATGCCAGGTAGTTGGGACATTTCCCCATATATGGTGGTCCTGCCCCAAAGTAGCAAAGATATGGGACCTGGTTTCGGAACTAGCCTCGGACTTATTCCGTACCCAGGTGGACAAGTCTATAGACAACATGCTGCTGGGGATCCCCTTTAACACCCTTACACCTCCCCAAAACAGGCTGCTGCAATACATAACCCTGGCAACCAAGAGCCATATTGCTAAATCCTGGAAATCCAGTAACCTAAACTTCCAGCAGATTAAACACAAGATAAATTATATTGCCATCAACGAAAGAATCACCCACCTACTGGATGACTCTATGGACAACTTCAGGAAAATATGGGGCCCGGGGTTCCATGGGACCTCTGGGGCTGTGATGAGCACCGTCCTTGGGAAGGTGTGCAGCTACCCAGGGTTAATGATTACATGTTTATGTTAATAAAGCTGTGGCCTGATTATACCCATCCCAGTTTCTGTGTCCGTTATTGGGGTAGAAGGTTGGATGGTCTCTGGGCAGACCAGGTCATCCATGCACAGGTCATGGGAGCCCCGGGAGACTGCCTAGGAACTAGGGGCTTTTGACCTGGCTGAGTGCCAGGGGAGTCATTGGCTGTTATGAATAGGAGGTGTGGTTAGGGAGGTCATAAAGAGGCTAGTTTCCCGCCCTAGGGGTCATAGAGAGTGGGATTAGCTCCCTCCCTCCCTCCCTTAATGTGGTTTATTGTTATGTGTTATGCATTGTGTTACATTGTCACAGCTTTGGCGGGGGTGCGGCATCACCTTAGGGCGGAGCTCATTAGCGGGTAAGGTATCCGGTTTAAGCCGAGGCCAGAGGTCGATTGGGCACGGGGTTCCATGGGACTGTGATGAGCTCCGTCCTTGGGAAGGTGTGCAGCTACCCAGGGTTAATGATTACATGTTTATGTTAATAAAGCTGTCGCCTGATTATACCCATCCCAGTTTCCAAGTGTCCGTTATTGGGGTAGAAGGTTGGGTGGTCTCTGTGCGTACCAGGTCATCCATGCACAGGTCTAATGACCTACTAATGAAAGCATTTTTTTAAACTCACTTTGCACTAGACCAACGTACTCTGCTTTAAAAACTATGTGTAAAAGCTAAACTAAATTTAAGTTTTTTTAACTATATATGTTCGTATTGAATAACCAAGGGAACTGTGAGCTAATTATTTAAATATTTAAATATATATATATATATATATATATATATATATATGTTTACCAAATTTTTCACATAATTATTATTTACATAAACAAAAAACACAAGACAACAGTACCTCATGCTGACATATGCTTTAATATATAACAAAAAATATATATGTCTAATTTTTAAAACAGTAAAGAAATATCTTTCTTTGAGTGGCATTAAACTTAGGATCTTTAGTTCTACAAGTAGCTGGACTACTGAGATATTTCACCAGCTATTGAATTTGCTGCTAGAATATATCTAAGAAGTTAGTTACAATGAGTCAATCACTGCTTGATTCAATTACTGAAAGCTTCTGCACCTGAATCTAATTAATTAATCATTGTTCCGCGCGGTACAGAGCCCATTACTCATTCAGACACAGTTAACTCAATGAATCAGCAAGACATCAGCTGATCATAACTCCAACAATTCAGCATCAATTTTCAAAATTAAAACACTTTTAATGGTGCTGAGAACATAAAGGTGACTTTGGTGGTCGTTTAATTATTTTATCCTCCACCAATTAAAAATGTTGTAAAATATACACTCACATCTAAAAAGCCCTCAGAGTAACAGCTTCTCACTTTTTTCCATTTCTTCCTCGTGATAGCTGCCATACTGCACAATTGTTACCTAAAGCCACACCCACAAGGGAGTGGCTTCATATTAGCAATCTCTCAGTTTGCTAATAAGCACCAGTAACGTGTGCCTAGCCATCATACAAACAATTGTCTTTTTTCTTGAACTGCATTGGTCTTTTAATATGGACACAATAAAGTGTTACCTCAGTGGTAAAGTTGGCAATAAAACCGAACATATAAAACTGAATTCCGTGAATGGAACTTCAAATTTATCAAAAAGCTAATAAATGTAATTCTTCTGACAACCGATATTTTTTTTTGTACCTTGTCCTCTCTGGTGTTATTTTTTACAGTACTTTGTAAAATCCAAAGATAAATAGTAAAAAGATCTGTTTATTCTCTGTTAAAAACAGAGAAAACACATTATACACTATAAATATCAGGGTGTAGATATAGAGAACCAGTGCTCAATTGGAAATGTTCATTTACTGTACTAGAGATGTACAGTAATTGTTTCCTACATGGGGTTGCCCAGGGATAGGAGGCAATTTTAATGATACACTGAGCAGAAAATATAGTATTGCGAAATGTACACATGTGAACTCACCCTCTCTCTTCTCGGCAAAACACACAAGGATCTCTCTGCTGTCTGTAATGGTAATGTGCACAGCCATCTGTCTTAGTTATGTATAGAGATATCTCGCTTTCTCTCTGTAAAATACATAGCAATCTATCCTGCCTGCAAGGAACGCACCTCAGTATATTCCTAGTAACACACACACACAACTACCTCTCCTCTCCATAGAGTACACATTTACCTCTGTCCTTCTATTACCACCCACAGCCATCGCTCCTCTGTCTGTAATCTCTGTATCTACCTCCTCTCTCTCTGTAATATACACAAATATCTCTCCTATATCTGTAATATTTTTATCTACCTCCTCTCTCTCTATAATATACACATCTATTGCTCCTCTATCTGTAATCTCTGTATCTAACTTCTCTCTCTCTCTAATATATACAGCCATCTCTCCTCTACCTGTTATCTCTGTATCTACCTTCTCTCTCTCTATAATATACACAGCCATCGCTCCTCTATCTGTAAAATCTGTATCTACCTCCTCTCTCTCTGTAATATACACAGCCATCGCTCCTCTATCTGTAATCTCTGTATCTACCTCCTCTCTCTCTGTAATATACACAGCCACCGCTCCTCTATCTGTAATCTCTGTATCTACCTCCTCTCTCTCTATAATATACACATCTATTGCTCCTCTATCTGTAATCTCTGTATCTAACTTCTCTCTCTCTCTAATATATACAGCCATCTCTCCTCTACCTGTTATCTCTGTATCTACCTTCTCTCTCTCTATAATATACACAGCCATCGCTCCTCTATCTGTAAAATCTGTATCTACCTCCTCTCTCTCTGTAATATACACAGCCATCGCTCCTCTATCTGTAATCTCTGTATCTACCTCCTCTCTCTCTGTAATATACACAGCCACCGCTCCTCTATATGTAATCTCTGTATCTACCTCCTCTCTCTCTATAATATACACATCTATTGCTCCTCTATCTGTAATCTCTGTATCTAACTTCTCTCTCTCTCTAATATATACAGCCATCTCTCCTCTACCTGTTATCTCTGTATCTACCTTCTCTCTCTCTATAATATACACAGCCATCGCTCCTCTATCTGTAAAATCTGTATCTACCTCCTCTCTCTCTGTAATATACACAGCCATCGCTCCTCTATCTGTAATCTCTGTATCTACCTCCTCTCTCTCTGTAATATACACAGCCACCGCTCCTCTATCTGTAATCTCTGTATCTACCTCCTCTCTCTCTATAATATACACAAATATCGCTCCTCTATCTGTAATCTCTGTATCTAACTTCTCTCTCTCTATAATATACAAAGCTATCGCTCCTCTACTTGTAATCTCTGTATCAACCTCCTCTCTCTCTGTAATATACACAGATATCGCTCCTCTATCTGTAATCTCTGTATCTACCTCCTCTCTCTCTATAATATACACAGATATCGCTCCTCTATCTGTAATCTCTGTATCTACCTCCTCTATCTCTCTAATATACACAGCTATCGCTCCTCTATCTGTAATCTCTGCATCTACCTCCTCTCTCTCTATAATATACACAGCTATCGCTCCTCTATCTGTAATCTCTGTATCTACCTCCTCTCTCTCTATAATATACACAGATATCGCTCCTCTATCTGTAATCTCTGTATCTACCTTCTCTATCTCTCTAATATACACAGCTATCGCTCCTCTATCTGTAATCTCTGCATCTACCTGCACTCTCTCTCTATAATATACACAGATATCGCTCCTCTATCTGTAATCTCTGTACCTACCTTCTCTATCTCTCTAATATACACAGATATCGCTCCTCTATCTGTAATCTCTGTATCTACCTCCTCTCTCTCTAATATACACAGACATCGCTCCTCTATCTGTAATCTCTGTATCTACCTCCACTCTCTCTCTCTAATATACACAGCTATCGCTCCTCTATCTGTAATCTCTGTATCTACATCCTCTCTCTCTATAATATACACAGATATCGCTCCTCTATCTGTAATCTCTGTATCTACCTTCTCTATCTCTCTAATATACACAGACATCGCTCCTCTATCTGTAATCTCTGTATCTACCTCCACTCTCTCTCTCTAATATACACAGATATCGCTCCTCTATCTGTAATCTCTGTATCTACATCCTCTCTCTCTATAATATACACAGATATCGCTCCTCTATCTGTAATCTCTGTATCTACCTCCTCTCTCTATAATATACACAGCTATCGCTCCTCTATCTGTAATCTCTGTATCTACCTCCTCTCTCTATAATATACACAGCTATCGCACCTCTATCTGTAATCTCTGTATCTACCTCCTCTCTCTCTATAATATACACAGATATCGCTCCTCTATCTGTAATCTCTGTATCTACCTCCTCTCTCTATAATATACACAGCTATCGCTCCTCTATCTGTAATCTCTGTATCTACCTCCTCTCTCTATAATATACACAGCTATCGCTCCTCTATCTGTAATCTCTGTATCTACCTCCTCTCTCTATAATATACACAGACATCGCTCCTCTATCTGTAATCTCTGCATCTACCTCCACTCTCTCTCTGTAATATACACAGACATCGCTCCTCTATCTGTAATCTCTATATCTACCTCCTCTATCTCTATAATATACACAGCTATCGCTCCTCTATCTGTAATCTCTGTATCTACCTCCTCTCTCTATAATATACACAGCTATCGCTCCTCTATCTGTAATCTCTGTATCTACCTCCTCTCTCTATAATATACACAGCTATCGCTCCTCTATCTGTAATCTCTGCATCTACCTCCACTCTCTCTCTATAATATACACAGCTATCGCTCCTCTATCTGTAATCTCTGTATCTACCTCCTCTCTCTATAATATACACAGACATCGCTCCTCTATCTGTAATCTCTGCATCTACCTCCACTCTCTCTCTGTAATATACACAGACATCGCTCCTCTATCTGTAATCTCTGTATCTACCTCCTCTCTCTCTATAATATACACAGATATCGCACCTCTATCTGTAATCTCTGTATCTACCTCCTCTCTCTATAATATACACAAATATCTCTCCTCTATCTGTAATCTCTGTATCTACCTCCTCTCTCTCTCTCTATAATATACACAGCTATCGCTCCTCTATCTGTAATCTCTGTATCTACCTCCTCTATCTCTCTAATATACACAGCTATCGCTCCTCTATCTGTAATCTCTGTATCTACCTCCTCTATCTCTCTAATATACACAGCTATCGCTCCTCTATCTGTAATCTCTGTATCTACCTCCTCTCTCTCTATAATATACACAGATATCGCTCCTCTATCTGTAATCTCTGTATCTACCTCCTCTCTCTCTCTAATATACACAGACATCGCTCCTCTATCTGTAATCTCTGCATCTACCTCCACTCTCTCTCTGTAATATACACAGACATCGCTCCTCTATCTGTAATCTCTGTATCTACCTCCTCTCTCTCTCTCTATAATATACACAGCTATCGCTCCTCTATCTGTAATCTCTGTATCTACCTCCTCTATCTCTCTAATATACACAGACATCGCTCCTCTATCTGTAATCTCTGTATCTACCTCCTCTATCTCTCTAATATACACAGACATCGCTCCTCTATCTGTAATCTCTGTATCTACCTCCTCTCTCTATAATATACACAGCTATCGCACCTCTATCTGTAATCTCTGTATCTACCTCCTCTCTCTATAATATACACAGCTATCGCTCCTCTATCTGTAATCTCTGTATCTACCTCCTCTCTCTATAATATACACAGCTATCGCTCCTCTATCTGTAATCTCTGTATCTACCTCCTCTCTCTATAATATACACAGCTATCGCACCTCTATCTGTAATCTCTGTATCTACCTCCTCTCTCTATAATATACACAGCTATCGCTCCTCTATCTGTAATCTCTGTATCTACCTCCTCTCTCTATAATATACACAGCTATCGCTCCTCTATCTGTAATCTCTGTATCTACCTCCTCTCTCTATAATATACACAGCTATCGCTCCTCTATCTGTAATCTCTGTATCTACCTCCTCTCTCTATAATATACACAGCTATCGCTCCTCTATCTGTAATCTCTGCATCTACCTCCACTCTCTCTCTATAATATACACAGCTATCGCTCCTCTATCTGTAATCTCTGTATCTACCTCCTCTCTCTATAATATACACAGACATCGCTCCTCTATCTGTAATCTCTGCATCTACCTCCACTCTCTCTCTGTAATATACACAGACATCGCTCCTCTATCTGTAATCTCTGTATCTACCTCCTCTCTCTCTATAATATACACAAATATCTCTCCTCTATCTGTAATCTCTGTATCTACCTCCTCTCTCTCTCTCTATAATATACACAGCTATCGCTCCTCTATCTGTAATCTCTGTATCTACCTCCTCTATCTCTCTAATATACACAGCTATCGCTCCTCTATCTGTAATCTCTGTATCTACCTCCTCTCTCTCTATAATATACACAGATATCGCTCCTCTATCTGTAATCTCTGTATCTACCTCCTCTCTCTCTCTAATATACACAGACATCGCTCCTCTATCTGTAATCTCTGCATCTACCTCCACTCTCTCTCTGTAATATACACAGACATCGCTCCTCTATCTGTAATCTCTGTATCTACCTCCTCTCTCTCTCTCTATAATATACACAGCTATCGCTCCTCTATCTGTAATCTCTGTATCTACCTCCTTTCTCTCTATAATATACACAGACATCGCTCCTCTATCTGTAATCTCTGTATCTACCTCCTCTATCTCTCTAATATACACAGACATCGCTCCTCTATCTGTAATCTCTGTATCTACCTCCTCTATCTCTCTAATATACACAGCTATCGCTCCTCTATCTGTAATCTCTGTATCTACCTCCTCTATCTCTCTAATATACACAGATATCGCTCCTCTATCTGTAATCTCTGTATCTACCTCCTCTCTCTCTATAATATACACAGATATCGCTCCTCTATCTGTAATCTCTGTATCTACCTCCTCTCTCTCTATAATATATACAGCTATCGCACCTCTATCTGTAATCTCTGTATCTACCTCCTCTCTCTATAATATACACAGCTATCGCTCCTCTATCTGTAATCTCTGTATCTACCTCCTCTCTCTCTCTCTATAATATACACAGCTATCGCTCCTCTATCTGTAATCTCTGTATCTACCTCCTCTATCTCTCTAATATACACAGCTATCGCTCCTCTATCTGTAATCTCTGTATCTACCTCCTCTATCTCTCTAATATACACAGCTATCGCTCCTCTATCTGTAATCTCTGTATCTACCTCCTCTCTCTCTATAATATACACAGATATCGCTCCTCTATCTGTAATCTCTGTATCTACCTCCTCTCTCTCTCTAATATACACAGACATCGCTCCTCTATCTGTAATCTCTGCATCTACCTCCACTCTCTCTCTGTAATATACACAGACATCGCTCCTCTATCTGTAATCTCTGTATCTACCTCCTCTCTCTCTCTCTATAATATACACAGCTATCGCTCCTCTATCTGTAATCTCTGTATCTACCTCCTCTATCTCTCTAATATACACAGACATCGCTCCTCTATCTGTAATCTCTGTATCTACCTCCTCTATCTCTCTAATATACACAGACATCGCTCCTCTATCTGTAATCTCTGTATCTACCTCCTCTATCTCTCTAATATACACAGCTATCGCTCCTCTATCTGTAATCTCTGTATCTACCTCCTCTATCTCTCTAATATACACAGATATCGCTCCTCTATCTGTAATCTCTGTATCTACCTCCTCTCTCTCTATAATATACACAGATATCGCTCCTCTATCTGTAATCTCTGTATCTACCTCCTCTCTCTCTATAATATATACAGCTATCGCACCTCTATCTGTAATCTCTGTATCTACCTCCTCTCTCTATAATATACACAGCTATCGCTCCTCTATCTGTAATCTCTGTATCTACCTCCTCTCTCTCTATATAATATATACAGCTATTGCTCATCTATCTGTAATCTCTGTATCTACCTCCTCTCTCTCTATAATATACAAAGCTATCGCTCCTCTATCTGTAATCTCTGTATCTACCTCCTCTATCTCTCTAATATACACAGATATCGCTCCTCTATCTGTAATCTCTGTATCTACCTCCTCTCTCTCTATAATATACACAGATATCGCTCCTCTATCTGTAATCTCTGTATCTACCTCCTCTCTCTCTATAATATATACAGCTATCGCACCTCTATCTGTAATCTCTGTATCTACCTCCTCTCTCTATAATATACACAGCTATCGCTCCTCTATCTGTAATCTCTGTATCTACCTCCTCTCTCTCTCTCTATAATATACACAGATATCGCTCCTCTATCTGTAATCTCTGTATCTATCGCCTTTCTCTCTATAATATACACAGATATCACCCCTCTATCTGTAATCTCTGTATCTAATTTCTCTCTCTCTATAATATACACAGATATCGCCCCTCTATCTATAATCTCTGTATCTATCGCCTTTCTCTCTATAATATACACAGATATCGCCCCTCTATCTATAATCTCTGTATCTATCGCCTTTCTCTCTATAATATACACAGCTACCGCTCCTCTATATGTAATCTCTGTATCTACCTCCTCTCTCTATAATATACACAGATATCGCTCCTCTATCTGTAATCTCTGTATCTATCGCCTTTCTCTCTATAATATACACAGATATCGCTCCTCTATCTGTAATCTCTGTATCTATCGCCTTTCTCTCTATAATATACACAGA